>OY744481.1:334421973-334978770 GCA_963556165.1 Tipula helvola | reverse complement strand
GGCTTGGTTTTTTAGGCCTCTTGCTTACGTTAAATATCTGAGGGAGGCAATAAAATAAGGTCGTCGGAATTTTAATTCGTAAAAAAATGGAATTATTGAAAATTCGTAAAATAATTGGAATTAAACTCGGAAATTCGGATTCTTTGGTTTACGGCTTTCTTATTTACAATTCTCGAATCAGCGCATTTTCATTCTTTCAAGATTTAAAAAAAAAAATCCAGATTAAGGTTCCGGCTATCACAAGTATTTTTGTGAATATTCGAGTTTTTTTTAGAATAATGACTCAAAATCTTTCTAGAATTCTAAGATTATTCGAACCTTTCGAGATTATTCGAGTTTCTCAATATTACCTGAAAATAGTTTGGCGTTGAGGATTAGGTAACTGACATTATCTGAAATTTTATAGGTTTTTAGAGATTTTCGATATTATTCTAATTTAGTTTAGAGTTGAATTAAATTCAACATTGAGTTACATGATATGATAAAGAGATGAGACTATGGAAATTTGAGATGTTTGAATCATTTAGGATTTGAATAGCGTTGAGTTGCTCTACATTTTATACATTTTTCGTTATTATCGGAGATTTCAAGATTTTTGAATTCTACTTTCAGGTTTGATACGCCACAAATTATTATTATTGTTGAAGGGGGGCGTTCAGCCACCTCGCACTGCGACCTAAAAGATCTTTTGTACTTGGACCCTGCTTAATTATCCGCCCAGTCAATATTCAGGGTCTTAATGAACATTTTACTACTGCCGGCCGATACGCGATACATACTAAGTAGTGTAAAGTGGTTGGTCCTAGCACAGCCGAAATCGATTCCAGCCGAAAAATTTTTTACATGTAAATTACAACAACATAAACGATTACGTATGTTTTTACTATGGTCATACTACAGTGTAACCCCAGTAACTAAATCTCTATATAAAATGAAAACCTAAGTATATAATTTTCTTAAAAATCTGTCATTCAACTGTATATTATATTTTTTTAAGACATTTCGTTAGATGGCAGCACAGTCATAAACTTTAAGCTTTGAACTTTTTAATATTAATTAACTTTTCGATAGATGGTGTACATTTCTTACAGTTTTATTATCAACCACGATAACTAAAACTCTATATAAATGTATCTAAAATCAGGTATTCAACTGTAAATGATTATTATTATCCAACTTCATCTGTAGATGTCACTTTAAAAGCTTATTTTATATACATGGTTTGTAACTTAGTTCAATATACAGTTTTATTATCAACCACGATAACTAAAATTCTATATGAATTTACCCAAAATCATGTATTCAACTGTATATTGTTATTTTTTAAAACTTTATCTGTAGATGTCACATTTCAAAGTTTATGTATATTCTGTAAATATGGTTTGTAACTTAAACGAATAATATTTATTTTTTAATTGAAATTGGATTCTATAAAGTTATAATAATATTTTATAATTTAACCTTGGCATTGAAAAAAAACTAGTTCAACGTACAATAAATAAAAACTGTAAAATGTAATCAGCATAAAGTAAGAAAAGAAGATAAGAAACAAAATTGTATAATTGAAATTGGATAGTACGTTATGTGTATTAATATTTTATAATTTAACCTTGGCATTGGAATCTTGATCATAATTTTTTTATTTTACCAGCTTTATCTGTATATCATCTTTTTAAACTACATTTGACGAAAATAAAATTATTTTCTATTAAGAAGTTATAAAAGGGTACGCATTTATTGTATATTACATTAGAATAATGTATATTGTTAGACCGTTTACAATGATGGTTGCCGGACCATCAGGGTGTGGAAAAACTACTTTCGTTATAAATTTATTAAAACATTTGAATGATGGTAGAAAAGTAAATAAAATTGTATGGTGTAATGGAAACTCAAAAGCGATACCACAAGATATCTATGAAACAAATCAGATAGAAATTATAAAAAATATCCCAGACACTTTTGAAAATTGTGAAGACGGAAGTATCATAATATTAGATGATCTAATGACAGAAGCTTATAATAAAAATATTTGCGAACTTTTTACCAAAGGTTCACATCATAATAATTTGTCAGTTATTTTAGTAACTCAGAATGTGTTTCACCAAGCAAAATATTGTCGAGATATTTCTTTAAATTGTAAATATCTGGTAGTTTTTAAAAATCCCAGAGATAGATCTCAGATTTGTTCTCTAGCAAGACAAATATACCCTGAAAACACAGCAGAACTTATGAGGGTATATAACGAGGCTACTTCGAGAGCTCACGGTTATTTACTATTTGATTTAACACAGTCAGCCAATGATTTATTTCGTTTCCGTACAGATATCTTAAAAAAAGATTATTTTACATGTTATTGTCCAACTATTTTATTTGAAAATAAAAAAGTGTGTATAAAAAATGAAACGATTGAAGGCAAACAAACATATTCTACATGTGCTAAAAAAGTGTAACCCACAAACGAGAAAAGCGCTACTTAAGGTCTGTCCCCCGGAAGTTATAAAAACTTTATGTGAAATATCACTGAACACATTAAATGGAAACAATAGAATTTCTAAACAGTGTAAAACAAAATTAAAAAAGTATAAAAGAGAACTTCGCAGCTTGGCTTGTCCAAAACTGGGTCTCTCTTCAAAGCGTAAAATTCTTGTACAAAAAGGTGGATTCTTACCCGTTTTAATCGGTACTATTTTATCAGGATTGATAGGCCAAATAATTAATCAGTCATCATGAGTAATTTACAACGGATGATTGTTATACAACCAGAAATTTTCGAAAAAATTAAAAAATATTTAATTGATGATAGTAAACTATCGGAATTAGATAAAAATATGAAATCAATTCTACATAACAACAAACTAACTGATTTGAATAAGTGGCATCTATATAGGCAGAACTTATTAACATATTCATCAATGAAAAGAAAAAATGCTTATAAGAATAAATTTAATTGGCATCAACCAGCAATACGTCATGTTCAAGGAGTGGGAGTTCAAACTAAAAGAATTTTTTATACAGACCAAGAAGCAAATACAGATTCATCATCAGAAGGCTTTGATATTGGTACACAAACTGATATACCTAAAGTTGAAGAGGTGTACACAAATGTTGATGAAAAAACTAAACCAGATTTTACACAATTAGACACAGAAGAAATATTTGAAAATAATGATGGTGTATTTGATGTTGATGATGATGATGATGGTGATGATGATGATAGGATTGTTTCTGAGGAGTATATTGATCCAAAAGAAATTTTGCGGGAAAGAGCTTCTTCAGACTCTAACATGTACAGAACATTTGAAATGAAAGACGGTGCGACAATCTCTGTTCCAACAAAAAAATATATTTTTAAAAACCGGAAAGATCTTCAGCCTCCAAAACCAGGATCAATGCAATCATCTCAGGACCCACCTAAGAGGAAAAGTGAACGTACGTTAACAGTTCAAACAATAAAACGTAGTGAACAAGAACGCTTACGAAAACATCCTTGGACAAGAATGAAATAAAAATTATAAAAATAAAAAGTTATATAAAGGATAAAATCGGTGTTTTTATTTATTAATTTATTAGTTATTAATGAGAACAGTGATGGATAATTTCACACACGTAACTCTTTTAAGTAACAGTTCTTTAAAATATTACCCAAACAATTCATTATCGAGGTTCACGGTTAAACTTCCTAACACTATAAATTTGGATCCTAATGAGAAATGGTATGTTGGTCTAACTAACGTTGCTCATACTTCCATAAGTGAACAAACAAAAATTACAATTAAAACGCCATCAAAATACATACTTCCTTTAAACGTTGAATTAATAATATTTTTATATGCAACTACCCCTAAATTTTATCAACCAATCGAAGAAGCTAATTTCTTTGATCGGTATAACTCATCAACTGAATTAGTTAGAATCAATTATAACAAAGAAGAACCATATATTCAGCTACCAGCGTTGAAAGGTGTTAACCCTTTAATAAAATGTCATCAAGAGTACACACTTGAGGAATTTTTTGATGTAATATTTTCTCAGATTAAAATAACGAGATGGCCAGAGTTTATAGAATCTTTACAAATGGAAATTAAAAATTTCAAAGCAACCAAAGAGAATGAAGCTAAAATAAAAAATATTAAAGATAATTATATTGATGTGAAGACTAAGATCAATCCATTTCCATTTTACATGTGTTTTTATTGTAATATAATCAAACCGAGAACTATTGGGGATGCATCTGTATCATGCTTGTATATGCATCCCCTAGGAACAGACGTTGATAGAAGCATATCTCGATCATATCAAATAGATAATGTTCAATATTGCCCCATTGAAAAGTATAATATATCAGAGATCAGTATTTTAATAACTGATGAAACTGGTGAACAAATTAATTTTAAAGATGGACTTTTTATGACCTACCTAGTACTTCACTTTCGCAAAGGTATATAAAGAGGTATCTTACGGATTTCATTAATTACAAATGGATAACTATTACGCAAAGTACTACGCTAACCAATCCGGCGGTGGTGGCTATAACAATGAAGATTTTGGTCCACTATTACGATCTCAAAGAGTATATCAAAAGGGAAGAGGATTAGGAGGATTTTTCGGCGGAATATTCCGTTACTTAAAACCAATATTAACATCAGCCCTTCATGGCTTAACAAGTGAAGCACTTCAAGTTGGTTCAGACATTCTTCAGACACAAAAGCCGATTAATGAAATACTTCGTGATAGATCAATACAAGTGGTTGATAAATTACGAGATAAAGCAGCAGACAAAATTAAACAAATGTCTGGTACAGGAGCTAAAAAATCAATAAAAGGCTGCTTGAAAAGCCGTTGTAAACAGTTGAGAGTTGTTCGTGACAGCGTGAAAAAGAGAAAAAATATATTAAAAAATAAAACAAACAAGAAACGGATTATTGATATTTTTACATAATGGCGTTTACAGAATGCATGAAATCGGAGCTAGATTTATTTCAACCACCTTCAATTCAAACAAGTATTTTAAAAAATGAAGAAGTAGCATACAAACCTATAACCAGTTTAGAAAATCAGTCGGTTATTGAATTTGCTTGTTACAGTCATGGTGATTCATATTTAGATTTATCATCAATAAATTTATGTCTGAAATTTCAAGTAACTAAAAATGATGGCAAATTATATGTAGAGGCCGACAAAGATCAGCCTAGTTTAGTTAACAATATGCTGCATTCCCTGTTTCATCAAGTCAATATTTCTTTAAACGGAAAGAATATAAATTCAACAGATGGGAATTACAGTTATCGAGCATATTTAGAACAATTATTAAATTATGGTGATGATGCATACAAAACACATTTGCAATTATCAGGATGGAGTTTGGAGACAAAAAATCTTGATAATCTTGCTGAAAACGATGGATTAAAATTAAGAACAGCATTAACTAAAAACAGTGGAATTGTAGAAGTATATGGAAAATTGCATGCTGACATGCTCAATCAACCTTTGCTATTATTAAACAATGTAGATTTACGAATTTCGTTAACATTGAATAAACCGGAATTTTATTTACTCGGTGCTGATACAGATACTTCGATTGTCAAAATTACAGAAGCTACACTTTACTTGAGACATGCTCATGTAAATCCAAATATTTTAATTGCACACCATAAAATGCTTGAAAATACAACAGCAAAATATCACTATAAGCGTAACGAAATTAAATCATTTACAATTCCTGCCGGAGGAAACTCAATTTCACTAGATAATATTGTTCTAGGACAGCTCCCAACAAATCTAATATTTACAATGGTAGATAATGATGCATATTCTGGGAAAAGATCTAAGAATCCATATAATTTTAAAAATAATAAAATAACATCGTTCGCAATTTATATAAATGGGGTTCAAGTTCCTAGTGCACCGATTGAAATGAATTTTGCAGATGGGTCCAGTTACGCTAGAGCGTATTCAACAATATTTACATCGAGTGGAATTTTACACACACCTCAAGGAAATTTGATTACCAAAGAAATGTTCAAGAATGGCTATTTCCTGTTAGCTTTTGATCTAACTTCGGACATGTCAAGTACTTTATCATGCAACTCTCTAATGAATCAAGGAAGTTTAAGACTCGAGGCACGATTTGGGGAAGCTCTTAAGACAACTAAAACATGTTTAGTGTACTTGGAATATGATACAACTCTAGAAATAGATAAAAATCGTAATATTGTAACGAATTATTAATAATATAAATACCTCTTATATCCTAAATAAAAAGTTAGTTTATACTAATACACACGATGATTGCCAATACAACAACTACTTTAGATATTCAACAAGCATTGAAAAAACATAAATTTACTAAGAAGTATTTTCAAGGTGTTTTTGCAATAAACACAATCCCAAAGAGGGTTAAATCAAAACCTGCTTTATATGTTATTAATACGGACAAATCAAATCAACCAGGGCAACATTGGTTAGCTGTTTATTTTCCATCAAATGGATGTGGAGAATTTTTTGATTCTTACGGAAGATCACCAACGAAATATCCTGAGATTAATAGATTTCTAAAATATAACAGTAAATGCATTACATACAATAATAAACAATTACAAAGTTTATTCACCGGAGTTTGTGGCCAATATTGTTGTGTATATTTGTTAAATAGATGTAAACGTAACTCAATGAAAAAATTTATAAAATTATTTAATGTTAAAAACCATATTGAAAATGATGTAAAAATAAAGAAACTTTTTAAAAAAGAATTTCCTAAGATTTTAACTACAAGAACAAAAACAAACATGATTCATCACGTTTTAGGAATTTTGTAGAAAGGTTATTTAAGTTCATCGATAAGAAGAATAAAATATGATTTTATTAACATGTATGAAAGAGATAGTACCACTCTTGAAGAGTATAAATACGGAAGTTATTTTTATGAAAAACTAGTTTACATTTACCTTGAAACACAAACAATATGCTTAAAGTAAAAAGCGTTAATAATTTAATTAAAAAAAAGATGGCAACCATACCTAATTTATTGTTGTCTCATACATATTTTTTAAATGATCAACATACAAGTTATCTAAATGTTGGTTATGATATTAACACTTTTGAAACTACTATAATCTTGTTCAAAAATACAATATTTCATACACTAAGTGCTGAAATGTGGACGACTACAATTTTCAATAATTTATCAACAATAAACAACCACTTCAATGGTAACATTTCCTTTGCTGAATTACCAAAAACGAATGGAAATTGTGATGTAAAGCTAACCAGCAGAAATAATGAGAGACGTATTATATTTACGAGTGGAGCGAAGAAAATCGTTTTAAATTCCAAAGAATGGGAACGCTGCTCATCTTTATCATCATTTTTGCAATCAATCATTATCTGGAGCGAAACAGTACGGACTGATGTTGCTAATTATTTCTATTTATACAAAGAAAAATGTTTCGATCAGCTAACATATTCTCTACAAATACAGGATTTTTTTATACCGCCAGTAACAGGATATAACTATTTTAATTATTCAAGATTGTTTAATGAAATACCAGTTTTATGTAAGGAAAAATTAATAAATGAACTTTGTACTCGTACACTAAGAAATTAATGAATAAAAACAATTTATACTTTTTTCAAATCAATTTTTTATTTCTTAAATATTATTTTTACAATGAATTACACCGTCTTGAATCCATTTGGTTTGAATATTATCGATAAACTCTTCACCTCTAATGTTTTTAACGTGTCGGCATGCGGGAAACCAAAATGCATGTTCCGTCCATATTTCATTGGTGATATTCCAATCCTCGAGAACTCCTTTGCAGCTGAAACACTTGATGCAGTCGTCCACGCCTGTATAGTAAAATCCAGCTCGGGATAGTTCTAATGGATCGATGAACCATTTATTCCATAACTTCTCGAATGATTTTAGCCGACTCTGCACCTTATTCATTCCACCTTCTAACCCGTATAAACCGCATGTATCTCCTTGTTCCTCTCTATGTACTGGTGAATCCATTTAAATAAGGTTTTTACTTTTCACGTGTGACTCGAACAATGTACAAATCTATACTAGATCTAGATAAACTCTCGTATATTTGAAAATGATATTTTCAGAGGGGCCACGTGATGTACATATACATATCTACTTGTTTGATTAACCATGATTAAACATGTTTATTGACCTTATTTTACGAATATGGATGTTGAAATCATCGAACATAATTTGATATGATTACAAAGGTTTGTATTTAATCGATACTTTATAATATTTATTCTGATGTGGTAAGATTGGAAAACTGCGCGTGTCAAAACATGTTTATTGACTCAATTTTGCTGATGTGAATGTTAAAATCAATGAACGTAATATGATATGATGACAAAGGTTTGTATTTAATCGATACTTAGTAATATTTATGCTGATGTGGTAAGATTGGAAGAAACTGCGCGTGTTTAAAAGTCAGCTTAAACCATAATAAGTATAAATTATAGCGAGCTCCTTTGAAAATTATCAGTTTGATAGTAAGCATAAGATTGTTAACAACCAACCAACCAACCATGGATATTCGTCAACAACTTTTAGAAAAACTCAACAATGTGCCAAGGTTTGCTGAGAAAAAAATAACCAAATTTGAAGATCTGGATGTGGGTAGAAACTACGTGGTACAAGAAGTCAAATCAGTCAACACGAGATATGGCGTGAAAATCCTAATAGAGACTGATGAGAACATCATATTTATGCCGGAGCGATTCAACGTTTTTAATGATCGAGAAATACAAAATTTAAACCATTTGTGTAAAGAACACTTAACTATGGTAAAAACTGATAGATATAATGTTCATTTTATATAAATAAATAAATAAATAAAACAATATTATATATAAAATTATTTAGAAAAAGTATTTAATTTCAAAACAATCTTATTATGGTTTTCGACTCCGCTACTTCTCTGTTTTCAACACTATGGGCAAATTAGCTAACATTTATTATGTTAAAGATCATTCATTTTGATGAATGTTATAGTGATCATAATCCAAGATATCTCTCGTTTTAAATAAATCCTAAACATTATGAGGAAACAATATTTTATATATACCAATCCAAAATTCATATGCTTTCATTATTAATTCATCCACTTACATAAAATGAGTCGGATTCAAATAGTGAATGAATTGCATAAGCCAGCACGTAAAAATTTTATACGCAGACATGTTAAAATTAAGGGTATTGATGACTTATGGCAAGCAGATCTCGTGGAAATGATTCCATATTCAAGAGAAAATGCTGGTTTTAAATATCTTCTAACTGTAATCGATGCTTTTTCTAAATTTGCTTGGGTTGAACCTATAAAGAAAAAAACATCACAGATGATTGTTGGTGCTTTAACAAAAATTTTCAATGAGAGTAAAAGAGTACCAAAGAATCTACAAACGGATATGGGAACTGAATTCTATAATAAAGATTTCAAACAGCTTGTGAAACAGAAAAATATTAACCACTATTCAACATTTAGTCCAATAAAAGCATGTATAGTAGAAAGATTTAATCGAACTCTTAAGGAAAATATGTGGAGGAAATTTAGTCTTCAAGGATCTTACAAGTGGCTGAATATTTTAAAAAAATTAGTGAAAGATTACAACAATAAAAAACATAGGACAATTAAATTAGCACCTGTAGAAGTTACTATGGCAAATGAAAAACAAATTTTAAAACAAGTGTATACATATCCTAAGTTAATGCAAAAAAATAAATTTAAAGTTGGGGATTTCGTTCGAGTTAGCAAATTTAAAACCGTTTTCGAAAAAGGTTATACTCCAAATTGGACTACTGAAATATTTAAAGTTGTTAGTATTAACAACAAATTTCCTGTAACGTATTTACTTGAAGATTATAAGGGACAGCTAATATCAGGCCGGTTTTATGAAAAAGAGCTGCAAAAGACACATCATCCTGACACTTACCTCGTAGAGAAAGTTTTGAAGAAGAAAGGTAATCAAGTTTATGTTAAGTGGCTAGGTTTTGAATCATCACATAACTCGTGGATAAATAAAACAGATTTAATTTAAACTTTATATTTTTTTTTTTTTTATTTTTTTATTACCGATTAAAATTTTCTTAATTATTAAAACTACTTAATATATAATTTTGGTTTAATATTTTAATTTAAAACTAAAAGACATTAAATGTATTATATATATTATATTTATTAAGAAATATAAAATGTATTATTAAACTAATTAAAATAAAAATTATCAATTTCTTTATTACCCCATGCCAAAGTTTTGTATGAATTTGGAATTACAAATCTTTTATCATCAAAATTTGATAACGCTACTTTGTTTAACAATTGAGTATATAGGTTGTGTCTAATACTTCTAAAATTTAATTGTGATCTAATTATATTATCATTTTTATTTAAACAATTTTTAAAATCATTTAATGATATCGAATCTGAAACTACATTTTTTTTTACACCTTTTATTTTCTTAATAATTTCATTATCATCTCCTAAGCTTATACAATATGATTTCGCTCTAATCCCAATAAATTCTGTTAAGATTCTTCCACAACATTCATCTTTAAACATTCCTAAAACCTTTTTGTTAACTAATGGAAAATTATATAAGTTGTTATGTGAATAATCTGAAGTATCAAATTTCTCATTTAAATCTGGTTTTATATCTTCATAAAAATCTATAGTTTTAATATCATATATTAATGAATCTGTGTCTGTATATAAAAGTGTGGCATTATCATCATACTTCGTCTTAATATAATCATAATGAAAATCATACATTAAAGTTTTCGATAATTCTAAAACACAGAAACCCACATAAATGGGTTTATTATACGTAACCGATAATCTATTCATTTGAATAGCTACCAAATTTTCATCAAATATTGCTGAAGAATGAAAATTAGGTTTGCTGATCAAAGTATTTGCTCCAAATCTGTTTCCAATATTTTCCCAATGTGATACTAATCTTACATCTGTTCTCTTGTCAACATTTTCAATTGTTTTACCAAAAACACTATTATTTTTTAATTTATACAAATCTTTATCAAACGCATTTAGAGCTTTAGTCCTAAGATCGGTATTCAAATCTATATATGATTTGAGCCATGGTTTTTGACTAAACTTTAAAACTCTATGTATTTTAGATAATATTAGTCCATTTTTAATACATTTCTTTAAATTTGTTTGATGAATGACGTATGCTTTTTTAGGTTCTAGGTTAGCAATTAATTTATTTTGTTTTGCACTTTCGTATGGTGGCTGTATATTTTCCATACAAAATGGTAAATCATTATGCTTTTGGTGTAATTGATCAGGATATTCTAAATCAACTTCTAGAATATAACCTGATTCTGATTCATTATCTGTTAAATGATCGAAATTAAATTTATCAAGTTCTGCTGAATCAAGAAATCTGAAATCAGCATACGGGAGTGATTGGCTCATAGCCCAGCCATATAGATTATTAGCATCTAAATAAACAAGAAAATTAGAATCTATATCATTATTATAATTTTTCATGTATTTGTTATTTGCTTTAGCATATCGTTTGGAGCACTGTGTTAATCCGCCACGAATACCTTTTTTAATAAAATTTATCATATCAATGTCTTTTAATAATTCTAATTTGATTTTGGTGAATTTAAGCATGGCATCCCAACTTAAACCTGGGGCTGTGAAATAATGGGCCGGGTCTAGATCGTATGTTTGCATACAAACTTTCCGGAAATTTTCAAATATGTCGGCTAAAATAAGTACATCTGATTTTAAATATAAGTCGGAATAATCACCTAAATTTTTACATTTAAATGTTTTCCATACATTTAGAGCATGATTATATTGCTCATCAGATATATCAGTATTTTGTAATTTGTTAAAAAAATGATTTCTGGATGGTAATTCAGTTTCATCATATTTTTTAAAACTATCTACATAATCGTATGGGAAAACACCTTTTTTCTTTATAAGATTAAATTCATTTTGATTAGAAAAACTCTTTCTAACTTCATCGAATTGAGAGTCATTAAGATTGTTAGCTAGTTTATCAAGACTAGCTGCCATAAATTTAAATGAATCTACAAACCTCAATTTAATTTTTTTAATCTCATTAATTTTGAACATTTTTGTAAATGAAATATATCGCTCCTTATTCTGAGCAATTAAATCTATTTGTTCCGTATCAAATCCTAATTCTTTTACTATAAAGTGCGAATCATAGCCACTTAAATTGTGAAAAAATATTGGTATGAAATCTGCTATCTTATAATTTAAATTGCATTTAGTATGCGCAGCACCTCTAAATTTTCCTGTTAAATGGCAATGGTCCCTAACTTTATAGTTTTCATCATCATTAAAATCACCGTTACAAATATGACATTGATTTGATAAATTGTAATTTAATTGCTCCGTGCAGGAAAGTTTTTTCATTTTTCGATTTATGTGTAGATCATTGTATATAATTTCTAAATCCTCTTTTATTTTATCAATGAAAATTTTTCCACAATCACTACCTCTGTATGTAACAAATTTAGATTTACTATCATTATATGAACATTTAATGTAATATCCAAAACTACTGGGTTCATGTTTTAAAATATTTTCAGTAAATGATGTTATAGGATTTAGAGTACACGAATCAATTGGTTTTAATATTGCTTCGAAGTCGCAATATATCACATATGGGACTTGTAATTTATGTTTATAATTTCTAAATTCTAAAATATCATTTTCTTTATTAGGGAGCACACATTTAATTTTGTTACATCCATGTTGTAGATGGGTGTTTAATTTTCTTTCATTACGAAAAAATATTAAACATCCGTCACAAATGAATTTCCGATTTTCCCGTTTTGAAAACTGTTTGCTTACTAACGTATTTAACTTTTTTATGAAACAATAATGACTATTTTCCCCATCTTCTAAATATAACAAATTAACATGATGTTGTTTTTTAAGATTTGTATAATATAAAGGACCCACAATTTGACTACCTTCTAAACCATACACATTTACACTTATATTATTCTGGTTTTCAAATTGTGGGATGTCTTTTAAAGGCATGGGGAAACTAATATTATTTAAATTTAAGATAGAACTATAGTGAGGAAATGAATTACACCGTTGAGGATTTCTTACATTAGGATATTTGCTAGCCATGATTGACCAGGCGAAACAGGCTTGATCAGAATTTTGAACATTGATTATAGCTTTTTTATCTTTAATACATTTTGGGAGAGGTATGTAAGAAGACCCTCTCATCGGACTATATTTATTAAAATTCAATTCAATGAACAATACTTTTTCAATCGCCCATCCAGACTCTTTCTCTTGAAACTCCTCACCCAGAGTATTTAAAGTGCAAACAATCTGTGAAAATATTTCATCCAAATCAGTAGCTTCTGTTAAAATTGCATTTTTAGTATTAAATGATTTTAATGAACTAACATTTACTTCGTCTTTCAAATCATATTTGGTGAATAAACCAAACAATTCAAAATTTGTTTTAACAGCTTTAAATATTGCTGTTTGAAGCTGTATTAATTTAATTATTTTATGTTTTATAGAATGCATAAAATCATTTATACTAATATAGTTATTAGGTACATCTGAAACCCTATAACTAATTATTCGAGATTTGAATGCTGTGCTAATGATCTGAATGTTTTCATCATTCTCACTATAGTTTTTTAAACTATTATTCTTATGAGCTAATGACTTATAATGATTAAAAAAAAATTTTTTTGGAACACTTACATTACAATTACTGCATAAAATGTCAGCATCAGTAGGTGCATCATCCATTTTCCTTCTCTTAGCGGTTACAGCTGTCCTTGAATTTGATGGAATATCAAAAGATGAAGGTGTGTTGATGGCCGGTGCAATATGTACCCTCTTATGATGGTACTCAAGTTTTCGTTTATTACCAAAAACGATTCCACATACTTCACATAGCATGTTATCTTGGGAGTGCTGCTCCTTTACATGGCGAACTAAAATGTCTTTTGATGAAAACATTTTGTTGCATTCTTCGCAGTTATGCATTATTTAACTGAAAATATTAAAGAAATAATATGTTAAAACATTTTATATCATTTAAATAAATGTATGATTGTAACTTACTTTAAAATTTTTTCGACTAAGTATTTAAATATGTTGAAATTTTATTTATTTTGTTAATTAGTTAAATTATAAAATTTCACTCTTAAAAGTTTGTTTCACACTTTAAATTTTCTTTACTATCTCACAAGATTAGATATAAAAACCAATGTATCTTGTTAATATAAATGTTCTCTTTGACTTTTATTATGATCACTGCACTTTTTTAATTTTAAAATAATAGATTAATTCAAAAATATGAATTTTTTCACTTTTATTATGATCACAACACTTTTAAAATAATAGGTAACTCAAAAATAATAAGTAGATGTTTTACACCACACGACAATACGTTGTATAAGTTTATTATACTTTTTCATTACCTTTTAAAAAAAAAAAAAAAAACAAAAAAAAAAATTGATGATCACAATTTAATCATGAATAAATTTATAGCAATAAATTTTCATTACGATTACAGTTTATTCACATTGATTTTTGTTATATGTATATGTATGTAAATGATTTTTTTTTTTTTTTTTTCATCACCTTTAAAAAAAAAAATTTGTAAACAAATATCATTTTACAGTTTTTATTTAATGTACGATGAACTAGTTTTCAATGGCAAGGTTAAATTATAAAATATTAATATAACTGTGCACTATCCAATTTCAATTAAGTTACAAACCATGTTTACATAAATACATAAACTTTGAAATGTGACATCTACAGATAAAGTTTTAAAAAATAACAATATACAGTTGAATACATGATTTTGGGTAAATTCATATAGAATTTTAGTTATCGTGGTTGATAATAAAACTGTATATTGAACTAAGTTACAAACCATGTATATAAAATAAGCTTTTAAAGTGACATCTACAGATGAAGTTGGATAATAATAATCATTTACAGTTGAATACCTGATTTTAGATACATTTATATAGAGTTTTAGTTATCGTGGTTGATAATAAAACTGTAAGAAATGTACACCATCTATCGAAAAGTTAATTAATATTAAAAAGTTCAAAGCTTAAAGTTTATGACTGTGCTGCCATCTAACGAAATGTCTTAAAAAAATATAATATACAGTTGAATGACAGATTTTTAAGAAAATTATATACTTAGGTTTTCATTTTATATAGAGATTTAGTTACTGGGGTTACACTGTAGTATGACCATAGTAAAAACATACGTAATCGTTTATGTTGTTGTAATTTACATGTAAAAAATTTTTCGGCTGGAATCGATTTCGGCTGTGCTAGGACCAACCACTTTACACTACTAAGAATCGTATTGTCAAATCATCGTTGTCGTGACGAAAACGAGATGGAGTACACAGAATAATAGCAAATAAGAAATATTTCGAAACTGCTAGCGAAAACGAGATGGAACAAGTATCACTAAATATAATTTTAGAGTTCCGTATCATTTACGCTAGGTGAAAATGAAATTAGTTACGCTAAGAAGAATCTTATGCGTAAACCCAAAATGTGTATGTGGTGGCGAATGAATTGCAATTTATATAAATCAAATAATTAATTTATATGATTGCAATGCGTGAGTCACTACAAGTTAATAGATGAATTAGGCAAAGAACAAATAATTATTAAAAACCGAATCGACTAAATGTGACCTGGTGAACAATTATTTCCAAATAAAATATCTAGAAAAAGAAAAAAAAAAAGTGAAATATATCATGATAAATCGACGGCCTAACGAGAAAACGTCTTCCATTAAAGGCATCGCAAATAATATAGCTTTTTATTGATTTATAGCACTAATCCATTAAATTTAGTTTAATTTTTATTATAATTTTTTAACACATCTCAAGAAGAGAAACTAACTTGTGAAATTATAATTTAAAATAAAATGTGTGTATGCAAATTAATTATTAAAATTTGTTTTTTATTAATTGAATCTGAACCATCTTAATGTACAAAAATGCCTGCTCATGTGAAAAATTAACTTAAAATAAGGGACATAGAAAAACTGGGTTGGGTATGTAATCTTTCATTACAAAATATTGCATTACAAAATTTTGCATATAAAATTTTGCATTACCATTGCAATTACAAAATGTTTTAATTATAAAATATTGCAATACAAAATCTTGCATAAGAGTTTCCAGTACATTTTTTTTCTCTATTCTGAGGAATATAAATTTAAGAAAAATGACATCGACTAACTTAACTTAGAATTCTAGAGGCTAACGGCTACGGTAACTCTCACGGGCACGCGGGAGGCTCCCCTGACAATGACACCTACTAAACAGCAAAATAATTGCACGATTTTGTTATGCAAGATTTTGTAATTGCAACATTTTGTAGTTGTAATCCCATTTCCATCGCACTTGTTGAATTTCATAATAATCGCAAAGGTGAAGGAAAATTTGCCGCCCCGGTGGCACAGTTGTTAGCATGCTTGCTTTAAGCTCCGGAGGTCCCGGGTTCGATTCCCGGCGGGTGATGAAAAAATCACGGCTGGTTTAATGTAAGGATCAATGAACTAATCACTCATTATCTGTTATAAAAATGATTACGAAACTTCAAAATGAAGCGGCCAAATCCCTCCATGGGATGTAGCGCCAGCGAAAAAAAAAAAAAAAAAGAAGGAAAATTTAAATAAATAAAGGATAATTCTACTACCTAATTGAAGGATAATTCTGTTAGGTAAAGGTTTAAAGGAAATCCGTTAAGTAAAGGAAAATTCTTTTGAAAGAATGGATTTCAGCATAATCGGTTAAAAAATTGCCAAGTTCTAGATTAATTTATCTTATTCCAGAACTTCATCTACAAATTATTTTAAGATCCCATTTCCATCGCATTTGTAGAATTTCAAAATAATCGGTTAAAAATAGCCAAGTTTCATCCTAATTGACAACATTCTAGAGTTTTATCACAGAGAATTAAGAAGAAAATTCTCTGTGGTTTTATCTAAAAACCATTTTAGAACCCTATTTTCGTCTTATAAACGAGTTCATAGTTCATACTAGTGATTCGAAAAAAGTCATTACTAAAATAATAAAAAATCCTTGAATAAATGCGCTATTATCTAATTACATTGCTAAATGTTGATGTTGGTATAAAATTAGTTCAAAAGAATAAACCGGAAGGGCCAATATACATATTTTTACTTTTAAAATTAGATTTAAATAAAAATTAAGAATTATAGATATTAATAAGCACTTCCCGATTATATCTTTATTACCAATATTTTTATTTCCGCTGGGAGAATAAATTTAATTGCATTAAGTGAAGGAAAATTATATTAAGCGAAATATAATTCCAATAGGTAAAGGGCAATTTTAGTAAGTATATTGTAACTTTATAAGTTGATGAATAAAACCATTTTAGAATCCCATTTCCATCGCACTGTTGAGTTTCATCATAATCAGTTAAGAAATTGCCGATTTTCATTCGAATTGGCCATATTCCAGAACTTTATCTAAAACTCATTTTAGAATCCTATTTCCATCATATTTATCGAATTTCATCATAATCAGTTATGAAATAAGCAAGTTGTATAAAAATTACCATATCTCAGAACTTTATCTAGAAACCATTTAACAATCCCATTTCCATCACTCCTTCCGAATTTCATCATAGTCGGCGAATAAATAGACCAATTCTATCAAAATAAATTATATTCCAGAACTTCTACTAAAACTTTTTACACTTTCTGCCGTAGGCACTTGGCGAAACACCCTTAATACACACAGTTTTAAATTCTTTTTTTAAAAACACTTGTTAAATATTTCGCAAAATTACAAAAGGTTTAAAAAATCACTCGATCGATTTCGGCTTGTTAGGCCATCATCAGGAGTATCTACTAAACTGTAAAAATAAAAATGTAGTTATTTATATACATATATATATAGTTGGAAAAAGCAAAAAATGAAACAAAAATAAACAAATAAAAAATGTGGGAGTGGTAAACAATAAAAATGGGGAGAGCAATAAACATTAAAAATTAAAAATTAAAAGGGGGTGAGTTAAACCAGAACCATCTTGATGTGAATAGAGCCGGCATGTGAAAAATGAACTTAAAATAAGGGATATAGAAACACTAAAAATTCATTTATTTTCATAGTGTTTATATGAAAAAACGCGATGTCGATTGACGATAAAATATCAATTAAAAGTTAAACCCAGTTAAATAATTTTTTAAGAAATCGCTAACAAACAACTCAATGTCTTACTCATTTAAAACACAGATTCTCAAATTTCCCTATTTTCCAGCAATAATCAAAAGAAAATAAGGGAAATTAAATTAAAAAACATTCTACAACAACAACAATGTGAATTAAAAAGAGAAAATTCAGTTTAATGTCGTCATCATTTGTCTACATCTAAACCCAATGGTAAGAAAAAAGACAACACGCCTCCGCTCAACAATCAAAAGTTAAAAAAAATCAAAAAGAGTCAAACAGAATAAATTAAATCAATACAATGAGTGCGAAAAAAACAAAACATCAAAACAATCTAGCATGCTTTGCAAATTCAAAATAACTATAGAAACATATTCGAATTCAAATTGGAATGGAGGCAATGAAAGAGATGATTGTTTTGTTTATAAATTTCTAGTTATGTTGGTGACGTATTGTATTACAAAAACAACAATATTTTAAATTTCAAAAGTACCTTATTTTTCATGACGATTTTTACTTAGAAATAAACATTTTCAAGACTCGATTTTTCAATCAAATAATATTACATGTTTCATGAACATTTTCATATAAAAACAAAACAAAAGCTCACATTTCTAATAAACTAAATCTGTCAATGAAAATAAGCGTTTTCCCATATAGTTTCATAGTAAAGAAAAAATTGTTTGTACCTTATTTTAAGCTTAGTAAAAAATACAGTCGATACTGGAGGCTCTTATTTATACAGTAGGCTCTGGTTAAACACAGATATATGATTATTGATTAGTCAACGGTCGAATAACAAAATTCCAGATGTTGTTGTTGTTTTTTTTTTTTAATATTTTTATTTATTTTATTATAACCCGACGTATTAGAAAATGCCTTATTATACCATATGCCATATGAAAATATGCCGACGTGTACCTTATACCATAATGTACCATATGCCGTTTTAAAATATGCCGTTTTGAGATATGCCATAGTAAACCATATGCCGTAGCGTACCATATGCTGATTTGAAATATGCCGTTTTGAAATATGCCATAGTGTACCTAATGCCGTAGTGTACCATATGTCATATTTTCATATTCCATTTTGAAATATTCCGTTTTGTTATATGCCATGTTGAAGGGATTCGTGAAATAATATCTTCTTGTACTAACATGTAAATCTTATTAACAGAGTCGAATAATACCTCATGATTAAATTCTTTTTGTTTCAGGTATTTAACTTCGTTCTTTAATTTCATCATCTCAATTTGGACTGAATTTATTCCAATTATTTTTTGATGGATTTGATTTTTGTTAGTCTCATTGTCACAAATAAGACATTCAGTCATCCATGACTGAATAGAGTTTCTTCATTACTTTTATGAATGAATGAAATAGCAATTAGAAAATCCTTATTGCTAGGATTTTCTAAATTAAATAAGTTTTCAGTTGACTGAATGGCCTCCCGTTAAGACAACTTGCGTGTGATGGGTCCTTCTGATAAATAATATAACACCAAAGTTAAATGCAATAATTGAACTAGACCACTATTTTTAGGTTCTTTTTTTTGTTGAGTTATTATTGCTACACTATATTATTACACTTTTTTATGATAATAATACACAAAGTCACCAAAACCTAGTTTTATTATTTTTATTCTTATTTTTAATCACCAACACAAAATACACAGCTTTACTCTTTCGCCATTTTTAATTTTTAATTTGACCTTGAACCAACCTTCTAAAAACTTGTGTGTAAAATTTAACGGAACTAGGTATTTGTGTTTCCAAAATCCAAAGAAATTTTCTAAAACATTGGACAAACAATGTTGATCCAGTGGGCTAACATAAATTCATTTTTTTTTTTTTTTTGTTACATGAACAACTGGTAAGATTTCATATACATTTTTATTTTTATTGTTACCATGAAACTTCTGACGAAACTTTTCTTGAAAAATATTACGGTGATAAAATATCCTATACGGTCTTGGGTATCATATTCCTATTGTTACGATCGTAATAGTTTTAGGCAAAAACTTTCCTCATTCTGTAAGCAATTCTGTCTTTTTTTGATTCTGAACAAATACTGTTTCAGACAAACTGCTTCAGAAATATACTAAAATATTATTCCAATTTTTTATGAATAATAAATATTTTAAAAGATTCTTTAATATATGCTAATTTTATTCCAAGTTTATAAAAAAAATAGAAAAAATATTTTAGAATTTCATTTATTTTCCTAACTGCATTTCAAAATTATAAAAACAAAACTCTAACATTCCAAATGCATCACGGCCATAGTATCTAGACAAATAAAATAAAAAAATATGCAAATCTAACTAAAACAAATTAATTTTAAATTCTATAATCCTATTCTCTTAAAGACATACAAATTTCCCATCAACATTCATCTCCCAGCATAAATTTCCTCCTTCCACATCAGTTTCATAAACATTTTTTTTTATTACAATTATTCTAAAAGCTTCAAAATGTAAATGATTTTCTGCATTTCCCATATTAATCCATTCTCTCATAAAAATCCTTTTCTATGCGCACATCTAAATTCTTTACTAATGTAAACTATATACGCTATGTGCATGCATACTGTTGATTACTTTGTTAATTATAAAAGTTTTAGTTTAGTATCGGCTAAAAAAATTCTGTCAACGTAATTTACAAAAATGTCCCCTTCGTTCATGTCATAAGAAAACGCGTTTATCATCCTTGTTCACGGTATCTAACAAATTCAAGTTTGTAGTTTTATGTATTCGTTGTAGCATTACAGAAAGTTATATAATTCTGGATAAAATCACGACAAACATTTTAAATTATTTTTTACTTTTTTTTTACAAATTAAACTTAATATGAAATAAGATTTTTTCTTGTACAATTTGTAATTTATGGAATACATTTTTTATAATTTTTTTATTTAAACATAGAGAATCACACAAATATAGCTATATACGGATTCATCTCTAAATGAAATAAAAACTACTTTGCTTTAATAAAATAAAAAATAAAAATTAAAATGCTTCAGAAGATCCGAAGATGTATAGGTTTATGTACTGACGATGGAGGAGGATATTTAACGACATCCGTATATAGTATGCCATCATAGTCGTTTAGATTTTTTGTTTTTTTTTGTTTTAATCTTAAACCATAGTTTCTGCATCGTTGACGATTTCTTATATTTATACAATTTTCTTTTTATGCCATTTATGGTACATGGTATGGTACTTTGAGTATGTTCACCTTTTTGTGAAACCTGTGCGGCGAATTTGTTATCCTTGACTGGAGAGCTAGTTCTGTGGTTGTCGTAGATATTTTTTTAATGGAAAAACTTTAATAATTGCGCTATCTTTTTGTATTTGCGTTACATTTATATTCATTACATTCTTCTATACAGAAATGCGGGCAACGTTAATTTTAGATGCGGAGAAATATTAACTAATCTTTACAGATTATTGCTTTTATGCAATTTCAATTAAAAATTAAGTATCTTGGATAAAATACAGGTTAGACACAAAATTGTTTTGCTCTTAATCAGAGATATATCATAGCATAGAATAATAGAACTATATAGAATAATTATATCGAACTAAATGTGAGGAAATGTTTTGAGGTAGAATCGCTTTGCTTTGGGTTACAATCACTTCGAAGAATACAAAAATCCAAACCTTTAATACAATAAAATTAAAAATATTCTCTCCGTTTGATTCCTAGTTCTAATTTGTTTTTTCTACACGATCCTACTTCATCGTGCATTTCACGAGTAACGAGAAATGTTTGTAGTTGAGTTCTGTTTAGTTTTTGTAATATAATGTAGTATTGCATGAAAAGAAAACTACATACAGTTTATGTAATTTCATTTTGTCTACGTATTACTTACTCACATTGTTGTTTGAGTGTAGGTGAGTGTGTGGAGAAATAGTAGATAACTATTACTACGTTTCCATGATGGAGTTAACCGGGAGGATTAACGTGGATTATCTCATCATGGAAATATGTTGAATTTAGGATTTTCGTTAAGTTTCTTAATCTAACTTAACTCAACGAAAGTAGTAGGGTAAGAAGGGATTCTATCTGTCAAAACGGAAACAACAATTATACCAATACAAAATGGTGTCGCGAATATACTTCCTCTTCGTAATGTGTACTTCATAAATCATAAAAATCACAATAAATATTTAAAAATGTCCACCAAACAAATAAAATTTTCAGAAGTGACTTTTAATTGTTGTGAAATGTCAAATTACACTAGAAATTATAGTTTCATGGAAACGATATGGATTAGCGCCACCATGTTATTAACTTAACGAAACTCTTAATTCGGGTTAACTCTGTCATGGAAACGTAGTAAATATGTCTTTCCTTTTTTCGCGAATTTTTCTAAAAAAAAAAACAAACAGAATAAAAGGGTACTATTTTTATCAATGGATAGTAAACCAAAACAAATCCATACATTCATAATGAATGAATGTAACATTTTATATTATAGGAACAGAGGTAGCAGCGTTGTCGTTTATTCGAAATTTAAGATGAGGTAGTCATACTGTTAAAGTTAGCCGAAAGTTGCCAGCCGAAAGTGAAAAGTCGATAATGCAGATTGTAGTATTCCAGCCGAAAGTAAAAAACGGTAATGCAAATTGCGTTATCCCAGCCGAAAGTAAAAAATAATCGGTATTGCAGATTGTGTTATCCGAGCAGAAAATAAAAAATTAAGTTAATATCGATCGGTAATGTTTAGCCTAAAACCTACTAAGGAATGTAAGGATGTATGATTATCATTGAATACCTTTGTTATTATTCTTATATGGCAAAACCTGGCTGCAGTTCCTCGCGGAAAATTATGGAAAATTCGAGAAACCCAAAAAAATATTTTAATTGGAATAAAAACCGCCACTAGAATGTTACGTCTGGAGATGTATTTTACTGATGTAACTTGTCAATAGCTATCGCAGGAAAAAAATTCAGTTCAAGTTTCCCGTCAGAAATCGCGGAAAATTCGATTTTCCAAAAATTATTAGAAAATTTATATAAAATCAGCCTTTAGAGTGTTATGTCTGGAGATGTATTTTATTGATGTGACTTGTTAATAGCTATCGCAGGGAAAGAATTCAGTTCAAGTTTCCGCGATTTCTGACGGGAAACTTGAACTGAATTTTTTTCCTGCGATAGCTATTGACAAGTTACATCAATAAAATACATCTCCAGATATAACACTCTAGAGGCTGACATTTATTTTTTACTTTCGGCTGGAACGTTTTTCCAATTTTCCGCGATTTCTGACGGGAAACTTGAACTGAATTTTTTCCCTGCAATAGCTATTAACAAGTCACATCAATAAAATATATCTCCAGACATAACACTCTAAAGGCTGATTTTATATAAATTTTCTAATGATTTTTGGAAAATCGAATTTTCCGCGATTTCTCACGGGAAACTTGAACTGAATTTTTTTCCTGCGATGGCTATTGTCATATCCAATAAAAACGATTCAACTTCAAATATGCACTCTACAGGTTGATTTTATTCCAATTTTGTGAATTCTTCTGATTTTCAAATGTTTTCCGCGATTAGATTAAACGAAGTTTTCCACGTAAGACTATTTACAAAATTGTTTATTACAAGCGTATCCTATTTACTTTCGGCTGATAACCACAAAATTTTTTATTTTCTGCTGGAATGTTAATAAGGTAATCTGCATTATCGACGTTTTACTTTCGGCTGGAAACTTTCGGCTAACTTTAACAGGGTGAGGTAGTCTCAGTATTTGCTGATGAGGTACTTAAAATTGCTTGTATTGTAGCCACGCTAGTCTTTGATAAAAACTTCTAACTTCGACGCTTTATATTTGGAATGACTAAGTCTTTCACCAAATCTTTCAAAAATAGTTTTCGACGAGAATTTAGTTTTGGTTTGTTCCAATCGGGATATAGATTTAGCCATATGACTTTTGCTGCAATACCGCACACATCAACAATGTTAGAAAATTGCGCAAGAAGCCATCTCCGTGTTTTACGCCAGCATATCTACTCCGCCCATTGTCTTATTGTAATATAGGTTTATATCGGACTTATTTTTGTTGTCGACATCTATTTTGCCGCTATGGTGCATTTTGGATAACACAATCACAGCTCTGTTCTTCTTAGGAACATAGCTCATCAGAGTCATATTTCTTCGAAATTCAAATACATTCGTTTCGTTTTGTCTTGATATGAGGAAGGAAGTTGGTGGGAATACATCGCTTATTTTTGCGTAGTGTACCAACACAAGTAAGTCCCTTGACCAGCAAACGTTGCGCTAATTCAAAACTCATAAAATAATTGTCGAATGTAATGTTCCGGTTTGTCCTTACAAATGGTGCGCTTAACTCTTCCACAACTTGAGCAGCTAGATTTTCAGCCGCGGTGGATCATTTCTTTCCTAGGTACGGAATGCCAAATAAAGGATAACTAGTACTAGAATCACAAATCCAACATATTTTCATTCTTTATTTGTCTGGTTTTGATGGAATATATTGGCGGAATGACACTCTACCCCTTTACGGCACCAACTGCTCATCTATGGTCAAATTCTCTCCCGGCATATAGTGTTTTAGTAGGTATTTATTTATCAAATCCACACGTCCCTTATTGATCGTGTTGATTTGACATCAAGTCGAAAATGGCGCAGCAAAGCAACAAACCTATTTTTTGACATGCACGCACGATAAATAGGGCTTCTAAATAGTGGATCCCAAAATTTTAAATAATCGGTTATGCCTTGGTGATACAATCCAGCCTCGATCAGTAACCCTATAAATGCTCGAATTTCCACTAAGTCGGTCATTTTCCATTGCGTGCCAAGTGAATTACTTGCTTTATGATGGTTATGATTTACTTGATTGGTGTATTTTACAATAATATTTATTATTTCGCCTATAAGAAACAGTGAAAATGCGTCATCATGGTTATCTATATGTTTACCAGGCGGTAAAATTACTTTATTTATTTGGCCCCGGATGGTATTATGGGCAGCAGTTCGACTTTGTGTTTTTGGTATAGACGACCATTCAGTCCGATCTTTCCCAACGAATACGTTCTCCATATCTGTATCATCTTCTTCTTCTTCTTCTTCTCCACTGCCTGGTGCTTCATCCTCTATTTCGGACACAACCTCTAGCACATCTACTTCAGTATTTGATAAATCAGAATCTAGTTCCTCATTGGATTCTACGACACTTTCGGACTCGCTCCCTTCTTCAAGAGCATTTCTGATTTCAGTATCCGTTACACTTCTCAAACGTCTAGCCATTCTTCAAGATATAATTACATATATAATATTTGAATATGTATTATTATGATGGATCGATAGTTACATTTCACGTTACCTGTATTATTCTATAACCTAGAACGTTTATCACTAATAAGTTATTTTATCACTATGGAAAATATCACTTGAATAAAAAGAAAACCCATACACTAACTGATAAAACTGGCAAACGAACTTCTAACTAAACATTCACAAAAACAATGACTGAAAATGTAATATGTAATTACGTAAATGTATAGATTACCAGCAGACACGTTTGATCTTGTCGAAACTAAATCAAAATACAGATTTGTAAAATGAATACATACCTGCATAATTTTTCTAGTTGGGAGAGGAGCAATTATTATTATTTTTGAGCTATTCTCGAATTATTCGATCAAGTGTCTGAGAGCCACACCGTGGCAGTTTATGAAATTTTTACAAATTCAGGATCAAAAATAATAATTATGAAATTCCAAAAAATAAAAAAAAATCAATTTTTTTATAATTTGTAGACCAATAATGGAATACATATTAGCTGTGTTTTTTTATAAGTCACGATAGATCTATTCAGATATTAGCAAAAAAAAATAAAAATGGGAAATTGTAGCTACTTCTATCATCCACTTAAAAATACTGGCACTCGCAGCACTAAGAATTGTGTTTATTTTGACAACGCTACGTCATTGTTTTTTCATTATATTTTGTTATTCCAAAGTATAAATTCATGAGGAAAAGTGCGATTACATTTTATCCATATATAAAAATGAGGCGGACATACTAAAATTTTTTGTTTTCTTTCAAAATGTTAGTATGATCTTTTAGATGTTGAGCAACTTTCACGAAAAATGATAAACAGGATCATTTTTCGATTTTTCCATTCTTTTTAGCCAAAAAAAAGTTGTGGATTGAGGTAAATAGTATTATATAACACATTTTGAATATACCGCTTTATAATGGAAGAAAATAATATAAAAATGAATACTTTTAACGTACATCTTCTATCTTTTAAAATAGAGCCAAAGATTAAATGTAAATCAGCTACTAGTTTCCTATTGTATGATAGATGTACTAAAAATTGACTTTGGTATGCGTCCATGCTAAAATACAAATTTTTAATGTGTGTCTTTACTCATAAAAGGGAAAATCTGTAGTCTCGATAGCATATCTGGAATCAAGAAAATCTTGCTTTTTATCCAGATATGCCAAAGTCAATTTTTAGTACATCTACCATACAATAGGAAACTAGTAGCTGATTTACATTTAATCTGTTGCTCTATTTTAAATGACAGAATATGTACGTTAAAAGTATTCATTTTTATATTATTTTCTTCCATTATAAAGCGGTATATTCAAAATGTGTTATTTAATACTATTTACCGCAATCCACAAGTTTTTTTTGGCTAAAAAGAATGGAAAAATCGAAAAATGATCCTGTTTATCATTTTTCGTGAAAGTTGCTCAAAATCTAAAAGATCAAGTAACATTTTGAAAGGAAAAAAAAGTTTTAGTATGTCCGTCTCTTTTTTATATATGGATAAAATGCATGATAAACCAATTTAAGTAGGTATGATCAAGCGCATGTATTGCTATCTCTTTCACTAAAAAATTTTGTCATTTGGTGCTTTTTTCTTGATATATTTTTTTTTTAAACACTAGTTCATAGCAAACAAAAACAAATCGAATTGTTTTGCGGTGATAGTTTTTGTGAAAATTTTGTGAAAACAACGAAGCCTTGTGATTTTATCGCACCGAATGACGAT
Source organism: Tipula helvola (assembly GCA_963556165.1). Taxonomy (NCBI): domain Eukaryota; kingdom Metazoa; phylum Arthropoda; class Insecta; order Diptera; family Tipulidae; genus Tipula; species Tipula helvola. The sequence goes on along the minus strand of OY744481.1, from coordinate 334,951,470 downwards.
ATGCGCAAGAAAAGCCGAATTTGAAACATCTGTCAATCATACCTATTCAATTGGTTTATCATGGATAAAATGTATTCGCACTTTTCCTCATGTATTTATACTTTTGAAATAACAAAATATAATGAAAACAACATGGCGTAGCGTTGCCAAAATAAACACAATTCTTAGTGCTGCGAGTGCCAGTATTTTTAAGTGGATGATAGAAGTAGCTACAATTTCCCTTTTTTTTTTTGCTAATATCTGAATAGATCTATCGAGACTTATAAGAAAACACAGCTTATGAAGAAATTCAGCATACACAACGGAAATGGAATTCCGATAAGATTTGTACATCAAGTTTTGGAAAATTGCCAATTAGGAAGGAACTTGGTGATTTTTTAACCGGTTATGATGAAATTTAGGATGCATGATGGAAATGGGATTCTAAGATGAGTTTTATGGAGATCTGGAATACAAGCAATCAGTTTCTTTACTGATTATGATAAAATTCGGCATGCTCAACGAAAATGGAATTGTAAAATAAGTTTTAGGTGAAGTTTTGAAATATGTCCAATTGCAATTAGGAAGGAATTTGGTGTTTTCTTAACCGATTATGATGAAAACTGGTTTGCACCATGAAACGAAAAACTTGGTTATTTCTAAATCGATTATGCTGAAATTAGATAAATACGATAAAATCGGTAAATAAGCAACTAAGTTCCTTCCTAATTGGCCTTATTTCAGGACTTTATTTTAAAAATCATTTTAGAACCCCATTTCATCATAATCCGTTAAGAAACGGCCAAGTCCTTCCTAATTGGCTATATACTAGCACTTCATATAAAACTGGTTTAAAAATCCCAGTTCAATCATGAATCCTGAATTTCATCATAATCGGTTAATAAAAAGCGAAGTTCCCTCCTCCGAAATTGTTCATTTTCGATAACTATTTGTAAAAATCATTTTAGAATCCCGTTTCCATCGTGCATGCTGAATTTCATCATAATAGGTTACGAAACGAGCAAGTTCCTTCCTAATTGGCCATATTCCAGGACTTCATCTAAAGCTCATCTTAGAATTCTATTTCCATCGTATATGCCGAATTTCATATTAGACTGTTAAGAAATAGTCATGTTCCTTCCTAATTGGCCATAATCCAGACCTTCATGTCCAACTTATTTTAGAATCCCTTTTCCGTCGTGCATACTGAATTTCATCATAAATTGTTAAAAAACGGTCAAGTTCCCTCCTAATTGGCCATTTCCAGAATTTCATGTAAAACTCATTTTAGAATTCCATTTCCGTCATGCATGACGAATATCATCATAATCGGTTAATAAATAACAAAGTTCAATCCTCATCGGTCTGAATTTGACTTGAAAATGCTATTAATGAATAAACGTATGAATATTTAAACTTTCTACATTTGAACATAAGCGACATTCGAAAATCAGAGATGAACATGCTAATCTTCAATTAGACTATTAAACCGAGGTTTTTCTTTAATATGTTATTCCTATGCCGTTATATGTATGTTTAACCGGGTAAATAAAAAAAATCGATAAACGGGAAATCCCGGGATTTCCCAGTCACGCATGTTTGAGACAAAAACGGGATCCCGGGATCCCGTTTTGAGATACCCTAGTCTGAACAAGCTGAATGAATATGACTTTATTTATATTAAGCCACCCTGGAACTTTCAAAGAATCAAAAAAATAATTTATATATGTATTATATTTAAGAATCATCTGCAATTAGTTTGGAATCCAAATTCGACTTGGAGTCATTTAGGTTAAATGACTTGAAGTTTGGAGAAAATGTTCAGGACACTTGATTCTTTGGAAGTACCTGTGCTTTTTTTGATATTTTCAAAATTCGTTTTTTTAGATCGTTTTAATCGTAAAATTTTTACCGATAAACGAGATTTTTTTTTAAAATAGGTATACTCCATTCGTTTTAAAATGTATACATCGAAAAATCCCTAGGTACTTCCACAGTTTATGGGTTTTAGATTAATACACTACTTTTTTTTTATTCCAGGATGCACCAGTTCTGCGATCTGCCGCCTTGCGATTTTTTTTTTCCTTTTTAATTAACTCAATTTTAACGATGGTCACGCCACTATTATGATAAAAAATAAAAAAAATAAAACTTTTTTTGTAATCTTTCAGACACAGAACAGCAAAAGTCTAAAAATGGCAAAAAAAATTGATTTTTACTTATTTATTTATTTAGGTGCACGAATACAAAATATTTTTTCTGGATTTTTTTCAGGATTGCTTTTTCGGTAATTTCTAGATTTTTTGTCGGGAGTTTTTTGTTGGGATTTTTACTTTTCAACTATGTATTCTGGATTTTAAAATTTCTGAATTTTTTTTTTCAGGCAAATGTAGTGATCCCATTTTAAAAACTCGCTTTTATAAGCAATTTGATTGGCTTGATATTTTCTAGAGTCGGAATTTTGTTTAATCGGGATTTAGTGCTGTCAAAATTTTGTGGATTCGGGATTTTAATACGTTTTCTTGTCGGGATTTTATGTTTTCGAAATTTTATGATTTGACATTTTATGGAGATATCGTTTTATATGGCACCTAAACTAAATGGTATCTTACATTTTTCTCATCCAGTTACTAATACATTGTGCCAAAAATAATCTTCAAAACCGGGTTTTAAAATAATGTAATGGCCTAATGACATTGACAATATATTATTGTATTATGCATATTGCGGTTTTGTTGTTTTGTGTATTTTTTTTAGAAAGTATGTACGAAAAAAAGTATTGGTGTATTTGGTATTACATAGTTAGTTATGGATACACACAAAACCAACAAAAGTGTCTATAGAGCTGTTTCCCCCTAAATATTTTGACAGCTAAATTCACCGAAGCTGCAGGCCTTATTGCTGTGGGACAAATAAATAAAATTCACTGATGGTAAAACAATACCAAATTATTTTAAAAACGTTTCTAAAGTTAAGCATATTATACAAATTTAGTTTTATACAGAAAATAAGAAAACATATTTATGTTTGGCCTACACCGTTAGTGGTCAATTTACTTCATTTGACGTTTGAGGAAACAGCTCTATACAAGCCATACACTACAAACTGTTTAGTATAAAAAAAGTCCGCTATATTTGTATATATACACAAATCTTTTTTTGTTGTTGCTTACAATTTTAAATGAACAAAACAATACATACATAATATTTTTGTTGGGTTTGATAAACAGCATTACGTAAGTGTTACGCAAGTAATTTCGATGCTCGAATTTAAAAATGTTTAGATTATTCGGATTATGAAAGTTCATCCGATTTTGTAAATGAGAAGTCTTCCAAAGTGTATATTATCTTCGGACGATTTTAGCTATCTGTAGATCAGTCAAGGATCGTGTAAACCGATTTAAAAAAAACTGGTACTACATAGTACATGTGTCTATATACTTCATCATTTAAACCGACATGCTATCATTTAAAATGTCATTTAGGAAAAAATTATCATTTAAAATAATAATGTAAATGCTACTTTACAGAAATAGTAGGTTTTATTTTGTGCTTGTATGGCAATAATATGGCTTGTATAAGACATTTGTGTTGGTATTGGCTTTACTAATAAAAAATCATAACGAACCGATTAAACAATTTTAAAATTATTATATTATTATGTATCAATGTATATGTACAATTATCACAGCTACGTAGCTATTTCCATTTAATTTTTTACACTACCCAAGCATAATTAATTTGTGGTCCTTTTGCTCGTATGTAATTTTCATTTTCAAATACACTTGCTGCTGCAGCCATATATAGCAGAAATTTTCACAACAAACTTAATTAAAGTAGGCGATTTTTTTTTGTATTCGGCTCACGATGTTTTGAAATGCCGGATGATGTTATATATTGCATGTGTATGCGTAGATTTTGCATTGATTTTCCGTTTTTTTTTGTTCTTGTCGATATTCACACATACATACATACCTGCAATATTTTTTGTTCGGCACTTTTATTTCCGTAACCCGACTTCTATACAATTTTTGACTTACTCCTGCCGCTAAAGATGTTTTCACATCAAAAAAAAAAAAAATTATTTGTACAGTTTAAGTGAAGCCAAAATTTAGAAATTACAAATTTTAAAAAAATCATTAATTATCTAATGCTGCTATCTTTATGCATTAGGCTATATCAGCCAAAACGTTGATTATTCGTTGTACATAATTTTTATTATTTTATATATTTATTGTTTATACAATACTAAATTTTATATTTCTCAATTCGTTAGGTCACAATGAAATGCCGTTTTAAAAGCAAAATCAAAAATTGGGTCTGTCCGGCTCGTTGGAAAACAATTTTCCCACAAAGCGTCCGTTAACCCTCAACCACTGTTATGATTTTTATTTCATGAAATTTTAGAAAATCCGACAAACAAATCTCGTCTAATTCAATTATTTTAGCGTCTAGTTTAAAATCTTTGTGTGGTAATAGTTAGAATAAAAGAAATATTTTATATTTACATTCGAAATAGCCGCATCGGCGCATAAAAGTGGTTAAGGGTTAAAGATCACTAAAACAACCATTTATATTTTACAAAGATTTTCTGGTTTTTTGGGCAGGCATTTTCTTAAATTTTGAGATCTCCTCCCCAATATCACTATTGGTCACGACAATATAAAACTTCTACTCTCATGCCGCCAAATCACAGACTCACAAACAATCTTAGATTATTTAGAAGTGACACGTGTTTTCATCTTCGACCTTTACTGGTGAAAATCCTTAAGAATTTCAATTACTCCGTTTAGAGAGCATCCACAATGTTCAAAACTAATTTTCTAAATATTTGTGCCGTTGGTTCAGATTACAATATCATGTGAGCAACATCAGAATTGGCCGATATGATTTTCACTCAGTGCTTATTTTAATTTATCGGCTAAACCACAGCAAATAAAATTTGACTATAGTAGAACTCTGCAGTGTGAATATGACCTTTTATTATTAGTAAATAAAATCATTGCAGTTGATAACCAAACTGAGCCAGAAAGTTTACTATGATGGATGGGTTTAACAGTGCAATATGATTGTGACTCTGAATTTGACGTTGGCTGCTGAGATACAGAATTCATTTTATTATTTTCTAATTGCATGTGCATGTGGTTATTGTTGAGAATTATGTTTATTTTGACAATATTTATAGACCCTTGTCGATGGACAATCTTTAGGCATATGACCAGCATATAAACAATTTAGGCAAACGCGTAATTCCTTCAATTGGTTTATTCTATCATGAACAGACAGTTTGAGACATTGTAGACAATTAACTATTTTATGATTATTTTTATTGCAAATGTAACAACTATATCTGTTGATTTTATTTGAAACTGAATCATTGTTATTTTATTTATTTTTGGATGATAAACTCAGCTCAGAATCTTGAACTTGACTACACGATGAAGAGTTTGTACAAGAAAATGTTTCGCAGGTGGCGGTACAGATGGTTGATATGTCAGGCTAGACTTACACTGTTCTCTATATAATTATTATGGTTTTGAATGATTAAATCTGAATTTGATTTATGAAATATAAGGAAACTAGAACCTTGTAACTGGTCATGATTGTTCGTTTTCATCTGTGTATTATCAACTTGAACGGTTTGGCCTTTAAAACCACCATCTGGTGAACTAACTGTTGTGGTCGTTGTCTGATTATACCTGGTATGATTGTTCTGTCCATATAAAAATTTCTATTTACAAATACACCATTACAATGGTGAAATTATGTTCAGCTTTCCTTACCAAAAATCTAAGCTTAGTTAATTCCACCTGAAACAAACAAATCATCGCACAGCTATTGTTTCTTAAAAACGTATAAATTTCAAGCCGCTTTTACATACAAAACTCAATTTCCAATCAAATGTACAAAAAAACCATAGACTGTTTTTTTTTACACAATAACAATAAAAAATGTTGTAAAAAATTTTCAATTTCTTACCAATAAAAATGGGAAAAATACTGAAAATTTTATTTTTACTGATCATCGTTAAATTCAAATTTCCTTTTGATATACTTTACATAGTTAAACCAAAACCGAGAGCATATTATCTCAAACCTAATCGTTTCATATGCGATATATTGTCCTTAAGAAAATTTTATGGTTGTTATTGTTTATGCATGCGACAATAACAAAGCAATATCCCCATAAAATTTCCATAAATTTTCATTTTTCATATTTCCAATCATTACATTTATATAAATGTAAAGAAAAACCCGAGCTTTGTTGTAAATGAAAGTTTATATTGTATGTGCACATATATGGCGAAATAACAACAAATATTTATTTTTTTTTTATATAAATTATAATAAAAATGATATAAAAATTTAGAATCTTAAAAATAAAAATAAAAATTATTGAGAAAATGACCGTAGAAAATATTATTTCGAATAAAATTCCCATAAATGTCATCTCAAGTTATTTAAAGTTGATTTAATGTTTTTTTTTAGAAAATTGTCCTATAAAATAGATTATGCCATAATAATAATAATAATAATTTTATAGTAGCGATGAAATATTATATTTTTGTGAAATAAAATCATAATTTGTTATATTAAGCAGTGTTATAGTAGGCAGGATGATATACGAGCCAAAATATGTGAAAGAGCTCTTCAGGATAATATTATTGCAAAGCTAGATAAATCACAACGTTAGGATTTTGTAAATCTTTTCGATTTAAATTAAATGACTTTTAAAATTTATTCATGATTAACTATATGGCGTTTAGAAAAATGTAAACCTCGGAGGAATATAAAATTTCGAAAGAAATCTTTATTAAAACCAAAGAATATTTTGAATCACACAATACATTAATACATCTTCCAAATTCCAATAATTGTTCCACAGGTGTCTAAGACAAAATAAATAGATTAACGTGTAACATGTAATTTAGGTTAATAAAGCCTGTAATTATAGGCAAAAAGTAATTTGTAGAATTTTTTACTGGAAATATAAAAATTAAATTTTTTTTTAATTTGTTTTGTAAAAAATGTTCAAAAAATATTTGAAGATGACTTCTTACCTATATAGGTAGTAGTCGAAAAGGTTTATATTTTTGAAAATAAAACCAAGTTTGGTTTGAAAAGTATTTTTGGTTTGTGGTTTAGATATGCTTATTTTGGGAATGAAATAATTAATCAAGGATTGATTATGAAAACCTCGCCAAACTCATGAATTCAACAATTCGTATAAGATTTATAGAATTTTTCGAATTTATTGAACTTATATATGTAGGTAGAAATTATAAAATTTTTCAAATAATTAAAATTTTCCTTTGAAGAATTTACAGAACAGACAAAGTTGAAACAATTAATACAATTATTCGTAAAATCTTCAAAAATTAAAAACTTTATAAAATTATTAAAATTTATAGAATTTATAAAATTTTTAGAATTTGTAGAATATGAAGAACACCGAATTTTAAGTATTTATTGAATCAATAGAATTAAGAGAATTTAAATGATTTGAATAATTTCTAGAATTCAAATTTTTTTTGAAATTTTGGGAATTTATGGAATTTTAAAATTTTAGTATTTATCATATTTATTGAATTTAAAATATGTATACCATTGAAAGAATTAAGGTACATTATAGAATTTATAACAATTATGAATTATGTAGGATAAGTGAAATTTGTAGAATTTGGAAAATGTATTACACACTCACCAGCATAGAAAACGGGCCACTCTAAAAAAACTTTTTTTTTCGTAGGCGAATATTTTTTGAACTGCACTAGCTAGAAACTTGATACTAAAATCAAATTCAAGATCATTCAAAACCACCTTACACAATATTATTACAGCATACTTTGACTAATTATGTGGGTAAGTTTTTTTGCTCGGTTTGTAACTAAATTTTTAAATATAAATGAACCACACTACTCGGAAACAATCTTAGAACATGTGGGATATCATGGAAAATTAAAATGTATCGGCAAATTAATAATCGATAATTTTTAAAATTATTTTTATGATATTCAGTCGTTTTAAATATACGCGACCTTGAAATATTGTGCATTTACTAGTGCAAAAGTACGAATTAGAATAAATGGAAATCATTTTCGACAAAATTCTCAGCCCTAATTGCGGTTATATACCACACATTTTAAAAATTTGGCGTAAAGAGACACGTCAACTGTTATAGTTTCTTAAAAGAATTTTAGCTGTACTGAATAAACAAACCACGTCGAAAATAATGGGCTTAAATTCTCTGTATTTTCGGTCTTCTAGTATAGTGAAAATAACAATTTAGGAGTTAAGCTCCATTTATTTACGTAGAATTATATCTAGTTGGTGCATCTGATTTAAATTAGTCGAGTCCGGGTAAATTCAGTGTAGAATTTTCTAAAAAATATTGAACACTACTGAAACTGAATTTCAAGTTTCAGTGGTTCAGAAGTTAATACAATTCTTCGGGCAGCTTAGATTTCTCTTCCGCATAATAAATAGTAGGACAAATTATATTTTTTTTAAGGAATAAATTGGCCTTAAACCTTGCGGTTATAAAAATATTTATATTCAAAAATAGGCGAAGGATAGTTTTTAGCCCACCCTGTTTATATTAAGTTACTATTTTATGCATCTTAAAAAGTTAATTTTTTCATAATTAATCATTTCATTTAGCATAATTAAATTATTTTTAGTTAAAAGCAGCGTTTTACATATTATAAAAAATCAAATGAAATAATATTCTTCCTTTCACTGTAGTTGAAAAAGAATACGGTCTAAATATTACAAATAAATAAAAGAAGAGACTTTTAATTGGTTTTTGGAACGTCCGGAATGAATAAACGAAAATAATAGTGTGCGCATCTGTAACGGAGCGACTTAGTTCCAACTAAGGTGCGATCAATATGCAGAAACTCAGATGGTTGATTTTCGTCCCATTAACAGAATTTCCCTGTAACTCTCACATTGGTGACGTGCAGCACGTTTGCCGGCTAGGTGAAGAAGGTGGGCGTAGTTCTTGTCACCAGTTACAAGGAACTGGATGTGCTGCTATGGAGTGTACACACATTAAAAACCTCAGGAGAGACAAACAAACATGGAATGTGCCTCGTTAAACTAGGTGATATTTTTTACCATATCACAGATGAGATCACATTTTTTTATTGATTAAATTGTAAATAAAATAAAAACAATTAAATTAAATCACAGCCATATTCCATGGTGGTCAGATGACGGACCACGTGCTCACCACCCTCCGCAATGGCAAAACAAAGCACTTATATTTAGTATGCCTATAAGTTTTTTTGATATGTACTTATAAATAGTTAAGCATTTCTAAATTTGTTTGGGATCCGCGGTCCATATTTTAACTAAACCTGAATTGCATTTTTATCAATGCGAATTATTCAAAAACTGTGCCACATGGTGTAAATCATTTATTTTATATCCTTAGCGTGATACATCCCAAGGAATTTGCCATTCTCGTCTTTAATCTCATACACTACAGTCCCGTGTCGTGTGGAAATCACGACTTTGATGAATTTTGGGGCAAGTTTTCCACTAAAGTCCTTTTGAGCATTGCTTTGGGCAAAGTTGCGTAAGTATACAACATCGCCTGGATTAAACGTTCGTGTTCTACTCCGCAGATTGTAGTTTGAAGCGTTACGTTCATAGGCTTCTTTTAATTTTCGCAGAACGATATCCTGGGCTATACTCAAACGATCAGCTGGTGATGAAATTTCTACATTTCTATCTTCGAGTGAATTTAGTTCCCGAAGTAAATCGTACATTGACCCATGTGAAAGCTTGTGGTGTCCAAACACCAGGTAATGCGGTGAAAAACCTGTAGAGGTGTGTACGACATTCCTTAAGGCACCGGCAATCCCGTCCAAATGACAATCCCAACTTCTATGGTTATCTTTAATATAAGACCTCATAGCTGCTAGTATCGATCGATTTACCCGCTCTGATGCGTTAGATTGGGGAGCGTAAATAGCAGTATACTCATGCTTGACACCGTATTTTTGTAGCAGGTTGGCTAATATTACAGATTTAAACTGCGGACCATTATCTGAAAATAATACTTCAGGTACACCAAACAACTGAAAAATCTTGCCTTCCAAATACTGGCACACTTTTGCAGCTGAGGCAGAACGTAAAGGCTCAAGTATTGGAAAACGTGGCAATTGATCCAAGATTATCATTATATGAGTATAACCATTTACCGTACGTGGGTATAGGGTCCGAGGAAATCGATAAATATTCTTTGAAACGGTCTAATTGATTCGATATATTTTCCCATTTTCGGACGCATTGCAAAGTTAACCGGTTTGCACGTTTTACACACTTCACACTTCTGAATAAAATCGGTAATCTGGTTAGCCATGGAAGTCCAATAAAATTGCCGTTTTAAAATCTCGAGAGTTTTCGCCACTCCTTGATGTGCCGAAGATGGTGGATTATGCGCTTGTCGAATAAGAGTGTCGGTCAGTCCTGCTGGTATCACTAGCTTCCACAATGATACATCCGTTCTTTCGTGAGGATTACCATTAATTTTTATAAATAATTTTCCATCGTCTACTTTATAGTTCGTCATTACTTTTGGATTATTATGGACAGCTTCTATCTTTTCCTTGTACTCTGGATCCTGAAACGCTGGTGATTCTAGGTCGATAAACAACGGAGCGTCTTCATTCATGTTACATTTTTCGACATTGACTCTTGACAGACTGTCGGGAACGACGTGTTGCGTACCTTTTCGGTATTCGATAGTGAATTTATGTGGCTGGAGCTTCAATGCCCATCTAGCTAAGCGTCCACTTAGATCCTTTTGATCCATTAACCATTTTAAACTTGAATGATCCGTAATAATAGTGAATGGATACCCTTCAATATACGGCCTAAATTTTTTTATGCTCATCACTGCAGCTAGACACTCCAGTTCTGTGACAGTATAATTTCGTTGCGCCTTATTTAATTTCGCCGACATATAAGCAATCGGATGCTCTTCTCCCTCGTTCCTCTGAAATAACACACTGCCAACCCCAGTTGTGCTAGCGTCGCACTGAATGTAAAAATGATTGTTAAAATTCGGATTTATTAAAACCGGGCCTGATATTAAAGACTGCTTTAACTGCTCGAACGAGTCTTGAACTTACTGATTCCATTTAGGTTTAACCCCTTTCTTTAATAGATCAGTAATGGGTGCTGCCAAAATAGAATAATTGCAAATAAATCGCCTATACCACCCGGTCAATCCCAGGAATTGCCGTATTTGTTTAGTTGTGTGTGGTGTTGGGTATTCGGCTACTGCCTGCACTTTGGACGGGTCCACTCTAAGGCATCCATCATCTATTACATAACCCAGGTACCTAGTCTCACTGAGCATAAATTTACTCTTTTTCACATTTATAGTGAGTTTTGCTTCGCGCAGTAATCTCGCTACTTCAGAGAGTAATAATATATGATCCTCGAATGTCGCCGAAACGACCAGAAGGTCATCAGGGTAGACAAATACCCGGTCATGCAACTGGTGAGGGATAACCTTATGCATAAGTCGGCACATCGTCTGGGCTGCATTGCACAGCCCAAACGGCATGACGACAAACTGGTAGAGTGGACGTCCAGGGACGGTGAAAGCTGTCTTATCCTTTGACTCTGGATCTAGGGGTATTTGCCAAAAGGCGTCTTTTAAGTCAACTGAACTAATGAATCGGGTTTGATCCAGTCGACTTAATAGCCCGTCGATCTGAGGCAAAGGATAAGCATCAGTCACCGTCACCGTATTTACTTTTCGTGCGTCCAGGCAGAGCCGAACCTTTCCATTTGATTTGTTAACGATGCTCACTGGGGACGACAAGAGCTTTGTCTTTCCTCAATTACTCCAAGTGATATCATTCTGTCTAGTTCCTTATAAATTTCCGCTTGTATAGCGGTGAAACTAAATAGTAACGCTGTTTTACTGGCGGCGCTTGACCCACATCTATTCTATGCGACAGTAGATGTGTTCCACCTAAACCTAGTTTTTCACACGATGGAAACTGGTTAATAACACTGTTGAGGATGGTCTGTTGACGAGTATTCAGGACATGCTTGTTTCCTTCATCTGCTATTACTGAAGTTGAATTTTGGACTTATCAACCATCATGGGAACTAAACCAAAAACATCCCAGAAATCTATTCCCAAATACAATAGTTGGCTCAATCCTGGTGCAATGTAAATCCGCAGCGATTTTGTTTTGCCTCCGAATGATACTTTTGCAATGGCATGTCCTATTACCCGCTGTATCTGGCCACTTGCAGTGCAAAGGGTTGGAGGAAGACCAATGATCGTCAAATTGTGCTCTTTCACACACTCTTCTGTATTTCGTCCTAATACTGTCACATTTGGTCCACTATCGAGCAGTCCCTGATATGGAACACCGTCAACCAGAACATCTGCGTAGGGCCTTTTGTCGTCTGTGGTAGTGATGATAGATTCACACACCATTTTCTTTTTCAATTTCCGCAGTTTAAAATATTTTAAGGATCGTCCGAGGCGTGACAATTTATTTGTTGGTGCTTGCCCGGTCTGACGAAACATTTGAACTATTGGTCGTTGGTTTTGGGATTTCTCTTTAGAATTGTGTTGTACAATTCCGGGTCGGTGTTCGACGCCGCTTCTTCGTATATTGTTCTGGGTTGTAAGTTCGTGGGTCCTCGGGAGATCAGATTCCCAGACTTCCTGACATCCCTCATTGCATTTCCCTTTTGGAGATTTCTGCAGTAGGTACACTGTGACTTTAACACTTGTTGAGCTCCGCAACCAAAGCAAAACCGGTGGGTGGTTGATAGGTATCGCACAATCTTTAAGGTAGTGACCAATTCCAAAACAATCCCAACAGGCATTAGGTGATAATATCTTTTGAAAGTTAGATTTGCTCTGCCGGTTGCCGTAGGTAGTATTTCTGACATTAGAAACTTCACACACAGAATCGACATGTCTAGTTTGCTCAGCATGAATATAGGCCCCATTTTAATTCCACTAACGTATGCTAGTTCATACTATCACTAAAACTATTCACACATGGTGATATTCTATTAAACTAAGAACTTAAACAAGACACTGTGTAAAGAAAATCAAAAAAACAAATCGCGACAATCACTTGGATGACGTAATCATAGTACAAGCGAAATAAAATAATTAAATAACGGTCGCAATAATATTTGTACTGCACGGAAGGAACGATAAGAGCGGATAATAAGGGTTTGGTAGTTCAGTCATCAAAAATTCTATTTTATATTCAGTTTGCTGTTCTGTAGCTAGGTTAGCAAGTTCATAAGGATTCGCCAAACACAAGTCATTAAAGTATTATAGAAGACCAATAGATCCCCCCATTCTGTCTGTCGTAAAGAGAATTAAAGGTATGGATGAAATATTTAAACTCCGAAATTCGTTCAGCATGCTCGGTTCTGAATTCGGTTGTGTGCAGCCAGGCCTTCGGTGCCAGTCCAAATATGATTGATAAATTTGTAGATGTTCCGAAGAATGAAAATAAGAAAAAGTGTAGGGCCTATAGGATGGATCTCTAAGGAATACCAACATATAATGTATGAGGAAAGAAGGTCGTGCCATCCACCGCAACATTTGGATGCTGTAGCAAAAACGAAAAAAATTTAAGGAACCAACCTGTGATTGGAAAAACGTTAATATTCCAAAAATGTTGTTTCTGAGAAATAATATTTTACTGCTTTAACTACAAGTTGTACTGTAAAAGTTATCTATAGGAATATATATAGGACTGTAAGTAATAAATTATGTTTTTAAGAATTTCGCAAGAAAGAATAAACAACAGTAATTTTTAATAATTTGTTATCATTTTCATTCACATAGTTAACTTTAAATAAATTTATTCGTCATTGTTATCCCTTTTTGGAATTTCTGAATTAGGCCACTGAGTCCACTATAGAATCCTTTGTATTCATTCGGTACATAGTGTACTACTTTTGCGCCGTCCTGTATTATTTTGTGATTTATAGCAATGCAGCCGTTCGACGGGAAAAACTACTTGATATCGACAGGGAGAACTACTTGATCCTGAAACCGTTAATAAACGTCCAAGTCCTAACATAACCTTCTCAATTCAAATGATGGATTAAAATTGACATACTGTGGGGATCCCTTAAATGTAAAAAATTAGTATAAGTTTGAAAATAACAAATCACCCGTTAGTTCATGCGAGCGTCGCTTGCGTACATAAGATTGAGTGGAAAAGGATAATATTATTGGAATATTACCTTTCTTCCACTTAAAGGAAATATTTATGAAAATTGGTAGAATAGAGTACGATGCACCTTTTAACTCATTTTGGCATTAAGAAGTTTTCAATTGAAAATCGGCGCCCCCAAAAGCAGTGGCACCGTAGGGCTTAATAGTTCAACGGTTAAGAAGGTCCTTTCGTGACTAGTTGATTTGCTGGCATCTACGTCTGCAATAGCTTAGCAACTGCTCTAGGATTGAAACTTATGAGGCACATCGATAAGCTAGATTGCGAAATATTTAGGTGGTGTAAGAGAATGGTAACAGGTAAGATCGCGACAAATTAATTACAGGAATTATTTATTTTTTATTTTTACTAGAAATTTTAGGGAAAAGTTAATCACTCAATTTTTTGCTGTATACCCCCAAAAATGTTTCGATGCGGTTTGTCAACAACAGTTATAATGGTAGAAATTTCAACGTAAATCGAGCTTCGATGTTTATTCACGAAATGTGTACTGTTCACAGGTAATACAAATTGTATACCCTTTTACGTTACGTAAAACTGTGTTTCTGCACGGAATAAGGTAGATGGATTTTTAGGGTCAGTGACAGGTAATCGTACTGGTATCTAGGAAATTCTGATTTTAAGGTTATTCAAAAGATTATTTACGAATTATCTTCATATTTAGAACATTTTTCGGTATTTAGATTTTAATTTTAGAATCACATATTTTAGGGTTAGCCAATAAAGTTTTAAAATTTTTGAATATTGCTCTGGGTTGCTTGGCTTTGATTTACTACAATTAAAATTTTTCTAGCATATATATATGCTTGACGTTACATATGTTTTGCAACTTTCGAAATTATTAGAGAATAATAATGTTGATAATGTTCCTTGGTGATTAGTGGTTAACACTGAGTTGCATGTTGTTAAGTTTTATTGAGGCTTTCCGAGAAGAATATCGTTATATATGCCAAAGATATTTACAAGTCCTTCAGGGAATGGGTTATTGATTTTACGAAATTCCTGTAATCCAAAAAAAAAAAAAAAAAAATTTGACAAACTTTGAATTTTTACTGTGAACGCACCCTTAAACCAATAACCAAACTGTCAGTATCCAAACATTCAGTAAAGACAACGTTTTCATCATGGTGAAGTACACGAACGAACAACGTTTACAAATAATTAAAATTTACTACGACTGCAATTTCAGAGCGTTAATTCCAATTGTTGGTCGTAATTATCGTCACAGTCGACAAGCGTACCAAGTAGTCGGTCTTCCATGCAACGAATTTTGCGTAAAGATCTTGGTTTGTGGCCCTATAAAGTTCAATTGGTCCAGCAATTGAAGCCCCGTGACCATCCGCGTCGATATCGATTCGCTGTGTGTGCCTGCGACAAACTCGAAATTGATGAGGATTTTGCTCAAAAAAACATCTTTTCGGACAAGGCACATTCCCATCTCGGTGGGTTCGTAAACAAACAAAATTGTCGCATTTGGAGATCGGAAAATCCACAAGGATATGTGGAGAACCCAATGCATCCATTGCGTGTTACTGTTTGATGCGGCTGGTGGCGTGGCGGCATCATTGAGCCGTATTTCTTCGAAAATGAGGCCGACGCGACCGTTACGGTCAACGGAATCCACCACCGCCACATGTTAACATCTTTTTTGTGGCCATATCTTGAAGATATTGGTTTGGACGACCTTTGGTTCCAGCAAGATGGTGCGCCATGCCACACATCAGGCGTTACAATAGCAAAACTGCATCAAAAATTTGATGGCTGCATTATCAGTCGAAATGATGACGTGAATTGGCCGGCAAGAAGCTGTGATTTGACACCTTTGGATTTTGATTTGTGGGGTGCCGTAAAGGACAAGTGTTATACGGATAATCCACAAACAATTGAGCATGTGAAAGCCAATATTGAAGCAACCATTGCCGAAACAGATCCGCACACAAATCAAAATGTGCTCAGAAATTGTACCGACCGAATGGAGTACACCAAGGCCAGCCGCGGCTCCCATCTGAAGGAAATCATTTTACGGAGGATTGTACTTTCAAACAAAAAAATTAATTTGGAAATATATTAAGCCGTTTTTGTTTTATTAAATTTTTAAATTTGAACTTCTTATTGGGACACCCTACATATTATTTATTTAGTATATTATGAACCTGCTAAATATTCGAATGTAAAGCACAGTGAATTTTTAGAATTAAAGGATTTGTAGAATTTTTTGGATTTATAAAATTTGTTAAATTCACAGAATTAGTGAAATTTAGAGAATTCGTAGAATGTTTAAAACTGTAGTATTTATAATATTTTTGAAATTTAAAAAATTTATCGATAATTTTTTTTAAATTGAATTTGTGTGGTTTCGAGAAGGTTATTTTTCAGGGGAAAATTAAACACTTTAGTTATGGAAACCACAGTAGCTCCATACTACAAGAATTTTTATCAAACAATTTGTTAGAAAAAAAGAGAAAATTGGAGAATTTCGAGAATTTTTAAAATTCGTTGTGTTTATCATTTAAAAAATTCAATGAATTGAGAAACAGTTAAAATTTACAGAAATTATAAAATTTTTAGGTAAAGTCAAATTAGCAGAAGTTCAGAAATTTATTACTCACATAAAAGTTTATAGGACTAACAGAATTAATAAAATTTAGAGGATTCATAAAATTAATAGCATTGAAAGAATTTATCGAATTTATACAACTGACAGAACTGAGAGGATTTACCAAATTTAAGGAAATTATACAACCTGTAGAACTTAGAAAATTTACAGAATTCAAAAATGTTACGAAATTTTAAAATAAGTAAAATTTATTTCGTAGAGTTTACAGAATTAGAACATACAGAATTGAAACGTGAATGTGTATGAATTTAGAGAACTCATAGAAACAAAATTTAAAGGATTTACAAAATTATTAAACTTTGTAGAATTTATAGAATTTGCACAATTTATAAAATTCGTTCAATTTATAAAATTTTAAAGCTTAATAGAATTTTTAAAATCTATAGTATTAATCAAATTTACTTAATTTAAAATATATATGCAATTGATAGAGTTGAGAAATATTAAGAATTTATTGTATTTATCATTTAAAAAATGTATATAATTGAAAGAATTTAGAAACATTATAAAATTTTTAGATTAAGTAAAATTTGCAGCATTTGGAAAATTTATTATAAACATAAAAATGTATAGAGTTTATAGGACTAATAGAATTAATAAAATATAATTATAGAACTGTCAGAACTAGCCGAATTTAAAAGATTTAGAAAATTTATAGAATTTATAAAAATCATCAAATTTTCAAAATAAGCAAAATTTATTTTCCTAGGATTTACAGAATGAATCTAGAAAATTTAATTTTATAAATTTTTAAAATTAGTACAATTTATAATATTTTTAAAATGTAAAGAATAGTAAATTTTTATAATTTATAAAATCAATAGAATTTACAGACTTTACCGGATTTGTAGGAGTCAAAAATTTGTCGAATTTATAAAAATAGTAGAATTCAAAGAATTAGTGAAATTTATAGAATTTATATAATTTTTTAACTTTGTAAAATTGGTACAATTTAGGAAATTTATTACATAATTTATTGAAATAACAAGATTGACAAAATTTAAGAAATTTATAGGTTTTATAGATATTAAAATATTTGTAGAATTTAGAGAATTAAAAAAATTGTAAAATTTGTAAAACTGACAAAATTGGCTGAATATATAGAACTTAAAGAATTTAGAAAATTTATAGAGTTTACAAGGTTGTTAGGTAGATTTTACAAAATTTTGTAAATAAGAAAAATTTGGTTTTGTAGGATTTACATAATTTATGGAACAGTATTGAAACAATTTATAGAACTCATAGAATCTACATAATTTAAAAAATTTATGGAATTTTTAGGATTTATAAAATGTATAGGATTTATAGAATTTATAGTAATTGTAGATTTTGAAGAAGACTGAACATTAATAATAAATATAACTAATAGATATCGAAACATAGTAACATATCCCAAACAAACGTCATTCTTTAACAATACAATAATAAATGACAACATGAGAATATATCTATTTGTGTGTTCTACATTGTCACACACCATCGTTACCAAACCCACGCTAATGCATTTCTTCTCACTCTCTGCTATCAAACATTTTTTACACAATCACACACTAATCGCAAAATATATCCAACACTATTCTATATATTGAAAAACAAGTATTTTGTACCGTTCAATTTCGTTACACTATATAAAATCAATATACAATTTAAAAATAATAATTGTTTTCACAACCACATACAAAACGCATATGGTGTGAGATTACTTGCCAAATGAACAATTTTCATTAAGGTCCCTTTTTACTTATTTAAAACACACAAATTACAATGTGACACATTTGAAACAAAAATAATCTCTCACACACTTTTATTTATTAATTATTAATTACACAAAACTGCACTATTGTCTCACAGAATCTAATTTAAAATTTAATTTACACAGAAAGGCAAAAACACGCCTTTCTCGCTCGAGCGTTCATCGGACTATGGACCGAAAAGTTTCTTGTATTGATCTTCAAAATCTAAGTTTATTGCAATGTTTTAATTTAATCATAAATATAATAACTCAATACACTTCTTCCAACGATTTACCACTATTTTAATATTTGTTATGTAAACCGATTTTTAAACATTTCAAAATATGCATTTGTTTTGGCAGTTACGTTATCATTCAAAGAAATTTGTGTTTTAATGTTGAAACCTTGGTGTGAAGTGGTTACACGTTCGCTTATTTTGTTCAATATGGTGAGCAGACGCGGCACCCATTTTGCTTTAAGCTTTTTCATATATAAATGTCTATACAAGATTTCAACAATCTCACTCAATTTCGCTTTACGTTCACTCAATATAATATTATTTCTGGTTTTGTCACCTCTTTCGTTTATCATAAAAACCCTTGTGCGACTTCGTTTAAATTTTGTAGGATTTACAGTATTTATAGAACATACAGAATTGAAGCAATTTTCAGAAATCTTAAAGTTACATAAATTAAATAATTTAGAAAATTTACAAATCAAATCAAATTTGAATTTTAAATTCCAAATTCCAAAATGACTAATTCCAAATTTCAAACTCCAAAGTCCAAATTCAAAATCCCACACTCCAAATTTCAAATTTCAATTTCTAAATTCTAAACTTCAAATTCCAAATTTCAAATTTCAAATCCCACATTCAAGGTTTGAAATTTCAAATTTTAATTTCAAAATCCAAAACATCATATTCCAAATTTCACATTCCAAATTCTAAGCTTCAAATTTCAAATCTTAAATTACACATTCCAAATTTCAAATTTCAAATTCAAAATTTTAAATTACACATTCCAAATTTCAAATTATAATTTCAAATTCTAAATCCAAAATTCAATTTTCAAAATCCAAAATATCTAATTCCAAATTTCAAATTCCAAATCCCACACTCCAAATTTGAAATTTGAATTTCAAAATTCTAAATTTTAAATTTCAAATCCCACATTCCAGATTCCAAAATTTAAATTTTAATTTCAATTTCTAAATCCAAATCCCAAATTTCAAAATCCAAAACTTCATATTCCAAATTCTAAACTCCAAATTTCAAATCCCAAATATCAAACTTCGAAATTTTAATTTCCAATTCCAAATCCAGATCCCCAATTTCAACATCCAAAATTCCATATTCCAATTTTCAAATTTAAAATTCCAAATTCCACATTACAAATTTCAAATTTCAAATCCAAAATTTTAAATCACACATTCCAGATTCCCAATTTCAAATTTTAATTTCAAATTCTAAATCCAAAATCCAAAATGTCATATTTTATATTTCAAATTTCAAATTCCAAATTTCAAATTTCCAATTCAAAATTTCATATTCCAAATTTCAAATTCCAAATTTCCAATTTAAAATTTAAAATTCAAAATTTCAAATTTTAAATTCCAAACTTCAAATTTCAAATTCCAAATCCCAAATCCCAAACTTCAAATTTTATATTCTGTCAACGCATTTCATCAAAATTGTCATCCAAACATTCTTTTACTTCTAAGTATTTCGTGTGCGTACTCGCCTTATTGAACTACATCGCAGTTACAAATATTTGGATTGAGGAGAAACAATAACAACATGATCGTGATCGATGGCCTTGTACAGCAAAAAAAAAACGGGTAGATAAGCATACGAAATCCGACGTTTAGGTACAACACAAAACCAATGAAAATTCTTATATCAAGATTCTTCAACAATATACATATGTAGTAAATATTTATACATACACATACATCTATCAAAAAATACATCCAACTCAACATATTATAGAATAAGTATATTACTCCTTATACACATGTAATGCAATGAAATTCAAAACACCATGTTATTTATCTAGAAATTACAGTTCCTTTCATACAATAACACACAATATTTATTCCGATAAGAACAATTAAACGAAGCCTGTTCGGCTATATACCATCATAAGAAATACAAGAAATTTAACAATGTTGTTTTGTAATGTACATTTCCCATTCCCATAACAAACATATACAAACATAAATTATTATTTGTTTCTACTTTTTGATGTATTTCCATAACCGATACATTGGGCGTATCCAGCACACAGATATCTACTTTTGAGATAATCTCAAATGTAGAATAGTCTCAATTGTAGACTGCCAAATGTGCTGGACGTAAAATCTACATTAGTTTTGGTTTGTGGCTTAGATTCAATTTTTCAATGTTGTAATGATCCATTATTATTTATTTTCTAATTTCAATTTAATTAAATTGATTCGAAAGATTTCAAATGTGCATAATGTGCCGTTGTCTTTTTAATATGTACTCGTATAACAAAATTTTCCATTAAAAATGTCAAGCAAAAGCGAAGATACACACCAAGAAATATCTACTCAAATGTAGATTAAATTTTTTTGCCTCACTAAATAGTGAGAATATCTACATTTTTTTAGTGAGATATTTTGCATCCAGCACGTAAGATGTGAGATATCTACTTTTTTTAGTGAGAAATCTATGTTCTGGATGTGCCCATTCTATTACAATTTGGCATGCACAAATATATAATTCGTTATGTATTGCGTACGAATACTCCTGTATTCGGCTCAATCGCACTCGATTATATTAAGTATAAGAATCCCACTTGAATCGAACCCACGCACATTTATGTACTTTGCGTACACTCAAACACACTTGTCACAAAAAAACAATTTCCAGTTTTTTACCAAACGTATAAACCACTATTAAGAAGAGTAGAAAAATTAGATCAAAATAATATAATCTGCAAATGTCCATGTATAGACTAGAAATATTTAACTGCATATCACAAAACCCTTACCAAAGCAAAATCATATATAACAAAATAAAAGAAACAACAAAAAAAAAATGTTTTTACACAATTCATTGACCAATACATGTTGTATAAAAATACCTGTCTAACGGTACCTGAGCAGTGCCGTTATTGAACACATTTCTCCTTTCTCAATTTATTTCGCATCCAATTTCCATTAATTTCACTTTCCAGCTACACTTATTTAATATATTCAGTGTATGAGTCATTCCATGGTAAAACAGTCAATTTTTCACATTCCAAACTTCATTTCTTAGATTATAATTTTATTAATTTTTTCCTGTATTCCTCAATTCAAAATAATGGATACATATTTTTTTATTTATTTTTTAAACCTTCGGTTGTTCCGTTATTCGATATTTCAGTTTTGACAAATTTTCAAATCTGATTTTTGGCTTCCACGTAAAGTGTTATATTTTCGATTTGAAGCGGAGTATTTTCAAATGCGATACCATTTTGGAAAGGTATTAATCCATCATAAATTTTAACATAACTTATTTTGAAAAAGTATCGTTACCTAAGGAGTTATGATCTGATAAATTTGTGTTTATATCTTTACCGCTAGATGGCACTGCCATGAGAATCTAGCTACAGTTTGACCACCAAAATATGTTAGCTGCCCCAGATAACATGGTTATTTTACGATATCCTGATAGTATATATACATATATATAGTTGAATCGGGATAACTCCGAAGCTAGATCGAATATTTACAATCTGTTTGCAGCGTATGATAGCTTATAAGATAGTCTATTAAGTGTCAGCATGATTGTGATAAACTTTAACGATAATTATAAGAAGTTCTGAAAGGACAAATATTTTTTGGTTCGTTTCTTTGTGCACGAGTATTAATTTTATGATGTACTAAAAGATTAAATACTAGCCATACAATTTATTATTATAATTAAATATTTAAGTTTTTTTTTTAAACAATTAAAATATAGTGAAATACAATAACAATAAATTAATATTTATTTTTAACAACAAAACAATAAAATAAAATTAAAATTAATTTATATTTTCAAAAATGTGTATACTATAAACAACATCACAACAACAAAGCGGAATAAACTTAAAAGAATAAAATTATTTTTGTATATTATGTGCATAATAAACATTAAACATAAAAACTATTTTACAAATACATAAAACAAAAACTTATTATCATTATATTATGTAGAGCTAGTGAACTAGGTAGTTTTTAATGTATATACATAATTTTTAACTATGCCATGGAGTACTAGTATACAGTGGCAATATAAGTAACATAAATAATTTTCTATGTTTTACGATGTTTTATTTTTAATAACATTAACGTGCATTATTTTTATGTTGTTGTATGTATAGTATAGTTTTGCCATAACGACTTTGGTATACAATATAATGAGGAGGTACGCGTCTGATGATGGGGGAAAAACCTTTCTACTTTCTAAAGTAGTTATTCGTGTAATTATTATGATTTTCTTCTACATTTAACCTTCCTTTCGTTTGTTTATTATAGTTTACCATCAAAAAGGTTAGAATATAACAATTTACCATTTTTTATTTTGTTTATTATTAATTAATAATCTACTTTGCATAATAAATATGATTTTAAATTAAATTGTAATGAAAATAAAAAATTTACATAATTTAATTAACGACGTATCTAAAAAAATTAAAAATCAAATAGGTACATACGAGAGAATGTAATAACTATGTTTGTACATTATAACGGTAATGAATTTTTAAATATTTGGTATTTTTTAATGTTAATTAAGTATACAATCAAGTACTTTATTTTTATGCTTGTTATGTTGCTTCGAAATGGTATAACAGTTCTCATATTTTGCAGACAATAAATATAAATAGCTTAAAATTTTAAATTTAGGGTAAAGTTGTAAGTGTTCTCCGGTGAAAACATTTTGCTGATAAACTAATCCAAAATTTAAATGACGACTTTAAAGGTCAAAATCGAAATTGCTCGAATGACGTTAAATGATGACTTTAAACGCTACAGGTAAATTTCTATAATGGGACGAGTTAACGCTCATATCTTATTACAAATTTACTAAAAAATTTCAGAATTCTAGACAATTTGACAATGTTCCAGAATCGAGAGTGAAATGCTTTCGAATATTCTAAAATGTTCGAAAACCGGAAGAAGTTACCAGAATGTTTCAGATAGAAGTTTCTAGAATACCTCAGAATATTTTAGAATATTCTAAAAGTTTCCAGAATTTTCTAGAAAATCCAGGAGTGCTGGAATATTTCAGAATTTTTTAGAATGTTTCGAAATATTCCAGAATTTTTAAAATTATTTCCAAATTTTCTAGAATGTTCCAGAATTTTCTATAAAATTCTAAGTATTTTAGAATTTTCAAGAAAATTTCAGAATGTTCCATTTTTTCTAGAATTTTTCTGAATTTCTAAAACTTTCTAGAATATTCCAGGTTATTCTAGAATTTAGAAGGATTTGCTGAAAAAATTCAGAATGTTTTAAAAGGTTCCAGAATTTTCTAAAAAAATTGTAGATTTCTAGAAAGTTTGACAATGTTCCAGCATCGAGAGTGTAATGCTTTCGAATATTCTAAAATGTTCGGAAACCCGAAAGTGAATTCATCTGAATTGATACTAGAATGTTTCAAATAGAATTTTCTAGAAAACCTCAGAATATTTAAGAATGTTCTCAATATTTCAGAATTTTTTAGAATCGAAATGTTCTAGAATTTTAAAAATTATTCTCAAATTTTCTAGAATGTTCCAGAAAATTCTAATTATTTTAGAATTTTCTAGAAAGTTTCATAATGGTGGACCATTTTTGTAGAATTTTTCTGGATTTCCAAAATTTTCTAGAATATTCTAATTTATTCTAGAATTTCCTAGGATTTGCTGGAAATTTCAGAAAGTTTCAGAATGTTTTAAAATGTTCCAGAATCGGGACTGAAATGCATTTTAATATTCTAGAATGTTCGGAAACCGGAAATCGAATGCATCGGAATGGTCTTAAATGATCTGGAATCGGTAAAATTATTATTGGAAAAATTTTAATAGATTGTTTCAGAATGTTCTAAAATTTTCAAAATATTTTAAAATATTCTAAAAGTTTTCAAAATTTTGTAGAAAGTCCAGATATGCCGGAATATTCCAAATTTTTTAAGGGTTAAATTTTCTAGAATGTTCCACAATTTTCTTGAAATTTCTAGAAAATTCCAGGTGTTTCTGAATTTTCTAGAAAGTTTCAGAATATTCCAGAATTTTTCCAAAATTATCAAAATTTCCAAGAATGTTCCAGGTTATTTTAGAAATTCCAAGGATTTTCTAGAAAACTTTAGAATGTTTCAGATTGTTCCAAATGGTTTCAGAATTTTCTAGAAAGTTACAGAATTCTCTAAAAAATTTCAGAATTCTAGAAATGTTCCAGACCAGAATCGGGAGTGAAATGTATTTGAATTTACTAGAATGTTCGGAAACTTAAAATGGAAATGGCGTCTGAATACTCTGGAATCCGTAATCGTATTGATGGGATTCACGACAATTCATAGCAAAACAATTCGTAGAAAACGACAATTCGTAGAAACTACAATTCATAGAAAACACAGTTCAGAGAAAACGAAAATCGTTGCAAATATATTTAGAATAATTTTTTCGAAATGTTTCCATCCCTTTCACTTGGGGGCGCATACTCGTCTACTATCAAAATGTCATATAAGTTAATCTGTCCGTAGTCACAGAACTCCTCAGTAAAATAAAATCATATCGAACATCAGTTTTTGTCTTAATTAAAATCTCTTCTGCCAAAAAGCATGCGTCCAGTTATAAAATGCTTAAAATATTTAAAATAAATTATTGAGCAGTCTGCTTTCTCTACCTGTCCCTTAAAACTGTCTGATAGAACTCTTTAAATGCACTTATATTCATAGGCATCATTAGTGTTAGCTTACTAGCTGGCCAGTTAGCCCTGATATCTATGGCCAACTTGTGCCTAGCCTCCTGATTCCTCTCGCACTCATAAATAACATGATTAATGTCCTCATGTTCATAGCCACAGTCACAAGTACTTAACTTTGAAAGTTGGACCTTTTGCATGTATGCGGCTAATTTACCATGCCCTGTTAGCATTTGAGTAAAATGCGAGCTAAATATTAGTTTTTAAGCAAGTCTTTCCTCAATATTTGGCAAAAAACTAGAGCTAGTTCTATCATCTAAAGAATTGCTCCATTTATCTTGCCATTTTGCTAATGACACAAAATCTGACTGTTTATAGAGACTGGCAACAGCATGATTGTTCTGTATGATTTTGGGTCCGCTTTTTCTAATAATAATGACTTTGACATTCTTCCATGCTGTCGTAAAGATGCCTTTATGGAGACAGCCATTCATAAAGTTAGTGATACATTCACTTATTATTGGCCATGCTCTTTGTACCACTTAAACCTCGATGTTATCTAGGCCTGACGCATTACCCTTTTTCATTGACATAAGTGCCGACGTTGTTTCGTCACTATTAAATCGTTCCATGTCAGGCGTGACTGGTGTAGTGGATCTTAACACACAGACCAGTCCTTGCGTAACTGTGTCCTTTTCCTCTATATCATTGGGTAGCAGGGTATTTAGTAAGCATTGAGTAGTGTCCTTCCAACAAGTAGTCGAAGCTCCATCGCTACCTATCAAGGTATTAAGCACCTCTAGAGTTTTTAACGTTCCTGTACTGAACTTATATACAAAACTCCAAGGCTCCACATTTCCGTGTTCGGTTATAAACTGTTCCAGACTACGTTGTCGTGTATAAGCATTTCTATGTGCTACATATCTAAATTTGTTGCATGCTCTTAATTCTGGGTGTACTTCCCTTTGATATACTTTTCTTAGCCGATGGACTTGTATCCTTTTGGTGGTTAGATCATTGATCCAATGTTGATCGCATAAGCTGCAATGTCCACAGATTTTTTTCCTTACAGAATTTTGCTGTGTCCGAAGGCATGTCACTTTAAGCATCTTTATACCCTTACAAAATCATTAATTTTGCAGGATGACCATCCTATGTATACCCTACGGTTTTTGATAAAAGCACTTCTCACTTTTGGAGCTACCTCTATAACCCAATGAACTGTTTTGCCATCTTTTGGCCAAGTTTTAAAACTACCTTTAAAATCTTCGTTGGTGATCATGCTGGTATTTTGCTTAACAATTGCTTCTTTTATTTCGTCAATATTCACGTCTGCCTCTAGGTAAAAAATGATTACTCTTGGTAAACGTTTCCCTGGTAGTTATTGGTTTAACAGTGACAACCAACAAAGATTTCCACTGTGATATTTAGGTTTTGAGGCCTTTGCACCTGACTCATTAATTGGCACTTGAGCTACTCCTGACTTTAACGTTCCACAATTTCCTTTCTTTCCGATAATCGTCTTTTCAAGTCAACAACCTCTAGACACATTGTTTGGCCAACAGTTGTAATGCGTGAAATGCAGTCTTGCATTGTAGCTGTTTCCGCTACAGTTATTTTGATCGCCTTTAATTCGTTTTCAAAGACTGAAATCGCTTCAACCATCTCACTAACACTATCACTGTTCTCTGACAGATCCACCGTTCCAGCTTCAACAAAACTACTACGAACCCTCTCCCTATCCTCCTGAGTAGGAGCAAAAGAGGAGTCCTTCTTCGGGGGCATATTCCCACTGCCCTAGCTACGGTATCCTATTCTGCACTGTATTTTGCCGTTTAGTAAGTTTTTATTTCACCGTATAGATGTAATCACTTCTACGTTACAGAAAGGTACTCGTAAAGTCTTAGATTTCATATTTTTCGTTTAATATATATCGCTTGTATAAGTAATAGACGACACTAATACTGATCGCTTGAGGGGCTTGGAAGAATACAGTCAAGATCCAAGTATGTATTATAATTCATAACTCCAAGCGTATGTTGTATGAGTGACAAAGCCAGATTGCCAAATTACAAGTACCGCCATCTAAACTATACTGGTATGACATCAGAATTAAACATTTTCTGCTAAATATGCGCCAATGCTACATTTATACGCAACTAACACACTTTCAGCCAAGTTTATAAAGTTTGAGGACAATTTTATCATCAAATCAATATCCGATTCTGCCAACACCAAAACAAACGCTGAAATTAATACAAATATGTTTTTTTGGCGACGAAAAATTAGAGAACGTAAGAAGATAATTATCTGCACCAAAGTTCGGATTGTCTCGAGAGGTTTCAGCTCTTTATACTTAAATATTTCAAATAAAATCATTTGACCAAAAAAAAACGTATAGATAACAAACAAAAAAAAGTAAGCCACACGAAATATTTCTGCTACATAACATCTATAATTCCAATCATTTTTTTCATTTTCAATTTCCTTTCAATTTATTTCACAAAAAAAAATCGTAACATAATACATATAAATAAATTTAATATTTTAAGACAATACACGATCGGGTAGAAAAACATAAAGAAACCGCATTTTATATAATTTACTATTATAAACTCACACAAACACCAGAAAAAAAGCTTAAAACGAAAAAAAGTTCTGCAGATTATTTTAAGATTTTAAAACCATATGAGATTTCGTGACAGTAAATATTAAAACATAAATAATTTGTATGTATATAAAATACAAAAAAAAAAGTCAAAACAATTTTGCCTTTAAAAGTTTCTATCCTTTAGATGAGCTTTTTACCATCCTTTTATAATTTGTACACCTGCTCGTACTAGAAAAATGTGCTTTGTTGTTCAAATTATTTGTTTTTTTTTTTTTTATGAACGGGTAATTCATATTTACCACCAAAGTGACTTATTTCAAACGTGTGCGGTTTGAATCTAAATCATATGCACCCAGTCTTCGTATAAATTCTATATAAGTTGCAGTGAATATATTAAACATAACTTTTATTCCGGGCGTTGTTGTTTCATTTTTAGTTTTACTTTATCGTTATAACTTCACGTAATTTACTCAAGCCACACACAAACTGCACAAGGAAATTTTGTTTATACTTTTCAAGCCAAAAAAAAAAAAAAAAAAAAATGTTGAATTATAATGAGGCTGCAAACATTTAAATTAAAATTTTAGCTTTCTGTTGAATACTGAGTATAAATATGGTATTTGCATAAAGCATAAAAATTGGTATTTCATAACCGACTAAATAATATATACTGAGAGTCACAATCGCCAGAAAGTAATAAAATTAAGTTGCTAACAATATTGTAATAAAAACAATCTTATCATTCGCAAGCATTTGTAATCTATTAACAATTCTCCCTCTAGACACACCGCACATAACCAAAATATCTCACAATTTACCAAAACATAAACATTTTAAAGAAATTCTAAACTATTATGTATAATGTATTATACTCTTTATCTAACCGAAACCGAAGTCACTGATACCGAACGCAAATAAAAAAAGCAGCAGCAGCAAAAAATGAAATAAATAAACTTTTCAATTCTCCAGTGCAATGAGTTGAAAAAAATAAGCGCTTAAGTGGTTTTTGATAAAAACTCATACAAACACACACCCACACAAACTTTTATCGTTGTCATAAAATAAATTTTTTTATTACAAAATTTGTATTTCACTTGTATCCATTACTTGTTGTTGTTACAAAAATTAATAAAATGTAATATTTTTTTTATGATAGCTTTATAGTATACAGAATAATACATATTGTAAAAGCTCAACTTTAATTAACTTATTCGGTTGAATAAAATTATTTGCAACTTTTTATTTACATACATTTTAGTAATACGAATTATTTTATTATTTTTCAAATGTTATTTATTGTTTGTGCCACTATTTTGTGGGTAATTAAAATTATATTTAATTAATTAACCCTAATTTGATAAGAGATTATTGATTTGAACAGAGTCAAACTAATAATTAGGATTCATTAATCTCAACCTTAAAAGCTCTAGCTTTAAATTGCATTAAATCGCGTTGAATATCTTTAAATCACCACTCCTCTTTTTACATAAATCCACCAAATTGTGGCCTGTATTAAGTCACACCACTGGTGAATCATTGGTCCTGTCAGACTTCTCAGCCATAGATTGAAGTACACAATCGGGTTAGCCCCTTAATCTTGCATTACAAAATGTTGCATTACAAAATCTTGCATTACAAAATCTTGCAAGTACAAAATCTTGCATTTCAAAATCTTGCATTACAAAATCTTGCATAGCAATTTCCCGTACAAACAAATCGCATTGACAAAATTCTACTGTATTATGATAATTATACAGTAGAATTTTGCTTGAGATATCAAAAATTCAAATGTCCAGGATTAAATATTCTTAACCAGAATATTATGTTGAGATATTCTGGAAAATTGAGATTTCCATTTTAATTTTAATATTAAATCTTCATTAATCAGAAACGAAAATCTAAATTCTGGAAAATGAAGATTAAATCTTCTTTATCCAGAATATTTTGTTGAAATATTTTGAAAAATGGATATTTCCATTCTAATTCTAATACTAGCCGTATTTCTTGCCACATAGTTATCCGAATCGCTATCTGCCGGATCTCGCTATCTCATTTTTATTTTACTTTTTTTAATTATATTGAACTTTTATGAATACGCAATAAATATTATGTTAGACACTAAAGACAGGTACATATACTAAAACTGCAAAATTTTTTAAATGCAAGATATTGTATTTGCCAGATTTTGTATTTGCAAGATTTTGTACTTGCAAGATTTTGGGTTGGCAAGATTTTGATTTGCATGATTTTTAAAAAATGCAAGATTTTGTACTTGCAAGATTTTGTAATGCAAGATTTCGGGGCGCTCCCTACACAATCTAACGATAAGTATGAGTGTACGGTAAAACTGATGTTGCAACCACATGTTTAATAAAGAGGACAGATCAAATTTTTCGAAACAATTTTCGTCAATAATGTAAAAAATGATTGGGTACGTATTTTTGATATCCTCTTTTTAAAAAACTTGTTATACTAGTCATTGTTTTCTGTTTACACATTTGTACGCACATATAACTACAGTTTTTCTATAGGTACAATAAGACAATATTGTTAATAAGTATAGCTTCACTTTATGTTAAAAAATGTTTCACTGGTTTGCAGCATCACAAATAAAGAAGTTACCAAAATAAACCGATACACATGGGATCAAGCTTGAACGATTTTTCCTTTCGGATTTTGTATTGCACTATACAATGAAGAATATCCTTAACTCCTCCGTATACATGAGGAGTAGTTTATTCTCATTAGTTATGTGCTGCTCAGCTAAATCCAACGCCCGATCAGCTCCTCGTAATTCGTTCCGTTGTCACAGAGAATTTCTACTATTTTCCTCTTCTAGCAATAGCAAATTCTCACCGGAATAAATTGGCATGTAGTTTAGAATGACTTCGATCTGCACTGTTAATGTTAATAACTCCTCAAGCGTAAATATTGATAGTTCTTGAGAATCGCCTGATTTGGGTTTTGGTTGCCTTGACTGCACTTTCCCATAATACGCCTTGATGGGATACTGCAGGTGGGATGAGTCGCCAATTTATTTTATCCTTCAATAGATTGGCTCACAAAAATCGACTCCGACTGCACCAAATGCCACCGTGTATTTTACCCGATCTTCAGGCCCATCATTTCATTTATCATTTTTGGCTTCTATCGTAAACATTTACCGCACCGCCGTAATATTCTCTTCAACACGTCTTTACCGTTAATTACCCTAAAATTTTGTCGGACTAGACTCGTTAATAAATGTGTGCCTAGATGATGGTTTTGGATATGCACATCATAAGTGATTGGTAATTTTGTTGAGATAATTATTGGGTGTTTCGTGCTGTATGGCAATCCTAATTTTTGTAGTCTACAGATGACCTCACTCCAACTCTCCTTGATGTTTCTTAGCTTTTAAATTGCTGAGATATCTCAGCACATATGAGAAGATTCTTTTTAGTTTGGAGAAACTGGAATACTTCAGATTCAACTGCAGCATGACGTCGTCTTCTGACTTTGGTTCGGTTTCCGCCTGTATAGTGATAATGTTATATAAGTCAATCTCGATTTCCTTATATAACGGTCGGGATTTTTGTAAATGCCGATGATTTCTGCTATGCGGTTGGCGACAAATGTTATCCAACGTCTTGGTTGACTGGATATCAAATCCAGTACTATTTTAGAATCGGTCCACATTGTTATCGAGGCTTTATTGATTGATAAAAACTCCGTTACTTCGTTTACTAATCGACTAAGTAGTACCGCTCCCACTAGTTCTAGTCTGGAGCCCTAGTGGTTCGGAAATCTTGCTTGCATCTGAAAGGAGGCTTTGTTTGGTGTGCACTTGTTTTTCATCTTGGTTTACCTGGAACATGAAATGGTCCGAGGTTGCATCCCACGCTATTCCTAACACCTTCAATGGCTTCAATTGTTCGGAGAATACTTTTAAGGTATTGGAGGGCTTATTTGACAATTTTCGCAATTGTGGATTATTCGGCGATAGCTTTCTTAAATTAGACCCCCCACTGCTTAAAATTTTCATGATATCATCTTTCAGCTGCATCAGGCCAGATAAAGTTGGAACGCCAGTGATCAGATCATCCGCATAAATGTCTCGTTCTATCGCCCGGCATGCTTCTGGAGAATTTTGTTGATTTTAAATAGCCAATCCTTTTAAGCATCTAGTGGCCATGAATGATGCAGACGTCATGCCATAGGTTACAGTGTTCAACGCTTATGGACGTATTTATTGCTTATCGTCTCGCGGTTTATTTTGCAGATGCGTCAAACACTACTTGAAGCTTCGTTGTACTGCTACTATTTTTAAATTTTTAAATACGCCGTGATGTGGCAGGATGTAAGTTGATTGTAGTTCCTTGCCATCTAACTCAAGCAGCTGCATGTGATGAGGAGTTTCGTATTCCTACATAAACTGATGGTAGAGCTGGCGGAATTGACCAAATATATTAAATCGTTTCTCCATTGTCAATAAGCTCGATACTGCTTGCTGGTACATTGATCCCGGAGTCTTCGACGGCTCCTTGAATGGAAGCTTAGCTATGAACTTTCTATCTTTTGCTCGACGCGGGTTCGCCTTGAACCAGTCTTCACATTCTTGTTCTTCTTTACTGATTCTGCTGGTTTGCGGAAGTTCTTCTATTGCCCAACATCTTTGCAAGGTAGCATCTACCATATATCAACGACTGATGTGAATGACTGTGTGGTTTCTCTTCTTTCAGCTTTATATAGGCCGCCTATAACCCAGCCTAACTTAATTTTGTGAGCTTTTAAAATTGGACTATCTAGCTCCATGCTCTCATCCTCAAACAATTCAACAAACAATTGTAGAAATTTGGATCTGCCAAACTTATTTTTGCTAAATTCATCATGCAGCTGGCGTCAAATTCGAAAGCGGGTAGTGTATAGACGTAATTTTAAATTTTAAATTTTAAATTTTAAATTTAAATTTTAAATTTTAAATTTTAAATTTTAAATTTTAAATTTTAAATTTTAAATTTTAAATTTTAAATTTTAAATTTTAAATTTTAAATTTTAAATTTTAAATTTTAAATTTTAAATTTTAAATTTTAAATTTTAAATTTTAAATTTTAAATTTTAAATTTTAAATTTTAAATTTTAAATTTTAAATTTTAAATTTTAAATTTTAAATTTTAAATTTTAAATTTTAAATTTTAAATTTTAAATTTTAAATTTTAAATTTTAAATTTTAAATTTTAAATTTTAAATTTTAAATTTTAAATTTTAAATTTTAAATTTTAAATTTTAAATTTTAAATTTTAAATTTTAAATTTTAAATTTTAAATTTTAAATTTTAAATTTTAAATTTTAAATTTTAAATTTTAAATTTTAAATTTTAAATTTTAAATTTTAAATTTTAAATTTTAAATTTTAAATTTTAAATTTTAAATTTTAAATTTTAAATTTTAAATTTTAAATTTTAAATTTTAAATTTTAAATTTTAAATTTTAAATTTTTTAAATTTTAAATTTTAAATTTTAAATTTTAAATTTTAAATTTTAAATTTTAAATTTTTTAAATTTTAAATTTTAAATTTTAAATTTTTTAAATTTTAAATTTTAAATTTTTTAAATTTTAAATTTTAAATTTTAAATTTTAAATTTTAAATTTTAAATTTTAAATTTTAAATTTTAAATTTTAAATTTTAAATTTTAAATTTTAAATTTTAAATTTTAAATTTTAAATTTTAAATTTTAAATTTTAAATTTTAAATTTTAAATTTTAAATTTTAAATTTTAAATTTTAAATTTTAAATTTTAAATTTTAAATTTTAAATTTTAAATTTTAAATTTTAAATTTTAAATTTTAAATTTTAAATTTTAAATTTTAAATTTTAAATTTTAAATTTTAAATTTTAAATTTTAAATTTTAAATTTTAAATTTTAAATTTTAAATTTTAAATTTTAAATTTTAAATTTTAAATTTTAAATTTTAAATTTTAAATTTTAAATTTTAAATTTTAAATTTAAAATACAAAAATGTAAAATGCAAAATGTATATGAAATGTAAAATGCAATATGTACATATATGTTCAAGGATTTGCTTGTTCAGAATTTTTTTCAAGTCCAGTACCTTTCAATAATAGTTTTTCTCCAATCGAATCGTTTTTCGCAATTAGAGACTACATTACACAAAATTATTTTATCTTATTTCCAAAGAAGTCCCGCTTCGTAGCGGTCTTAATTTTTTAGTTTGGTTGATACTAGTTAGGCACGCGCATTTTTTTTATCAATTAATTTTAAATGAATTGGTTTTGTGACTCCCAAACCCTATAGCATAAAATATTCTACACTATTCGGTTAAGTTCAGTCACAAACATGAAAACCGTCACTCATTTTTCACATACACTTTACCTGATTCTTCTACGATTATGAACCGTAAATTGTACGTTCGTGACTTTTGTTACTTTGACTGGCTTGTCACTATATTAATTGAGTAGCAACTGCTTTTCCAACAATCATTCTTCTATTTTCTTCTTCATTTCTAGCTTTATGAAGCATCTTATGCAAATAAATTTCCTGATTTGCATGTGAACCTTGAAAGGGACAATAATATTAGGAACATTTGGCCTTCAATGTTTTATCTGTTAATGACTGCTGATTCATATTAAGTTTTTTGTAAAGTAGTAGGTACTAATAAATAGTATTCGCTTCAAGTGTATTCGCGTACTCTAACATACTTTTTATAGATCAATACCTTTCTGGTTCTCCAAACATATTGAATTGAGATGGCATCTGCAGATCACAATATGCAGCATATACTTGATGGTGCTAACATTCGATGTTGTTTCCATATGTGCCCTTTGGTTAATTACAATTCTTTTTGATTCTGTTAATTCGAACGGCTTGTTTATCAAGGTATTATTGATAAAAATATAAAAGTGCCCAAAACTTTTCGGTCTTCGAAATTTTCAATCACTCTAATGTGTTTTTATCTTACTAACCAAAATAGTTTCAAAACGGTTCGCCTGTTCATTTGTGTCTCATACCGGTCGAACAGAAGGTTGAGTATTCGGGAAGTCATTGCAAATTAAAATTTTACTACGACTAAAATAAGTAATAACTACGTTGGTAAATTTTCAATTAACAAGATCCATAACAAAAACTAAACCTCATTAAACCTAATTGCAAAAAGCTTACTTATATTGTTGTGACAGATCATTGAACCTGATAAACTTTTTTTTTATTTATTTAAAAATTAAAAATAAAAGTTTATCTCTCTATAACAAAACTACTTCTCTTAATATTTATTTTATTTAGACAAATCTTTTCAAAAGTTTTAATTTAATATATTCTTCTTCTACATCTTATGATGTGAGTACACAACCTAGCTAAGTTTTTGTTAGAATTTAAAAAAGAAAAAAAAAATTTAGAAATAATTTGCATAAAATATGAAATTAAGAACATATAGATAGCTTTTTGTACACACAAAGTATATCGTGCACACATATGGAAAAAATAGATTAATAGATAAAACATTGAATTTATGAAGAGTTTTTTTTAGTGCCAGAGTTTGTTGTTGTCATCTGTATAGAAAGTTTAAATTGAATTTTATGATTTGATAAAAGAGATAAGAATTTTTTGTTGTAGTATTTGTTGCTGGATTCCGATAAGAAAACTAAGCAATAAAAATGTTAGTTTAAACATATGTAAGAATATAGCAAAAAAATTGAAAGCTTTTAGACAAAAAAAAATATTTCTTCTAAAGATGTATTCGTATCGTAATCGTAAGCTTATTAAGAAGATAAATATTAAGTTTATTATTTTGTGATAGTTTGTCCACTCAGTATATACCACATACTTTTTTTTTAGGGATTTAATATTTTGGGATGAATGGACTTTATATAAAAGTAAATACATGCTGGACGTCTCAAACAATTCATTGAACTAGCTCTCGTAGTTTTAGAACGACTACTACATATATGAGTAAATAAGCAATTTTATTTAGCTCTACCTTCATCTACAGCCAATTAAAACTAAAATGAAATTTTCGTTCCAAGAAAAGCATTTTAATGTAGCTAATTATTTCACCAGTACCAAAGCTATTTTCATTCCCATTGTGGTGGTCTGATCCTACTGTATAAATACAAAACGAGGTAAATTAAAGTTGTATCCTAATTTTTTAATATTATTAATTAAGTAACCTTTATGGAAGCTTTTTTTTTATTTCTTCTTTCGGAAGTTCTCAGAAATCGCGTTTTTTTTGTCATTTTATCCAACCATTTCAATTTTGCACCTCTTCTTAATAATCAAATTAAAAAGCTCTTCCCACGACTTACAAAACGAACCCCCGCCAATGATTTATTTTTTCATTACATCGGTTTTGTATGTCCTGGAAATATAAAAGCACAACGGGTAAAATATTAATGATAAACTTATTAAAAAAAAAGCTTTTATTCAATTCCAATTGATACCATTTCGATTTCAAGTGAATATGTCCAATTTTGTTGGTGCGGAACAAATTTATTTATGCTACGAAAAGGGCACAATATTATGTTGTTTGTGAAAACGAACAAAAAATGTTTTGCAATTAAATGGAATTGACAGACAAAAAAAAAGTACGATAAATGAAAAATGGGAATTGAGTGCTTGTTTTACTTTGAGATAAAATGTAACGTTTTTTTGTTTTGTTATTATGCTTGTTTGTGCTTCTGTGACCTATGGGGGAAATTTAACAGTTGAAGGTAAATATTAATTTTCTGCTGTACTTCAGGGCATTGAGCCCATTACAATATTGGAGATGGAACAAATCGTTTTAAAAATTGTTAATTTACCGTATTTTATGATTATTTTTACCTGTTATACATAGTGAAGGAGTATGCATACCTAGATTCTGTACGCTTTTTAGTAACATGAAGAATGCTTGAGTTAAATTAAAGCTTTCTCAAAAATATACATACAGCTGAGTGCTATCAAAGTTCATAATCAAAATAATTTCCTTATTTTATGGCTTTAATCGAAAAATTCACTGAAAAATTTAATGGGTACCTGTCTGTCTATGGGGTGTTAAAAATAATTGTTCTTTATTATTAATATACATACTTCTACGTGTTATTTCTTAAAACACATAAATGGTCTTAGGACCGGTTGCATATTTGGTATTACACGAATTAATTATTTAATTGATTTCAATTAAAGTAAAAATAAATTGGGAATTGATGATTCTATAAATTCTCTAAATATTTTTTATTTTTTTTTAGTGTAGCCAGCATTTACGTTCTACACCTTACTTTGTTAGGGGTCCGCCAGACAACCATCTGCCGTCTTCTTCCTTCAATGAACCTACCGCACCGAAAGAATGTATGACAAACGTCATCGCACTCTTCTGGGCAATATCGACATTGAGGTGACATCAGCTTTCCCATCTTATGCAAATAGGCCCCAAAATAGCCATGCCCAGTCAAAAACTGGCATGTGAAGAAATCGAGCTCTCCGTGGCCACTACTAATCAAGGAACCAAGATCCCGAATCAATCGGGCCGCCCATCGACCACTATTCAACCCATCCCATCGATCCTGCCATGCCACCAGCGTAATGCTGCAGGCTCTCACCGTAGAATCCTTTCTTCCAAATTCAGCGCTCAACCGATAGATCTCCCGACGCTCCAGCGCCAGCAAATCTATCGGGATGACTCCGACGACAACTAAGGCTGCAGCTTCGGACACTGTGCGATAAGCGCATGCGATTCTTAGTGCCCCGCGTCTTTGAATCGATATCATCCTCATGTGGTATTTTTTGACCTCCATCGCACCGGCCCAAATATCAGCTCCATACAACAGGATTAACTGTACCGTTGACATTATAAGTCCTCGCTTGCTAGGACGGGGCCCCCCTATGTTTGCCATCAATCTGCTAAGCGATACAGTCACTTTTGATGCTCGGTCATAAGTTCTCCGGATATGCTCCAAGTAAGTTAGACGGTTATCCAAAGTAATCCCCAGATATTTCGCCATTCTTTTCGACATTACCCCTTCTGTTCCAACCTACATAGGGATAATGGTTGGAATTCTCCGCCTAGTGAAAATAACGATCCAATCGTTTATCCTCCTCATCACTTGATTTAATCTGAATTGAGCCAAAACTGCGCTTTTAGATGTTATCACAATAACCACATCGTCTGTATACCCAACCAGGAATACTTCGTCAGGCATCTCTAGTCGCAACAGGCTGTCGTACATATCGTTCCATAGATCGGGACCAAGAATCGAGCTCTGGGCCACTCCAGCAGTAATTTCCTTCACTTTTTCGCCGTCAGACGTCTCATATATCAATCTTCGATTGATTGACTCGGGATAGCGAAAGATTGTTGTAGCGCCTCTATCATATCTTCCCATCTCGCCGAGTTGGAAGCATTTTGCACATCCAATGTCGCTAGAAGCACCAAAGGCCTCGCTGCGTGACAAGCACTTTCAGTTCTTTAACTGCGTTAATTACTTCCTCTATTGCGTTTATAGTTGATCGTACCTTCCGAAAACCATATTGCCTCGGAGACAAGCCACAGGCAACCGATATGGCATCTTCTAACCTAAGTTTTAATAGCTTTTCCAACAACTTCCCCATTGTGTCCAGCATACAGAGAGGCCTGTATGATGACGGGGAGTCGGGATCACCACCTATTCCTTTGTTTATCAGCACCAGACGGGCCACCTTCCACCGTGAAGGAAATACTTCTGCTGTTAAACATCCATTGTACAATTTGAGTAGTAATTGCGGATATCTACTAGCAACCACTTTCAACACATCCGTTGGGATGCCGTCACGCCCAGGTGCCTAATGTGTGAATTTCTCCGACTTCATTTTCACTATCGTCTTCTACTCTCAACGGGTGTGTTGGGAAGAGTGCATAAGCAATATTTGAAATTGTTTCTGCATCCAACGTGACGTGCGTACTCAATAGGCCCAGCTTTCGAGTAGCAAGCTTATATCCTCTGCCCCATGGATCGCTATCCACCTCGTTGCACATGTTTCTCTAGCATTGCGCTTTGCTCGCACGGATAGCCATGCCTAGCTCTTTCTTTGTTGCTTTATGCTGGGCTGACTTGGCAATTGCTTCTTCTCTACCTTGTGCTCGTTGCGCCTTTCGCCTAAGCTGCAGAGCTTTCCTTCTCAACTCTGCGATCTCGTTCGTCCACCAGTAAGCCTGCTTCCTGCCGTTCCACTGTTTTCTTCGTGGCATAGAAAAATCGCAAGCTTATTGAGCTAGCCGTGTAATGCTGTCAACAGCCGCCTCAATCTCGACTCTATTCCTAATATCTTGCAAAGCCAGTGGATTGCTCGCAAGGCTAACCTCAACAAACGCAACGAGCTTTTCGCCGTCTAACTTAGTAGTGTTCCAGCTCAATGGGTTTCGATACATTGCTCGCTGTACTTCTCGCTCGTCGTCGTGCAATTTTAAGCTGATGAGCATCCATCACTCTCCAGTCTTTCGCCAATGATGCTAGCCGTGCGGATACCAACGTTATGTCCGGTATGGAGTTGCCGAAACCTGGCCTTCGATATGT
Organism: Tipula helvola; assembly: GCA_963556165.1. Lineage (NCBI taxonomy): Eukaryota > Metazoa > Arthropoda > Insecta > Diptera > Tipulidae > Tipula > Tipula helvola. Next base: position 334,911,862 of record OY744481.1, on the reverse strand, counting down.
TGGCGTAGATCCCTCCTTGAACACGCATGGATCTAGTCTTGAGGTCATCTCCAGTATATGTCTGTCCCTGGTATCTTGGTGTGGCATGCCCCATTCTAATGCACGAGCATTGAAATCTCCGGCTAGCACCAATTCTCCTGATACATCACGAGCAGAGTCCTCCAGTCCGAGTCGTTCGGTGAAAGATACACACAAAAGAACGTAATATTTCGACTTCTTATCCAGACGTAGCTATTTCCAGGGCCATGGGCATCGATGCGCACTTTATGGTTATCAACCACCCATATTACTGCAGTTCACGAAGGATCTGAAAACCAGTTTGTGCGAACTCTGTTCTGGTATTGCTTGCAAACGACTGCTAACTGAACTTTATCCTCGCAGGCAAGCCGCGTCAATAGGTCTTGCGTAGCTATACATCCGTTCAAGTTTCCTTGAAGGACCTTCATATGCGATTATTACCTCCCTTCGCTCGCCGCATGAACCTTTGGAAGGTCTCACAGCTGCCTGATCCTTGTACATGGTTGTTACCACCAGGTTTCCCAGTGCATGTATAGCATTTTGGTTCCGATTCGCACACCGTGGCCTTATGCCCACTTTCGCCAAACTTCTAGCACTTATTACTGCGGCCAGGACCTGCGCAGTTATTCCTGATATGTCCATATCCTTGGCACTTGTAGCATTTCTGTACCTCGGCTTTCATCCTAATGCGTCCAAAGACCCAGCCAACCTTAATACGCCCTCGAGCAAGCAGTTTTCTAGCAGCTAGATCATCTAGTTCAATTGCCGCTTTCCTTTGGTCCCGCTTATCAGCTTTGAATAGCGATACTTTGATGTCACCTGTAGCAACATCACCAGAATCGCGCTTAACTGCCGTCATCACCTCTTGTTCGGTGCTAAGGCTATCCAAGTCAAGGACTTAAATTTTCAGCTGAGGTATCAAGCCGCGTACCACTCCATCGTTTCCTACAGCCCGCGCCACTTGTACAGTGTCCTTCAGCTTCTCGAGATTTACACCGCGATCTAGCTCGAAGAGCACTCCTCCATCGTTGGTCTTTCTTATGGCCATAATTACGAGTTCAGCATCATCCGGACACCCGTTTCGTCGGAGGGCACCAAGGACCTCAGCGTACGTTTTCCCGTCGCCCCGTTTGACGACCACCGCGTTATTTTGCGTTTTCTTTCTTGGCCGCCTTCTTCTCGGTCTCCGTCTTCCTTGCTTTCCTTCTACCCAAGGTGCACCGGATGCAACTATGACAGCATTGCCCCCTCGGGGTGGCAAAGCGGTGCTTTTACCATCGCCTCGTGGATCCGTTTTCAGTCGTTTATTCCTCGTTTTCCAAGGGGGTATTGCGGCCATTTCTCTCTCGGCCCCTCTTCGGGATCTGGTACCTCAATCAGGCTCCTCCGAGCTAGAGGCCGTGCCTCTAATTCTCTTCAGTTTGATCGACTGTACCTTCAACCTCTCTTGGTTAATATTGAGTCTCGCTCCCCGATCTGTTTCTTGGAGCTGAGCCTCTCCCTTCTTCCAGTTGGTGCGACATGAGACTACCGCAACCAGCAACTCCTCCATGTCTACTAGGCCATTCGTTACAGCTTTTTTTATAGTTGCTGCATCTTTGCCTCCTCTTGAATTCTTTTCAGGAGTGCCAGTCCTTTGTGCAGTGTCTTCTCCTCCTCCTCTTTCATCAGACCAATGTGGTCCCTGATGCCTCTCTCTTTCCGGAATCTACCTTCCTCATCATTTCTATACTTCCGGATGAGGTCATCGATCTTCTGCTGCGACGTTAAATCCTCCCGCATTCCCACCTCGTTCTCAACACTTGTGGCTTTATCTGAATCAGAAGCCAAGTGGACCACCTCTAAGTCATTGCGGTCGCTGGATGACGATGACGTGGGGCCCGCTTGCTCGCCCCTAAACGCCGCCGGAACTGGGGATCCTATTCCCTGTTATTTTCTCTTTTCGAGTGACGGTTATTAGAATCGGGGAACCACCACTAGATAGTTTTATTCCGCGAATGGTATTTTATTTCCCACCTACCCGCCGACGAGTCGGTTAGGGCGTACTCCGATCCACCACTTTAAAACGCGCCCGATGGAAGGCTAGCAACTCCACACGAGAAATTCTCTAAATATTACTTATTCTTTAAATACAACAAATTTGTCTAATTCTATAAGTTATACAAATCCTGTAAATTATTTAAATTCTAAAAATTCATTGTTCATCAAATTCTACCAATACTATAAATCCCACAAATTTTATCTGTAAATTCTGTAAATTACAATAAGTCTTTAAACTTTATGAATTATAAAAAATTTTACAAATTCTGTGAATTTGAAATTTCAAATCAAAATTTAAAATTTGGAATTTGAAATTTGGAATTGGAAATTGGGCATTTGAGATCTGGAGTTTAGAGTTAGAAATTTAGAATTTCGGATTTAAAATTTATAATTTATTTTTTTAATCGTCCAAGATGAAGGGTTCTTGAATTCAAATAGTTTGTTCATAGCATTGTTGGTTGGTTCATAACATTCTAGCGGGAATGTGGTTTAGCAGATTGTTCGTTTAAAATTAAAATATATTTTATTAGCCAAATCATATATGTGCCAATTGTTTGTCAAATACTATTGTGGATACTCAAATTATTTAATCGAGTTTAGTATGGACAACTTAAAGCTGTTACTATTTAATGAGTGCCAGATCTAATTGAAATTATTCGCAGTGGTAAAATCCCGCAGAATAGCCATAAATAATTATTTTTTTTAATTTTGATTTTGGAGGTTATTTCTAGAGTCAATAGCTATAGATTTGGAAATGAAATTTTATTGGGTTTCAGATTTTTTAGCTATTGATTATGGAATTTTTAGTTTAAAATATTTAAAAAAAAAATTGTCTTAGGAAAAAAGTGATTTCCCTGTTTTATGTGTTATACTAAAAAGAGTTTGGTTTTTCGTCTTTTTTGATTCCTTTGCATAATCCAGTTTGTTTTGATACGGTTGAAAATCTTGGAAATATGATAATAGTTGACGAAAACTCTTAAATATGCTCAGGAAAACCTAAAATAATATCAACTTCTGTGAAATTGTAAACTTTTAATTGTTTGAAGTTAAATCTTAAGTGAGTTCATTTGGTTGATCACACGTGAAACCGTCCCGTATACCGGTAACATAAATAAGTAAGGGTAGTGAAACTACCCGAGCATATAGCTTTAAACAAAATTTAAATATAAATTGAATACAAATCCAATTGTACGACCTTCTCCCACCGAATGTGTATATACGAATTGTATGTGACCTTTCCTCATTCCAATTCATCGATTCAATAATTAATTCAATTAATCGTTTTAAAAATTAGCACTCCGCCAAAAAAAAATTAAAAAAAAATTAACTGTAACATTTATTCATAAAATTATTTAAATTAAATAAAATTTAAAATTCATACATATAAATTGCGAGTATGTTTGGCTTATCCATATGATGTAATTTAAAATTAAATTTTTTCATTTTTTTTTTTCTGAATTTTATGTATTATGAACTAAAGCCATTTAAATTATTTTTGCATATTATACATACAAAAAATCAGATGAAAATTCACTGTGTGTTAATACTTAAATACCCGTAAACAAATTTGATTTTTATTAAAAAGATTAAAAATCGATGACAAAATTGTGCTTAACAGGTAGCCACATTATTTCATTGCACATCATACAATGCTTTTCAGAACAATGATTTGAACCAATTTTTTATTATGTATTGGCATCTTGACAACGTTTAATTTTCTGTATGCGGGTAATTTGGCAGAAAATTTATAAGGAAGTGATATTTATACATATAAGAAATGTTATACTTTCAGCCAAAAAGTCTCAAGCCATAACACAAACATTTTTTTTTTATTTGTTTAAAACAATTGTTTACATTTCCATAAAACGGCGACAAATTATTACTTCACAAAAACATCAAGTGCATTTACCATGTTTTTGACATTAAAACATTGCAATTAAAATTTACAAAAAAAAATGCATCATGTAAAATATAGTAACAATGAGAAAGCAGAGTGCATGTAACGATATAATTTATGATTTCACAGACGGACGCTGCTTGATGAAATTATTGTAACTCAAGAATCGAGAACAAATTTATAATAAGGCCCCATCCCTGAATTTTTTTGTAAAAGGAATATGCATATTTACTTTCTATTTATAGAGCTTTTTAGATTTCCTTATACACATTTCCTCGGTCTTCTTTTTATTTTTAGTAGTTCTTCAAGATTATTTTGTTGTTGTTGTTGTTAAACAAATAAATAAATAAATAAATTACAAATCCTGTTTGTAACATTAAAAAAAATTATGTATACAAAATGCATAATTTTGTTTTATGTGTATATGCAAAGTTGAGTTTTATCTGAACTGTGTACGATTCATAAATCTGTACAAGTTTTTGTATTTGTATATGCGAGCTTTATTTTTGTGATGTTGTCATCTTCAAAGAAATCTCTTTGCAATAATGATGACGATGGTGATAATGATTTTTGATGTGTTATACATAATTGTTTAACGAGTCGCACGAATATGTTTAATTTGAATTAATATTTAAAATTTTCAAATAATCTAGGAATTAAATTAACATTTTTGGGAATATGTAGTCGATTCGAATGATTAGAATGAGGAATTTAAGAAGGTAGATAGGAAAATTCTATCGAGTAAGGGCATGACTCAGAAGAAGAAGTCCAGAAATTTGAAAGGGAACGAAGTCTCAGTTTTGTTCAAGGCCACGACTACCAACGTCAGAGGTCAGCAACGTCAGAGGTCAGCAATTTTTTTGAATTGTGTTTACTAAACAAGATTGTTATCAATAACATGGGGAATGATGGATCCTTCACGACTAAATTCAACTAAATAATGAACAGCTCGGCTATTGTGTCATAATTGACTCTGGATAAAGCGTCAGGTACCACGTTTTGACAACCTCTTTCATGAAGTATTTTAAAATGATAGGGTTGTAGTTTCAAGCTCCACCTCGCTAACCTTCCACTGAGATCCTTTTGACTCATAAGCGATTTCAAACTGGCGTGATTAGTTATATCCCTCAATATAGGATCTACATTTTTTTACGCTAGTTATTGCAGCAAGGCATTCCAGCTCGGTTATAGAGTAATTTTTTTGTGCGCCAATTCCTTCTGCTAGAGGCATCACATCTAATGAAAAACTGTTTCGAATAATCGGGTTTAATCAGCACTGGAGCAGAGGAAAGTAGGTGGTTTAACTGCTGGAATGCATCATTAGCTTCATTATTCCAAACGAATTTTACTAGTTTTCCGAGAAGATTACTTATTGGAGCGGTTACTGCGGAGAAATTAGGACCAAATCTTCGATACCACCCTGCCATACCGGAAAGTTCGTTTGACAGTTGAATGAGCTGCAAACTTTTGGATAGCTTCAACTTTGTGTCTGGATTGACTCGTAAATAGCCCGGCTTCTGATAAACGAGAAGCTACTAATTTTAATAGACTGAAGTGTTCCTCAATAGTTTCCGAGATAATGAGTAGATAGATCGTCAAGATACACAAAAATATGTTCGTAGAATTTATGAGGAATTACCTTGTCCATGAGCCTGCAGAATCTCTGAGCCGTATTGCATAGTCCAAATGTCATAACATTGAAATGGTATAAGGGTCTTCCGACGACAGTGAAAGCGGTTATCTCTCGAGATGCTTCGGCCAGATTAATTTACCAGAAGGCATCTTTCAGATATATGCTACTAATTACTATCGTGGATTGAAGTCTGCTCAATAAACCATCTATAAAAGGGAGAGGATAAGCATCTGTTTTTGTGATGGCATTTAATTTACGAGAATTCTAGGCATAATCGGGTTTTACCATTAGCTTTCGGGACAAGAACAACCGGAGAACTCGAAGCGCTATTATCAACTCGGTATATATAGTAACTTTTGAACAGCTGGAGATAATGGATAGTGGCGTTGTTTTATAGGTGTATTTTCACCAACATCAATAACGTGTTCCTCGAGATGTGTTTTTCCTAAACCGAGATCAACCGAAGACGGAAACATAAGTTTTATTTGTTTGAAAATGTTTTCTTGGTCAATAGTAAGAAATTTGTTTCTGTTTCAACGGATAAGGCTGCAACTTTGTTTTGTATAGTTGGGATTATATCGAACGTTTCCCAAAAATGTATACCCAAATATAGATCCTCCTGGAGTGACGGAACTAAAAAGAAACGAATCATTTTTGCACGACTGTCATATTTAACCTGCCAGTTGATATAACTAACTATATGATTATAGGGGTTCCATTTGCAGTTTTTACCGAAGAGTTAAATTTTTTAAAAGTTTGACCGTTATCCTCCAAAAATTTCAAACATCCTGTTCCTAATACACTTATAGAAGCTCCGGAATCATAGGCCAGAAATAGGTTTATTACAAGGACGTGTAGTAGTACAGATTTCTTTTAATAATAACTTTCGTTGTCTATAGAGTATTGTGCAATCAGACGTTGGTTTTTTCTACCTATCCTCTGAGAAATATGAGGTTTGTGCAATACCGCTTTTGAACGATTTCTAACTGTATAGGCTTGATATTTTCATTTATGATTGATGATTTAGGCTGGTACAAATTATTATGCGTGGTATTCGTTTTTAAGGGAATTACTTTTATTCGGTTGTTACGTGCTCCGAATTTGTCTGTCTGGGTATATTTCGATTGGTATCCGAATACATTTGCCCAGCATTTGCATTCGGCTGCAAGTTTTCCGAGCTTCGTTTTTGGCAAAATAGACAGTTTGATTTTCGAATACCAGGACGACCACAATCGAAACAAAAAACTATCAAAAAGCTTTGTGTACAGCCTTGATATCGATGGCCAATATTTTGACAGCTAAAACAAACTAATAAATTTGGTTTATCTATGGAAACTGATCTACGAGGTGTTTGGTTCAAAGCGGTAATATCAGGTTCAAAACTCAGTAGGCCTCTACCGTTCGTAATTTCTAAATATTGTTTGGAAGATGTGTGGATTCGAATCATTAACTGTGACAGTTTGGAAAGGACTATTGCTATGAGTGGCCTTAGTTGATTCATTTTCCACTCGGCAAAGTTACCCTGTTCCTTTTCAAGAGTACCTGAATAATCCATCGTTAACTGATTCACATTAGGAGAACGGACTCGACTTGGAGTATTTAGGAATCTTGAAGAATTTTACAAATCTTCATATTTATGACAAAGTTAACGGAGTTCTTCTACATTATTGAAATGGAGCGGAAGTGTTTTCTCTTTAAGGTTAGAATTCATATTTTTTCTCAAACGTATAAGTAACTCAGTTTCCGATAGTCGACTATCCAGTTTCACATTTAATGTCTGAATTTCTAATAAGAAATCGTTAAATGATTCATTTGGCCGTTAAAATCTACTTTGAATTTATCGTCTGAATCTTCAGGGATTTTCAGGGAGCGGTTTTTAAGGGAGTTCGGTTCAAAAGGACTAAAATTATTGAAACATGTCAAAAGCGACTAACAATTTTTTTGGTTTAAAATCATTTTTCTCGTCATTTTGAAAGCGCTTGAGTCCGTAAAAGCAAAACGAAAATATAAAGGGCTGAAAGCTCATGAGATGATCAGAAATTCGGTCTTGACTAATTCAACTCCCAAATCAATCCCGTAATAAACCTCTTAAGTCAATCTTTAGCTCAACCTCCAAATCAATTTACAACTCAACCTCCATCTTAATCCCAAAACAATCTTAAACGCAATCTATACGAAACAGTATTTGGTATAGAAGGTACAATAATCGATTTTGTTGAAAATGGTTGGTTCCAGAATCAAAAATACCAATTGAACGTTTTTATTTACGTCTTTTAGGTTGATTCAATTTAGTGGTAATCGACAAAGTTTATGTATTGGCCGATTCATATTTCCGGGTTTAATTTTAAGTGTGACAACTCGAACGTTGCCGTCTGTTCCTGGATGTAATTCCAATATTTTATCCATCAACCATTTTGATGGGGGCAGATTGGCTCCCTTGATAGCAGATTGGCTCCCTTACTTAGATGCTGGCAATTGGTGAGATATTCCAGATACCACCGCTTCCAAATATGCTGATTCATATTTTGTAGTAATTGCCCTCTGGATAGTTTTGAAATTTTTACAGCTGTTAAGTTTTCGCCAGGTAGCTGCGTTACTGGGCGACCGATTAAAAAGTGTGCTGAAGTCAAGTACACAAATCATCGCTTGAGAGAACTCAAATAAGCCTTGCATTGAGGAGTATGGCTTCAATTTCTGCTAATATTGTTGTCATCTCTTCAATTGTAACTATCTCGTCTTAGATGATATTTCACACTCTTAACGGCCACTTCCCATAGTCTGCCAAAGTGCGATGCATTTGGTGGGATGAATTTGAACTGTATCTGATCTGCTAATAAAAATTCAGAAAAACTATTAGAATTTTGATTTAAAATCTTATAGAAATCATTTAAGTAATTTTGAGCCCCGACCAATTTTGTCCCGTTATCGCTGTGTATTTCGCTGCACGTTCTTCTATGAGCCACAAATCTCCACAGTGATGCAATATATGTTTCTTTGGCGAGTTGAGAAATAAGCTCAATATGTACGGCTGTAGTGGCTAGACAAACGAAAAGGCAGATATAACTTTTGTATGTTTTCTGCCCTCTTTCCCTGATTAAATGAGTTTGAATGGGGTCTGCGTAATCTACTCCAATTTTCTAAAATGGGCGGATCAGCTCGACGCGTGGATTCCTTTGCCTTATACTTGGTACATTTCACGCAGCTATGGGTAATCTTCCTAATCAAATTCCTGGAGCTAATAATCCAATATTTGTGTCGAAGGATGGCCAACATTATTGTTGGCCCAGCATGGAGGTATTTTAAGTGATGTTCCCGCACAATTATTTCGGTTAAGTTATGGAAGTATTTCGTAGTCTTCCACCAACTCGTAGTAAACCATAGTTGTCGACTAACGGTTTTAGGTATTTTAGGCTGCTTGCTGTTGTTTAAGTGAGGTGAGACGAATGGATTGGTTAAAACAGTTACCAGCAGTTAGTGCATATTCATAAATCTTAATACATAAGCTGATATTCGTATAAGTTTGCTGAAGCTGGATGACTTCTCGATTAGATCATCTAAGATATTTGTTTTTGGAGTTTGGATGTGTGCTGATTGACATCGTATTTCGTGTGTTTTCTGGCCAAAGGTCTGATTGTTCAAGCCACGTTGAACCATTCCACCATAAGCTGGTGTCGTGAAGGTTTTCTGGATCAATTTCCCCTTAGATGCCTAATCAGCCGGATTATCCTGTGAGCTCACATGTCTCCGTTGAGAACGGCTCATATGAGAAAATATTTTGCCAGTTCGGTTGCCTATACGAAGATATTCCATTTTGTCGGATGTGCGGATAGCCAGTCTAGGACTATCGTAGAATCTGTTCATGTGTTGATCTCGGAAATTTCGTTCTGTATTGCTTCTTTCACATTTGCGAGTATTGTTTGCTTAGAAGTAAAGCCCCACACAACTCTAATCGTAGTATAACTTAATGCACGGATTTTTATTTGGTTCTATGATTTGGATGTATACACTACTGCTGAGTATGCATATTTAGAGGCATCTGAACTCTTGGTTAAGTTGGTCATCCCATAGCCTAAATTCTTCCATAATGTTTGAAAAAATATTTTAACCTTAACTGTTACAGGAGCCAACCATCCTAAGGGCTCAAATTGACGACTCGCTTCAGATAAAATTTTTCTCTTAGTGTTGACTGGTTATGAATTAAGATTTATCTTAAATTGAAAGCAGTCGTTTTTTGGGTTCCAATGGAGGCCTAAGACTATAACTGAATTTGTCTCATCAATGTCTAATACGCTCATGGGGTTAGCTGATCTTTTAACATTCTCCAATATAGACTCATCATTGGTCTAAGCTGAAAACCCGAATATGATAATATTGTGTCTATTTTATGCTTTAATTTAATAGCAGCTTCAGTTGTATCGGCTTCCGACATCAAATCATCCACGTAAATATTGTTTTTGATGCGTGAATCACTGCTGCTGGGGGAATATGTCTTTGTATTTTTCGGCTGCTTCATCGAGAGTGCGGCTAGCTATAGGTAAGATGCACTTGCTGTGCCATAAGTAACGATTTGTAACTCGTAAGTAGTGAATGGTTCATTAGTCGATTCTCGCCAAATTATTCGCTGGTACCCAGTGTCGTCTGATGCTACTCGAATTTGTATAAACATTTTCCCAATATCGGCTGTAAATGATATTGTGAACTTACGGAAACGGAAAAGAATGTAGTATAGCGTAGATTAAACTATTGGTCCATCTACTAGACAATGATTTAAAGATATGCCCATGGTTGTTCGGGCCGAACCATCAAAAATGACTCGAAGTTTAGTAGTGATGCTGATGTTCTTAATGACTCCATAGTGTGGTAGGTAGTAATTGCGTGCATTCATTGTAGTGCTGCTGAAAATGATTTTCCAAGTTTAGATGGAGATAGTATCTTAAAGGGTAGACGCACTTCGAATCAACCAGTATTATCTACCGTTTTGGTGTTTCGAAAATGTTGTTCATATACCTGAGATAATCTTCTAAGTAGAGCTTCAACTGTTTCAATTTCCCAAAAGCTTTTTAGAAGATTTTTCAGGTTGCCTTCCGGTTGGTTGAAACTGACTGTAATGGATCGTTCCGGTTCAGAATTCGTGGATTTATTTACTATAACCCATTCAAGTAATGTATTTTGTTGAGGTTCATTACTTTCCCTGTGAGTAATTCAAAGAATGTATTTGTGCCAATAATAATGTCAATTTCTCCTCCTTTATAAAAATGACGATCAACTAAATCGTATTTCTGAAGGAAGTTGAGGAGTTAGTGAAGTGAGCATTGCCGGTTGTTTTGCGGTATGTTTTGGAAGGACAAAGGCTTCAATTTGGAAGCATGGTTCAGTTTTATGTCACGGCGAAACTGCGAGGGTTACTGCACCTTTCGTATAACCATAACCAACTGGAGTCTCTGAACGCAACTTTCAGTGACGAATGAAACTTGGGATCCTGAGTCCAATAACGCGCGGCATAATTGTTTTTAGTTTGTCGAATCTAATACGTGCACTAGTGCGGTTGGTAGCAGAGAGGTGTTTTGATTTGGTTTTCATCACTCGATGTATCAAAGCCCACGTTTACTTGAATATTTAACCCTGTAGCTGTCTGGTCGGTGTTGACTGATGAGATTTCATGTACCAAACTATGGTGTTTCCTGTTACATTCTCGGCACCTGAATTTAGACCTGCAGGTGTAAACAGAATGGTTATCATTTAAACAATTGATCATCGTCTTTGTGTCTTCAATAGATGTCTCCTTTCTTGTAACGCCATTCCCTTAAATTTATCGCATTCAAAAAGTTTATGGCATTCGTTAAGACATAAAGAACATGACTCTCCTTGGTTCGTTGAGCACGACTCTTTAAAGTTGATCTTGGTTGTTTGTGTTGGTGTTGCGTACGCTTATACCTAATTGGAGCCTTTATGGGATTCTAATGCATCAATTCTTTGAACAAGAATGTCAAAAAATTGTTTTAATGATGGAAGATTTATTTCTACAGTTGTTTGCACCCATAAGCTGTTAGTGTCGTCGTCTAGTTTGGTAATCATAATGTGAATAAGCCAATGATTTCTGGTCTCTGCGTCTTCTCCTAGTGCTTTGAGATCTGGAATAATCTCGTCGGATATATCCAGCAGTTTATGAACGTTTTCACTATTCCATGTGTTTATTGTTGGTATGCTTTCTTCGATCATATCGCACTCTCAATTTCTTTAATGCCTCGATATAATTGGCATCGGTAATATTGAAGTGTTTAAGCAGTACTGCTGCTTCATCTTTTAGAGAGCCCTTCAAATACTGCAATTTCTGTGATGCTGTTAGTTTTGGATTGTCGTGAATGGTAGAACAAAATAAGTCAAAGAATAATTGCCTGTAGCGGTTCACGCATCTGATCTTCCGCCTGAAGGTATGCGTTCGCCACCACAACAAAATAACTCGCACAAGAACATATTAAGACACAAACAAACACGCCTAGTACATTTACCAAAAAAACAAAACATACAAAATAAAATCAAGTCGTGGTGGTCAGTCTCGTCTCGGATATTGTAATGAGCGCACGCGCGCTCGTCTAAATCACAATAAAACAAAAACGAAACACATGGTGGTGATGAAATAAATAAGCAAACATAATATGTAATAAATAAATACACTAATTAAAATATTCTACATAATTTCCAATTATTTGATTTTAATTAATTATTAAAATAAAAATAGCGTTTTATCAAATATTTATTAAAGTGAAACGCTAAATGCCATTCCGTGTAATCGCCGCGCGTACAAGCCGTTCCCGAGATATCATGGATACAGACATCCAGACATTCAGCCGTCCAGACAGACGGAAGGACATTTTTTTTGTTGCTTTTTCAGACGCAGGGACTTTCAAAACGTCGAGAAAAGAGGTTCTATACCATCTAAATTTTTCAAGAACGGTTTGTCCGATTTGAAAGTTTTTTCGACAATCTACTTCTATGGTCAAGGTAGAGAATTGAAAAGCTTTTCGGAGCGATACGTCAAGAGGGTTGAGTACCTGCGTAGAAATTGACCGAAAAAACTTAGCAATATTACCACGTTGGCCAATTTTTTATTTATACTGGTTTGAATTGGAGTGGAGTTTGGGTTGGATTAAAATTTAGTGACTGGAAGAGCAAATTTTTATAATTGCCGGTTTGAGGATTGAGTTGGGCGTTAATTTTGCGGGTTTACAGTTGAATTGAGGGTTGAGTTGAATCCCATGTGCAGGTTGACGGGGTAAAGTCGGTTTTGAGATGGGGATAATAGGCTAGGGTTCAGTGCACATTTCAGCTGGGGATTTATTTGTCTGTTGAATTAACCATTAAATTAGAGTTAGCTTGAGTTGAGTTCATGTACACAAGTAGTTTTTAAAACCATGTTGATTTGGGAGTTGCTATGGGGGAAGTTTGGGGGTGAATTTAAGGACTGGATTGCAGATGGAGTTGAGGTTGAAGATGACATTGAAGGGGGCCCTTCTTCTTTGTTGGTGATTTATTGGAAGGTCGATTAAAGGGTGTCGTTGTAGGTTGTTCATATACGCGTTTAATTTTTCGAATCGAGTTGATTTCGGGACTAGGTTTGTATCGAACGGACTGTATCTTCGTTATTTAACAGATAACTTATCAGCATTAATTACACATACACTAAAGCTCTCAAATTATATTCAAGGTGAGCAATAATTCAATGAACAACACAAATGATTTACAAACTTTATTGATACAACGGACTATTACCATTCACTACCTTAATTTGATTCTTCTTTTTGCTTGATGTTGGTTTTTCTCTGGTCGGTTTGCAAGTGAAAGAGTGATTGTCAAATCAAAAACCAAAGCGGTAAAATACGTAAAACGTACACCTTCGTAATTGGGTACACTTTCCAAAATATAAATTTCACAATACTTCATTGCAATCATAAACAAATGTCAGATTTACATAAACAAAAATACCTGTCAAATGTATAGATTACCTGTGGAAAATGTAAGAAATGTAACATTTAATTTTAGGTATTTAAAATGAAAAATCGTAACATCAAACAAACAAGATAAGTTAAAATCTGATACATTATTGAACTTAATTCTAGTTTTTCTTTTTCTCTAGGTGTATGTGACTTAAAAATAGAGCTGTAACAAGGTTGGCCGTTCAATTTGGAGTTGTGTAGGGGTGATGATTTTAGTTGAAATTAAGATGTGGTTGTGTTAGTTTTAGTTGGGATTAAGTCAGCGGTTTATTTGGGGTATTATTTGAGGGTAGAGTTGAAGGTTACATTTGGTTGATTTTAGATGAGTTTATATAAGATTCGGACCATATTGATTTCACAAATGACTGATGGTTGGTTTGATTGTTAAGACTTGGGTCAAGTTAAGGTTGAGTTAATTTAAGTTCAAATTTCAGTTCAGGGTTTATTTATAATTTACCGAACCGAAGTTCAGATCATATCAGAGCTTTCAGACTTACTTAAACTACGTTAAGACTTTCTCAATGCCACACACGACCACTTTCAGACCTCTCATTAAAACGACATTTTTCTCTAGTTAACGGTTTACACGATTTTCTGGAATTGAATGATTTTAGAAACCATTTAATTATAACAGACGCATGTTTAATTTTTTTAACTGAGCTGAGTATGATGTTGATTGAAAATGCTCCGATGAATTGAAACCAACATAATATAATTTGTACAAACTAAACAATTTTTGGTATTCAACCGAAATTAACCCCTGAGCCATTTATACAATTTATATACACAGTCATGATTAATTTTCATACATCTTTAAAACAATAACAAAAATTTAAGTTTTCCCAACATTTTCTTCTATTTTTTAGTCTCTCGGTGTATTGTATTTTTTTTTTGTTTTGGGTAAAGAAAACTATATGGCACAGAAAAATAGTTTAGATATGGAATGTTAGAAGGAAAAAGGGTGCACACACACATACACAAAAATAATATATAAACAAAATAATCTGAGAAAGATTTATTTAATGGAAAATTGAAAAATTCATGAAAAATTTTGCTGTGTGCAAATTATAAAAACAGGATTATTTATTTAAATTTTTTTTAGTGTTCAGTTGTCTCGTTCACACTCTTTGTGATGTTCTAAACTATTATATTGTACATGTCGTTTTTAATTATTTTCTTACTCAATATAAAAATAAAATTTCTTAGAAAAATATAGAAAATTAGAATTATAACAGCTTTTCGTATATACATACTATATGTATAGATTACGATATGTAGACGTATAATTATATTATGTGATGGTACAAAACTATTATTTATAAATGGAATTATTTATGTAAAGTATCATGGAAATGGGATTTTCTGTAGTAGTTTTGATAAATTTACGGCTTTAATATAAATTGTTGTTGGTAACACAAATTTTCGAACGCCTTTTTGAGTTTAATACACGAAAAATACCATATCTGATTAAATAAAACCCAGACTAACTTAACCAGCTGTATAAAGGGTTAAAGTTTTTATAATTAATTTATATCTTCTTATCACACTCGTCTACACATATATAGATTTAGTTTTATCACATGAGACTATACCAAACTTATTTTATTACATATTTTGGAAAACTTTTCTTATTGTTAGTTTTGATTCAATAATATTATGTACATCTGTATATCAATTCTCATTTTTATATTGTTATCCACAATTATCTTACAAAAATAAATTCACATTTAAATCACGTTGATAACTTAATTAGTGTGCGCACAAAATTCAATTAATCAAAACGATTTATTGCGTTGTGCTACGAATTTTTAAAAACAATATTTTCACAATAAACAACTCTTTTGTAATAAATAATAATTAGACGCGTTGAAAACATTTAATTTACGAAATTAACAAAATCATTTACACAATAGAGTGTGAATAGAGTTAAGAAGAAAAAAAAATCGCGAATTGAATAATAGATTCACCTAGGTCCTAGTATGTACACGTTTTAGCATTTTTTTTGGTTGCTATATTATGACTGGCTAGCAGCAATTAATGAAATATGAAATCTTATTGCTTTTATCACACAATTATTATGAATTTTCGCATTAATGCAATTTAAAAGATTAAAAGAAACAAGGTGTTTAGTTTAATTCTTTATTATAGTAATTCGTTTATTTTTTATTAATTCTAATTGAATCACTTAATTGAGAAACCCGATATATCCATTATGAGTTTTTTGACATTTTATGAAATGTCCGTTTTAATAGCAAGGCGCATCGTTTGAGTTATAAACCCAACAAATCATTAACATTTATCAATTATAGCTAAACTAAAAAAACTTACAATTTTCAATAGACTGGCAGTTTTTTTTTTATTTTCTCAGAACCATGTTTATGGGACTTATCGGGTTTCTCAAATAAGTGATTCAATTACACGACACACTTGTTTTATGAGCAAAGGACAAACACTCTCGCACCTTTGTTTCGTATTACATCGTATTTTTCTTTACATTTTTTTTAACCAATGAACTAATATAAATTCATCGAAGAGAAGGTGGTGCCTGATGAGTGCTCACGACACCTCCCTTCTTAAATTTAAACTTATTGCTAAAAATTAGTTTATTTTTTTTTTTTATTTTATTAGTACATATTTTTTTTTTTTTTAGAACTTAAATTTATTTTCTTTATTTTATAAAATTCATTCCTCGATAATTTTTTGTTTAATTATCATTATTGGTTCAATCTAGAGTTTAGACAAACTCGTATACAAATTTGAATTAATTTAAATTTCATTTTATTTTATTTTTATTTATTATTATTATTATAAGAAAATTTATTTATTTTTATTTGTTTTTGAAATACTTAGTTTATTTGATAATATAGTAAACATGTTATTAAAATCATTTCTTTATCTATTTCATCTATCATTTACATCACACCATTCATATATACGAGTATCATTTCATCCCACGTTCAAGAATAATTGGAATGTTTCAAACGGTTATTATGTATAACCCGAGTACCTTTGTGAATCTTAATACGGGTATTTACATCGGAAATAATCTCTACCACCTTGAATGGACCAGTAAATAAATGCTCCAATTTGTTTTCTGACTTTGAATTTTCCAAAAGAACCATATCTCCAATGTTGAATGTAGTTGAATTTAGTTTTTTATCATAACTTTCTTTCGATTTTTGCTTTTGTTTGAGCAGGTTTTCTTTAGCTATTTCATAAGATGTTCTTAATCTATGCTTCAATTGCGATAAATAATCTTCAAAATGGTAAATTGGCGAGTTAGTTAAAATTGAGGTTGGTAATTGCGGTTTGAAACCATGTAACAATTCAAACGGCATAAAGTTCGTTGACGAGTGTGGAGTCGAATTATACGCCAACATTGCGTATGGAAGCCACGAATCTCAATTAGAAGGATCGCTATTCGTAAAATTTCTCAGATATTCACCTAATGTGCGGTGCGATCTTTCGAGCGCTCCGTTCGACTGCGGATGATACGCAGTTGTTTTTATCTTTTTGATTTTTAGTATTTTGCACATTTGTTTAAATACTTCTCCTATTAAATTTGCTCCTTGGTCCGTCAGAATAATTTCGGGAGTACCAAATCTACAGATAAATTGTTCACATAAAACATTGGCGATTGTTTCTGCTTCTTGGTTTGGCATGGGCATGGCTAATGAATATTTTGTCAAATCGTCCTGACATGTTAAAATATATTTGTTATTTTGATACGAGGTTGGAAGAACAATAATGTCTAGAAAGATTTTTTCAAACGGATGAGACGATGTTGTAGTCAATGTCATTGGCATTTTGGTTGAGCGACCATGCTTATTTTTCTGACACGACTCGCAATTTTTAATGTATTTTTTACTTTATTCAACATACCATCGAATTTGTAGTATTGCGAAATACGTTTCAGTGTCCTAGAAATTCCCTGATGAGCACCGATTGGGCTATCGTGGAATTCATGAATGATTCTGCTGATTTCTGAATTATCATTAACAATCTGTATAGGTTGTTAAAATATATTGTTTGATGATGAGGTATTAGGAGAATGTGAAATTTCAGATTTAGGTATTGGATCGGAAAGTGAAGTTGAAATAATTGCTTGTGAATTATTAGGTACTGAATTAATTTGTGGATTGTCAGTTTCGTTTGTAAGACATTGTGATTTTTTCGAATTAGCCCGAGTTACTGCGAAAATGATGGTATCTGTAGTAATATTCACTCGGCTTAGTGCATCTGCATTATGGTTAAACCTTCCTGGTTTATAAACCACTTCGTACTCATACTCATCTAGAAGGATTCGCCATCGAATAAGTCGGAAAGTCGGATTTAATAATTTGCATAACCATATTAGAGGCTTATGATCTGTTACGATTTTAAACTTAACTCCATATAAATAAGGGTCAAAACGCTTAACAGACCAAACGATAGCCAGCAACTCCTTTTCGGTAGTTGAATAATTTACTTCGGCTTGGTTCAACATTCGATTGGTAAAACACTACCATTTTCCTGAAATTGGGATAATACAGCGCCAATTGCCGTATTACTGGCGTCGGTTGTTAACACAAACTGTTTAGTAAAATCAGGGTAAGTTAAGACTGGAGGATTGCATAATGCATACTTCAATTTATTGAACGACTCTTCACAGAATTCATTCCACAAAAATTCGACATTTGTACTTGTCATTTTGTTAAGGGGATGTGAAATATAGGCAAATTTATCAATAAATCAGCGGTAGTATCCCGCCAGCCCTAAAAATGACTTTAACTCTTTTTGATTTGTGGGTGTGAGATATTTTTCGATCGCCGATATTTTCGATGGGTCAGGTTTTACGCCGTCTTTTGTAATGATATGGCCTAAATAACCTATTTCTTTACGAAGGAACATACACTTTGTCGGCTGTAGTTTGAGATGATATAATTGTAGTCGATCAAAGACATCTTTCAGTTTTTTATTATGATCTTCCAAGTTGTAACCATATATGACTATGTCATCCAAGTATACAAAACATTTCAAACCAGTGAGACCTGACAGTGCGGTATTCATAAAGCGTTGGAATGTTGCCGGTGCTCCTTTCAAGCCAAACGGCATCCTTACAAATTCAAACTGACCATTGGATGTAGAAAGGCTGTCTTTTCTCTATCTGCTTCGTCAACTGGTACCTGGTGATATCCACTCGCGAGATCCAATGTATACTAAAATAATTGGCTTTCTCCAGTTGGTCGAGTATTTCTACAATATTTGGAAGTGGGTAAACTTCAGCGACTGACAAATCATTCAACTTGCGATAATCTATGACAAGACGAAATTTCTTTTCATCGGAATTTGATTTTTTCGGAACGACTAACACTGGTGAGTTCCAGGGACTTCGACTTTCCTGTATGATTCCATCGAACATCATTTCTGAAATTTGTTTATCCATTTCAGTTTTTGTTGTCTGAGGTAATCTGTAGGGTCGAATATGTACGGGTTGCGAATTAGGCAAAATTGGAATTTTATGAGACACGGTATTAGTACCGATTAATTTGTCACCGGGAAGATGAAATAATTCATTGTATTCACGACAAATCGCAATATCTGATTGTTTTTATTCTTCGTTTAACGTAGAAACATCTATCATAGATTCCAATGTCTGCAATCTGTTTGACGGTTCATTTCCTTGTTTTGACAAAACAAAAATTTCATATTTTTCTATATCTTCGATTTTAATTTCACAATTTCTAATGTCGGCTGGAGTTTCGCTGGTATTTACGATACTAAAACTAGCTAAGCCACCTTCTACTCTGGAAATTGAATTTGCTACGAAAACAACGGGGTAAATTTCCTGCGATTTACAAATAAAATCTTGGTCACGTAAACTATTTACTCGGATTCTAACAACTTTTTCAGATCGGGCTGGAATAACTGTTTCAAATATTTCAGACTCTAACCTTAATACTTTTTACACTTTCTGCCGTAGGCACTTGGCGAAACACACTTAATACAGACATTTTTAAAATTTTTTTAAAAACACTTGTTAAATGTACACTTGTAAAATTTTGCGAAATATTTAACAAGTGTTTTTAAAAAAAATTTAAAAATGTGTGTTCTAACCTTAATATACTCGTTTTTTCTGATCGGATTTCCAGAATATTTTTCTGGTAGTCGATTCTACAATGATATTTCGAAAAGAAGTCTTTACCGATACCACCACATGAAATGGGTATATCTTCGACAAGTTGAAAATTGTGTTCAATGATTTCGGAATTTGGTAATAAAATTTTCGCTGGACCGGCTGCTAGAGTTCTGAATCCTTCGTTAGTAAATCCAGATATTTCACAACTTAGCTTCGGGAAACAAATTGTTTCCGGGATCACTAAGTCCTCTTTCAAGACGCAAACATCCGCCCCTGTATTAACCAAAAAATAGGAGGATCTGTTTTTTAAAATATTCAGTTCGAGCTTTATATACTTAGACTGTGCCCGAAACCTGTGATAAATATTTTTTAGTACAAATTTTTGACATTTATTTGAAAAATATTCCCCTATATTCACAATTTTTTATTATGCTGTCCGAATAGTGTAATAATTTTTTGGTAACTTCCCCACCTATCGTGTTTATTCTTTCATTTTATTGCAATAATTTCCTGGAAATTGATAGATTTTGAGAAGAATTTAATGACTTTTATTTATCACGGCTTGGCATTGGCATAGGATACAGATTTACGGGACAGAATGGGTATTTGTGTATGCTTATGGCAACCGTTAATATTATTCTCCAAAGTTACAGATTAGTAAACAAGCCACATAATGCAATACATGCCATTAATTAGTGATTTTTCAGGATTTCGTTGGAAATTTGTTAGACATGATGCTGAAACATTACAATAAATATTGCCATAGGCCTGTATTACATTGGGCCCGATTCTGGAACGATAAAATTCATGTTATGTTATTTTATTTCCCCGCTTCCTATATGAATTTGTATTGAAAAAACAAAAATAACATATCATAACATAAAATTTTAGAAGGCAGAATCGGGCCTATTATCACATTTGCATGTCATAGAAAAGTAATAATATTTTTCTGACATAAAACTACGATAAGAAAAATACTACAAATCATTTTGCTGTATTACACTACAAGTAACATTTTTCGTCATATTAGACCAAAAATGGATTGAAAATTTAATAACAAAAGCATAACTCAAAAAATAATGCGTTTAATTTTGTAGAATTACGTACAATAATGTACGAGAATTTTAATTTTAATTAATAATAATTAAAATTCACTTATTTTCAATTTTTCGTTTGTAATACTCCAATCGAATTTTTTCGCTATTTTGAGCCGCAGTCAAAACAAATATTATTGTATTTAGCTTCATGAAGCTAAATATTATTAGAAAAATACTTCATCAGAAAAATACTATTATATATCCCCATTACACTATCATATAAATATGTTGAAGTTTTTATATGACGAATAAAAGTGATAATGTAATACAGGCCATAGGGGCATACGTTGCCAATATTTTTGAAAACTGGGCCATTATACAGAATACATAAGTGTATCGCAAACAAAACATGGATATCCGATGTAAACATCCACAAATTGGCCAAATCAGTGAAGGTGATTGACATACAAAATAAACATAAATCGGATAATGTACTATTTCATGTCAAACGATATGACGGTAATTCCCGATTTGTGAACATGTTTACGGATAATCAGATTCCCTTCACGATACTCATTAACAAAGCATAGCCCCATTTGCAAAATTTGTAATCTTCGTAATCATCGTGTTTATTAGCTGAGGCGATAATGTCCCATATGGAGGTAAAAGAAAAATCTTCTTGATATATGTACATGTTGACTGATAAAAATCTATTAATTTGAAATAAAACGCAAAGGCGACTACGTCAACCACAATGAAATTATTTTGGATCTGTCAAAAATTATCATTGGAATTTACTGTGATAATTTGGGCGTGTTCGGTTTTTTCAAATAAATGTCAAAAATTTGTACTAAAAAAAACAACGAGCGAGTTCACCCTCAACTCGCAAAATATTTATGTGAAAACTTTATGTATAAATATCTATTGAATCATTTCAAGCCATTTCGATGAGGCTGTGAAACCCCTACTTAAAGACGGCTGTTGTTCGCTCAGTATTTGAACTAAATTACATTTTTGGTTTAAAAAGTTAATAAGTTACTCTATTCTGAATTTGGAGGTCGAACCTTACTCACATCAATTGAGCATGAGCATAGTACAGTTATGTTAAGTTAATTACCTAAACCTGCCATGTATACGCTTTAAAATATACCATTACTCAAAACTGGGCAAATTATATTTTACCGAGTAATTAAAATACTTTTACGAATTACAGCAAACTCAGTAATAAGTAAATAACAAACTACAATTACTTTCAAGTGGATTAATTAAAATACAAATTACAATTATTTGCATTTGTAAATTGATAAATTTGATTTGACAAAATTCGTTTAGTGAAAAAACTTATCATTAAAACAACGATCATTAACATTAGGTTGCATATTGATGGCTCTGGAGCTTAATCTTAATATGCCTTGTAAAAATGTTAACAAGAAATTACAAAAACTGATGTAATTAAAATACAAATTACAATACAATTACTCAGATTTAAGTAATTAAAATACAAGATACAAATTGATTTTTGTGGTTTCATTACGTAATTCAAATATATGTAATTCGTTACTGCCTAGCCTTGCCATTACTCATAAACAGCAATCTTGTTCAACATTCCATAGTAGTAAATGATCACGGCAAACTCGCTGAACAAAGCAAACTCGCATACAAGCATAATTTGTGGTCCTTTTGCTCGTATGTAATTTTCATTTTCAAAAACACTTGCTGCTGCGGCCACATATAGTAAATATTTTCACAACAAAATAAATTAAAGTAGGCGGCATTTTTTTTAATTTTTTTTGTATTCGGCTCACGATGTTTTTGAAATGCCGGATGATGTTGTATTTTGCGTGTGTTTGCGTAAATTTTCCGTTGATTTTACGTTTTATTTATTTTTGTTCTTGCCGATAGTCACACATACATGCAATATTTTTTGTTCGGCTTTTTTGTTTCCGTAACATAATTTCTATAAAATTTTTTACTTACTCCTGCCGCTAAAGATGTTTTCACATCAAAAATATTTATCACAGGTTTCGGGCACAGTCTTAGTTATGATTGTTGGTATTTGCCGACAGAGAATCTGTTTTATAATGTAGAAAATGTGTTTTAGGTTCAAGTATTGAGAACTTTGTTTCAGAAAATAGTAAAGAATATAGAATTGTTACTTTTTTAGAATATAGAAATATTTTAGAATATATAGTAGGAAACAAATTTCAACAATGTATCTGAACGCAATGCATTTCGAAATTGAAAAATTTGCAACATAATTTTTGATATCATTTATCGACAGTGAAATGTAATTTAGAATATTGAGGAACATTAGTAATATTGGTACGAACTTAGAATATAATTGACGAAATTGGTATATAACCATATTTGTAACAGGACATTTTAAATATCGAGAACTCGAAGAGTGTCCTGTTGATTGGCATCGACGAGCTCCGATATGTTTTTTGTAATACTCTTTACATCTTTGGTAGATGATCTGAAATCACGATTTTGGAATTTCTGAGAAAAATGTTAATTTGTTTTTTCCTTTTCATTGTATTGTCGTTTGCGACAGTCACGAATATGATGCCCGATATTTTTGCAATAACTGCGCTGAATCGAAACTTGGTTTACTGATTTTTTATCAGAACTGTTATATCGAAAAAACAAGTTTTAGAAGTATGGCCCGATTTGTTACAAATTTGGCATTTAATAATGAATCCTTGATTATTAGAATTGTTTCGTGCGTTAGAAGACGTTGTTGCATTATTTTGAGATACTAAATTTGCCGCGCGTGAAATAGAATTTCTGCCTTTCAACGATACTTCTTCCTCAACGGCTTTGGCAATGGCGTCGGATAGTTTTTCGTATCGACACGCCTTAATAAAAATTCTTATGGGATCTCGCTCGCAATCCATCTACGAACGCTTATAATGCCGTCTTGGAATTTATGGCTACAATTACCTCTTGATGTGCATCTCCCTGTTCAGAAACGCATTCGTCGTTTAATTTGAAAAGTGTTTCCTCAACGATTCGCATACGATTGGACTTCTTCGTTTGGGTTTTGTTTAATTAAACACAATGTGGTTTGCAATTGTTCAATTGAACACGCTTGCCCAAATTGACTTTTTAATTCTGCTTTTAAAGCATCAAGGGTATTTATTGTTTTATATTTAATTAAATTATACGCTTTGCCGCTAAGGCGCGTTTTAATTAAGTTCAAAAGCATTTTGTCAGCATCATCATTCAATGGAGTATTTACTAAATCACAAGCTGACAAAAACCTATGGAGATCGTCACCATTTCCTGAATATTCTGGGACAATTTTTAATACCTGGTCAATATTTAGAGTCATTTTGGAAACTTTCGATTGAATTTTATTGGTAGACTTTGTGTTGTGTTTTTAACTGTCACATCAAGCAGCACAGTACTTTCGTTCTTTTTCCGTAATCTCGTGTTATATGAATGACGGTATTTATTCTGAACTAATATTTTCATGAACGCGTAAAATGAAATAGAAATAACAAATACAATAACAATAAGGGCAAGAAATAAAAAATTACAGTTAATTTCGATAGTTAAGCCATGAAATAATATTTGAAAAATAAAATTATTTTACGAAAATAAAATTTCACTTGTACGCGAATATAATTATTAAAATTACAAATATTTTTTTTTTTATATCTAGAAAATAAATATATATAAATTGTTATAAAATCAATAGCATAAAATAAACAGATGATGTGTTATAAATGCATGGCAAAATTTTCGTCATTTCCAAATTGTCCGAATGATGTCTAGAGTTGGTAGGTTGAAAGTTTAGGTTACTAATGAATAATGATCATGAAACGCTGAATTATTATTGTAGTTTTGATCCTGGATAAGCGCTGAATTTATTTCGTTTTGCGCTGAATTATTATTATTGCGGTTTTGATCCTGGATAACGCTGAATTCGTACAATGTCACTAGCGTATGCGTGATGCGTATTTTATACAACATGGATTCCAAATTTGAAATTATTATAATTAATTAATGATATCGATGATGCGTAGATAATTTTATTTTTCTTAAAAAATTGAAAACCGATGCGTATATAATTTTATTTAGTTTTTTTTTCTTAAAAATCGTCGTCCATTGTAGGTACAATTTTCACAGCACGTTTCCTTTTATATAAATTCAACATGGACGGCATGTCGACACAGTAGATCATGTAATTTTTTTTTTTTTATTTCCTTTGCATTTTTTATTTATTTTATATAACAATTTTCAAAATGTGTGTACTACATACGTATATAACAAAAAAAAAATCTTTTCCCTGCCACCATTTATTATGAATTTTCGCGTTAATGCAATTTAAAAGATTAAAAGAAACAAGGCGTTTAGTTTAATTCTTTATTATAGTAATTCGTTTATTTTTTATTAATTCTAATTGAATCACTTAATTGAGAAACCAGATATATCCATTATGAGTTTTTTGACATTTTATGAAATATCCGTTTTAATAGCAAGGCGCATCGTTTGAGGTATAAACCCAACAAATCATTAACATTTATCAATTATAGCTAAACTAAAAAAACTTACAATTTTCAATAGACTGGCAGTTTTTATTTTATTTTCTCAGAACCATGTTTATGGGACTCATCGGGTTTCTCAAATAAGTGATTCAATTACACGACACACTTGTTTTATGAGCAAAGGACAAACACTCTCGCACCTTTGTTTCGTATTACATCGTATTTTTCTTTACATTTTTTTTAACCAATGAACTAATATAAATTCATGGAAGAGAAGGTGGTGCCTGATGAGTGCTCACGACACAATCAGAAATGATTAAGAATTTTTTTTTCATTTGGAAATAGGTTTCTCATATATTTCGAACACAAAAATATCAGTGCACATCTACGCGAACGTACCACCCAAACGTAAAAACGCCTTTTATCACCTCTTCAGAGTCTTTTAAAAATTGTGGGAGGAATTGTGGAAAAAACAATTTCCAGGTTTTTGAAATCAACTGCCATTGGCCCTAAACAGGACAACTTATAAAAGGCAGAGATAAGCGAAAATAATCACGCTGATGATTATTAAATGTTGGACAACTCCACAATCAACTAGAGGTTCAGATACTGACAAGGGAGAAGATGCGGATCGGTTTTGATTTCTCAAATGATACCTTGATGAAGCATAATATGAATGTCATCACTCAAAGGGAGACAAAAGGATCTGTCGTATTTTGTAATACATTCACATTATTCCAGCAAAATGAAAATAAATTTCTCGAAATTTATTCTTCACAAACAAATGTTGAAGAATTTAGACAGTCCGTCTACCCGAAAGTCTGCATTGTTCTGTAAAAGACGCCGGTCGGTCAAAATTTAATTGAGGAGCTTTTGCGGAAGGCTCTAAATGTCCAAATTTTGTTCCTACAAGGAAATGCAGAGGATATCAAATTAACAGACATTGATTGTAGTGGTTGTTGCTTTTAGGTACTGCATTAAAGTGAAGAGAATTGGCTCCCCTCAATTCATCTCAATTGCACATTTTTGTACCACCTTGAAATGCAATCCACAGCCTGTCCCTCCGGTCACCCGGTTACTACATTATCCTTCAATATTGTTATTGTTTCTAAAACGTCCCAAAATTCTATTGCTGTTTTTGGAAAAATTACAGAAGGCTTGGTATTGAATTAAAAAACGTCAAGTCATTATTTGCTAATTCCAAAGTAGAGTTAAAGGCGGGTTTTGAGTTGCATTCGTTCGTTCGTTCTTTCGTTCTGAATTTTTTTTTAATCAATCATATTCCTTGAAAATGACGATATTTAACATTCGTGTTCCTTTGATTGGATTAAAAAAAATTCAGAACGAAAGAACGAAAGAACGACTGCAACCCTAAACCCGCCTTAACACAATGATGCGAAGTGAGGGAAAAGATAACCGTTGCGCAGTATTTGCACTTTTAAATCATAGCAGAGGGACCTGCAAAGGCATTTGTTTGTGCTTAAAAGCATAGCCCCGCAAAATTCCAGACAGAGCTGGAACCATCTGAATTACCTGGTTGATCTCGCATCTGAAGAAATCGTATACGTATATGCCCAAGCAGTGAAAGCATCATCTTTCGTCAATCAGCGAATTCCCAATTTTTTGATATACACTTCAGGATCTTCAAATGAAATGGAGCATGGGTTTAGCAGCTACTTCCTGGCTTTTCGATGGGTATTTTGCTCAATAGCTCAGGCAGGTTTAACTCTACTACCGTAGAGAGAAACCAATATTGAGTGGCTGAAAATCCGTATAGAATGTGTTAGCTTCTTCTACGTTATCACAACCCGACAATAAATCGTCCACGTAAAAGTTGGATTTAATTATTTTCTTAAATTTGAAGGATAATTTTTCGCTGTCTTTTGTTATTTAATGAAAAGACTTGATGTCGAAATAAGCCAAACAGGTCTCCCCGTATGTGACAGTTGTGAGAAATTCTCTGATAGTTTTGTTGTTTTGGAGAACTGCTATTTGCCGATATAATTTTTTGCGGTGTGGTTCGATAAATAATAGACCTTGCTCCTTTCTTTCAGAAAGCTGTGACACGTGTCGAAGGTTTTCATATTCTCGCTTACATTTTGTGTATTCATCCCTACGATTTGTGCCTCAGAATTCACGAACACAAAATTCATGAAGTTTGGCCATATGATTTTCTTGATCCCGAATCTAACGATGCTCGAATATTATGAATATCGTATTAAATGTAAACCATAATGGGGTTCCCAAAGTTGGTACATTAACCTACCAGCTCTCCGTAACCTTCCAATAGGCGCAAGTGTATCTACTGTCTCCTCGTGGCAACCACCGGTAACTGGAACCATTAGGCAGAATGTGGCCTTTTGGGGCAGCCTAAAGTACGGCGCTAAAGAAGAAAACCGTGACAAAAAACCCTAATCTAAGGTGGAACAGCATATGCCGAAGGAGGAATGGCTGATAGATTAATCAGTCTATATACGCGGACTCTGGATACCAAGCACCCTCCAGTTTTATTTAGCCTTCCTGTAGTAAAGCTGGGTGACCTACAGGCGACTTTCTATTTCCAGCTATTCCTGAGTGGGACTGCTCTCTCGAAGTCCTTGGGTCCCAATGCTTCCGCTTTTCTAGAAGAAGTAAATGCTATAGTAAACATCTAGGAGGGAGAGCAATGAGCTCAGATAGTATGTATCGCGTGTAGAAGTACTTCCTACAGCAAATATATAGGAGGGAGAGCAATGAGCTCAGATAGTATGTATCACGTACCGGCCGGCAGTATTATCAGGTTCATTAAGAGCCTGAATATTGACTGGACGGATAATTAAGCAGGGCTTGGAGCATAAAAGATCTTTTAGGTCGTAGTGCGAGGTGGCTCGCATGGTTTCGGAGGTGTATGGTTTCGGAATCCGAAAGAGACTTAATTACTTTAGAAAATAACCTAAATTAATATTAGTAACGGAGGACTGCACCTTCAACCTACAACGTTCAACCATCATTCTTTATCGATTTTAATCAGACGCCAAAAAGGGTCAACTTTCGACGTTCAACCTACCATTTTCAACCATCAACCTTTAAATATTCGATCATTTAAAATCAACCTTCGGGCCTTCAACCTTCAACCTCGAACTTTACAACTCCAACTTCCATACATTTAATTGTTTTGTAATAAAGCACCATGAGAACACGACAATATAACCAAATACCAATCCGTTTTTTTGTGTATACCCAAAACAAAAAAATTAATTTGATTTTATTTTATTTCAAAATATGCGAACTGTTCATCGGGCAATGGTAACATAAAATATTAAGCACAATAAAAAATTATTTTTTATGCTTTTCTCCACTATAAACATACAATATACAATAAACACTAACAAACATTAAAACAAAAAAAATATGTTGAGTTGATTTTCTAGCTTAACGATGCAAACCAACAAAATATTCTAAACAGAAGCTGTTTGTATTTTTTTTTATTACTTGCAGTAAAATATGCATGCAAAGCTAATAAAAAAAACAACAACAAGTTTTTTTCTTGTCAAAGCTTTTTTATTTTATTTTTGTTTAAGCTTTTTAATTTTTTTGCATTTTTGTTTTATGATGATTGCAAAATGCTAATGGCTAATATTTAGAAAACTGTTTGGTTTGGTTTTTTGCATCATGGTGAATTAAATAGCCCGCAACGTAGAAAATATTTGTTTGTTGGTTTGTTGATGTTTATAATATAAAGTTTGTTGTGTTGGTTGACAAATATTGTATAGAATATATAAGCGGTTTATATTATGTAAATTATGTTTGGTACATAAATTTTGTAATCTTCACTTTGTTGAACATAACTTTTGGAGACTTGCGTCACATTCCAGAAATTTGAAGAAACAAAAGAATAAAACCAAAAAAAAACTTTAAAATTACAGAAGAAAGGAAATTAAATTGTATTTGATATTTTTATGTATGTACGACGAAATGTATGAGTTAAGTAAAATATTTACATCTTTTTTGAAATCAAACAAAAAGTAAATTTTTGTGCTTATGAATTCTAAAAGGAATACGTAAGTAATTTGATTTATATATTTAATGGCTTTATGTCTTTGATTTTACGTTCCTAAAGTTTTTTTTTGTTGCTGAAAGCTTGCAACCAACTCCCTGTTGTATTCTCCTAAAAACATATTTTTAAAGTTGTATTAATGTTGTTGTTTTTTTTTGTTTGAGCAAAATTAACTTTGCAAGCTTCTAAAATTCCATTGAACTTTCCATTTCGTTGAGTACAAACATACCTTAGTTAGAAAAAAAAAAAATCAAATTGTTTTACTTTCAAATCCCGATTATACATTAAATTTAAGAAGAATGTATGAAACTGAAATTGGCTTTTAATTGAAACCATTGTTATTCAGTTGGGGTTTTCATTTTTTTGAATAAATAACTTTTCTAACGAATTTTGGAATCGCATTCTACTCAAATGTGTTTCTTTATAATGAGAATTCACATACTTTGAGGTTTGGAACGGTTAGAGCGGTACAATCAAAATAGAGAAAATATTAGCTGCTTATAAAAAACATTCAGATCCTATAGGTTTAATATTATTACCAACATTAAAGGTTAATCAAAACTATCTTTGCAGACCGTAAGTCATTGCATGTTAATTGGTATAAGTCTCGGTGATTTGCTTTACCAATCGACTCAGAAGTACTGCATCCATAAGCTCAGATGCGTTACGATCCCATAATTGCTTTGTGATCGTGCGTATATGCTTGCCCTGCGTATCCCTACTTACTTGTGTCAAAAAATCCGTGGTATCTCAACAATTGTTTAGCAGTTCAATTAAGGATGCTCTCGTTGATGCATTCAACGAGAGCATCCTTAAAATAAATGATGCATTTCACTAGAAATTTATAGGCGACTTTTTCGGGTGAATACGGGCCCTGATATTATACAGGGTGAGGAAAAGTATGGAAACCCGTAAAAATCTCGCGGAGTTCGGCCAAAAAAAAAAATGAGCAAGGTTTATTCTTAGGTAATTTTTAACAAGGAATTTAATGGTAAGCTTGGTTGTGACCTTGACACAACATTCAAGGTCATTTTAAGGTCAAGGTAATTTTTTTAAAATTAGAACCTCTATTAATGATGACAGAATCGAAAAGAGCGATCAATTCACCAAATTTGACTTAAGTGCGCTAGCCTTGTGACCAAACGATGTAGTTACAATACGTGATGATGTAAGTCAAATTTGGTGGAGTTACAGGAAAAATAGAAAATGTTGATTATTGAAAATTTAATTTTATCTTAAGTCAACATAAGCTACTATGTCTTATTGCCACAGAAATATATGTCGAAAACTTGTCAACAATATAGTTTGTCACAAAAAATAACGTAAATTTTGTGACAAATAGGCGATCAAAATGTGTTTGCTTTTTCGATAAAATTATATTGATGTAAGATTTTGGGATCACCATTCTTGGTTACTCGGGCATTTTCTCATTTAGTGTGTTTCTATATTCCATTTGAGGTAGAAACAACTTGAGTTAGAGTTAGCGTTCATGGAAACGGTGTTTGGGCATACATTATAAAGTATATACATATGTATGTATATTCACCATAACCTACTTTTACTATGGAAAAATTTGGACTCATTTTTCTGGTCTTCATTTGAAAATACGGGAGATTTATAGTGGTTTTATCATGTTTTGATCGATAAAGTGGCTTTGATATCAAAACATGGCTGTGTACATAATGAAGAAGCTACATAATTAATTCATCATTGGAGAATGAGGTAATAAGTTGATATTTGTTTCCAATTATTATTTCATAAGTTAGTTTTGTTTTATATATGTAATAGAGCCTTGGTGTTCACATATCCAATGTGAAATTGGTTAATTTGGATACGTGGACTTCGAAACTAAATTATATGATCGATAATTGAATTCATTCATTTACAGGTATCGCTGCAAAAAATGGGCAATTCAAGAGCTCGCGCTATATAAGATGCTCAATTACCATGCGGATTTTGTCGAACACAAAATGATTCAGCGCTAGAAAGGAACAAAATTTTAATTTCCTAATACTTATAGGTTGATTATAACAAATAATTTGACGATAGAACGCCAGAAAAGTACTACGGATGGCTAGTTTAAATTTAACGTCTCCATCAAAACCTACAAATAACTCCAATAGCCCTAAATTTTCAAAGATTGAACTTACTCATATGAGGCCACACCAAAATCAAACCCATTGTGATTCAATGGCTGGTTGTTTAACGCCAGCAAAACTGCAACAAATGCCGCAGGATCATTTTGTCGGAATGTCACAACAAAATCCGGGTACAATGCTAGCGCGGTGAAAATTTCTGGTCCACTTAAATTTACGGAAAATTGTCCATTCGATATTAAACAACTCTTTGTTAGGGCAGATGATAAAAGTAAGAATTTTAGGGGATTTATTAGACAATATAATAATGCGAATACCTTTTGTTCGATGGGCGCTATCATTGAACTCTAATAGTTATCAAGATCGTGGTGGAGATGTATGTTATGCTGAATTTTTCTATACGATACTGACACAGCTGTAAATATTCGAATGTACAACCCCGCTAATTCTAAGTTCAAACGTGAAATAATGTTAACAATTTCTATGGTTTTTCAACATGTTTCCCCATTCGCAAGCGGTTATAAAAAATTTGGGAAATCTTCGAAAACGAGATTGCCGATGCTAATCAAAACTGTCGTCTGGTTAATAGTGTCTCACTAATTTTTACTCAGTTCAGTCGGGATTTTGTGAAAGATTATATTACTCCGGATTTTCTGAATCGGAAAGTACCATACCCCATTTTCATACTTGTTGCATCATCAAAAAGATCACCAAAAATCCCAAAATTTTAAATTGGATGTTTCGCGTGAAATATCCAATTCTAAATTTTGGGATTTTTGGTGATCTTTATGGCAAAAAAAAATTTGGGTAAACAATTTTTGGGCAAACTATATTTGACGAACCGATGTTTGGGAAAACAGTAATTGAGGATATTTTTTTAGGGAAAAACATTTTGGGCAAATGTGTTAGAAGATTTTTTTTTGGGCAAACAAACTCAACCCAATTTTGGTATCTGACTGTGAAGGACATATTCCAGCTGATGTAGATTTTACTGTTTGTCCCAGTAATAGTTGTTTGTGTACTTTACCGAAATAAAAGCGCTTATATAAATGTTCGTATGATTCGTTCGGTATCTTTATTGCGATTAAACTTTCTACTTTTCTCTTTTCCTTTTTATCTGTCTTGCTCACACTCATCCGCACGTTCAATATTGGAACCACGGATGAGCATGTTTTATACAATAGTTTTACCTCTTTCAGCCCTCTTTCATAGATTGTGCTGAATTACAATAATTTGCAAGATAAACAAAATAAATAATATAAAATAAGGTGTATCCAGTTGATATTCATTAAGGTGGCCGTAACATCCTGGTCACCTTGGGGAGCAATAGACCCCATTCATTACGGTGGCCGTAACATTCTGGCCAGCTTGACAAGCAAGATGACCCCATAATGGCTATCATCGTCTTGGTGAATGGTTCTATTAGATAATTCTTTCCAACTATTCCCATACAAATAGCGCGGTATGAACATGCTCTTCTCCATATCTTCTCGTATACAAATTTCCATAATCAACATCCAGCATTATTTGCTATAGGACACTGGGAAAACTTCCATTAAAAAACCCTAAGGAAAACCAGCATCAGATGTGCCTGCTCCTTTCTTCATTGGTAGTAAACATATGTAATTGGTTGATTGGTCGTACTAATTTGAATTCTCTATCTTTACTTTGTATATTCTCGCTTTGTCTTCCCGTCCAATAAATACGATAATTCTCTGCATCATCCATTGACTAGATGGCGTTATTTTACCTTTTAGAACATTGCCCTTCATGACCATTCAAATCCTTTCTCTTTTAATTCCAATCGCCCCTTTGATTTGACATCCAAAATTTTCCTGAGTTAGCCCAGTATTTGCAGACGGGCTTCGCCATCCTGATTATGATATTGCTCCCATGCATCCAACGTGCACTTAGGTAACCGTTGTTCGCGTAATGGATCCAAACTTGATCCCTCAATTGCTCTGGCCCCACAATTGTTTTCAGTTGTCTGATTCCACCATTTAAGGAGTCTAGTATAACCCGTAACGAATCATGAGTTTCACGATCCTCATTTTTAACAGCATACATTCTATCCAAGTAAGTTGCCATGGATCCAACGTCACAGCAGCCTTTCCCACACAGGCCTGCTGCAAATAAAGCAATTTCGTAACTGGGTCATAGTCCTTGGTTTCCATTAAACTTCCCAAGTTGTGGAGGCCTGCTTGTTCCTACCCCTGATTTCAGTTGGCAATCGGCCCTCGGGCTCAACCAAAACCGACACGCTACAACACGGCTCCTTACTATTCAGCGCCTCTAATCTATCCTGTATCCTACCCAAAGCTGACATAAATCGATTCTAAATTTCGACGTATACTCCATCCGTAATCAAAATACTACATTGACGATACAGCATATCCATTTTTTCGAAAAACTCGAAATATCGCCATAATCTCTCCTTTCTTACCCGAAAATCAGAACCTGACAATATCTAAAAAGGTTTTACTGACTAAAATTTCCGTAAAGAAACGTTCCAGAGACTCTATATGCCGTATTTATCCTCGAAATCCCAGACAAAAAAAATGTAGCTCAATTTATACATTAATATGACAATCACGATTCGCGTGAAGTTTATCCTAAACTATCCTAAAAAAAAAAAAAAAAAAATAGGATGTGTGAAGTTTTTCCTAAATTTAAATAGCTTTGCATGTGTTTGTGATTATAATTTACTTAATTCGGATTAACCGAATTATTTTATATAACGATGAAAACCCGATTCGAATTACATAGTTTATAAAATAAGTATAGCCTAAAATGAGCCCAAACTGCTAAAAAAATATTTTGAGTAATTGTGGATGTAAACTAACCGGAAAACAATCATTTTGAAAGTTATGTATACATGGTGAGAGTATTTAGTATAACAAGACCGTAATTGTTTCCATTTATGGAGTTTTCAGATTCTTAGATTATTCCGCCCAAAATTTGGTTTTATAACTTTGCTATTCTAAACACCCCTAGTCTCTATAACTTTTCAAATGATGATGGTTTTCTGTTCGTTTACATCCACAGTTACTCAAAAACATACTTAGTATTTTTGGCCGATTTTTCTAAGTCGCGGAAAACGTTTGGGAAAATTTACATAAGACATAAACAGTGACCGTATATGATTTTGCTATTCTAAACACCCTTAGTCTCTATAACTTTTCAAATGATGATGGTTTTCTGTTAGTTTACATCCACAGTTACTCAAAAATATACTTAGTATTTTTGGCCGGTTTTTCTAAGTCGCGGAAAACGTTTGGGAAAATTTACATAAGACATAAACAGTGACCGTATATGATTTTGCTATACTAAACACCCCTAGTCTCTATAACTTTTCAAATGATGATGATCTTCTGTTAGTTTATATCCACAGTTACTCAAAAATATACTTAGTATTTTTGGCCGGTTTTTTTAAGTCGCGGAAAACGTTTGGGAAAATTTACAAAAGACATAAACAGTGACCGTATATGATTTTGCTATACTAAACACCCCTAGTCTCTATAACTTTTCAAATGATGATGGTTTTCTGTTAGTTTACATCCACAGTTACTCAAAAATATACTTAGTATTTTTGGCCGGTTTTTCTAAGTCGCGGAAAACGTTTGGGAAAATTTACATAAGACATAAACAGTGACCGTATATGATTTTGCTATACTAAACACCCCTAGTCTCTATAACTTTTCAAATGATGATGATCTTCTGTTAGTTTATATCCACAGTTACTCAAAAATATACTTAGTATTTTTGGCCGGTTTTTTTAAGTCGCGGAAAACGTTTGGGAAAATTTACAAAAGACATAAACAGTGACCGTATATGATTTTGCTATACTAAACACCCCTAGTCTCTATAACTTTTCAAATGATGATGGTTTTCTGTTAGGTTGGAGAAAATCGTTTTTCACTTATAAGCTAACTACATATATTTAAAAACTAGTACATACATATTGTCTAATAAGATACAAAAATTTTAATTTCCGTTACTTAATTCGTAATATATAATTTATTCGTTAATGCGCAGTTTTACTAATACATTCGCAAAATTTGTTGTTTTTGTGATTTTAGGAAAGTTTAGGAAGAAATTCACATTCATCAATCACGGCTCTTGGCGTGAGTCGTCTCAATTAAATTCTATGCCCACTTCATTCTCTACCCATTATCTCATAGTCAGAGGAACCCAAATTCAATTTCTTAATATAATTCTCAATTCCTCAAGCATTAACAACTCTGTTTATTTCATACAAAATTCAGCTTTACTTCATATAAAATTCACCCTTATTTTTATTTATCTTATGCTAATAATTCAATATACCGACCAAACGCCTTACCATCATTTTCATTAATTCCCTAAACCTATTAAGTCCGCTGAGTCCAAGCTTAAGGTGGCTTCTGCCATCTTTACAAATTTGCTCATTTACAACGTGAACTTTTTTGTTTGCTCAGTAGATACTAAGTTTCGCCGTGACTTTGCATTCCCGATACTTCCCTTAGAAACTAATCTCTCGCACAAAAATTATCACTATCCTTGACTATTTTGTAGCATATACCTGTTACTAATTTTTTTCATATTCCATTCCAACATCACAGTGTGGTTCAATCCAACACCAATAACCGGCGTATAACCATATGTACCCAACACAACTGTCTGTACCCAATTACTCTACGCACGATCACTCACTCTTGATGGAACCCCGCCCCCTCACTGACGGTTACAATGCCACCACATTTTGGCCAAGCGCTCCATGCCCACAACTTTGTACGTCTCGAGAATATTTTTCTGTCGCTCAAATCAACACATTGGTTGCATTGATTTTCGTTTTCAAATTTTAATATCAAATTTATTTATTACAGTATATTTCTCAACTAAAGGCTTTGTTCTTTTACTTTATTAACATTCTTGTTCTAGATTAATTTCTCATTGATAAGCGTCAATTATAACTAAGCACTAAAACTAGGCAACATCGCACAAAATTGATAAGCTTCAATTATAACTTAATTATTAACCACGTTTGTCAAGTCTCAACATGGTAACGGAAGACGTATCACTCTTTGACCTAACAGTATTTTTACTCACACCACACTAGCTCGTATTTAATTTCAACGCAAATCTCACTCTCTCCTCTCTTGAAGGCAAAACAAAAATTATCGTTCATCGGCTCTCTAATTACCTATTTATTTCTCACTTTTACCGCTATTCGAAACCACACCATGCAGCAGTGATATACCGTTACACCATACCACTTGTCTTCACAGTGATGAACCGTTATACCATGTGGCAGCGATAAACCGCCACAGCAAATCACTAGTCCTATCACCCTAAATTGATTTTTCTTTTATTTATCAACATGCACAATTGTATCACTCACATAACACGCCTTCGTCAAAATCGTTCATCGTAATCTATTGCAATTCATTCACTTGCCATGTCCTTAATCCACCATAAAATAATTTTGTTACCTTTTATTTGTCCGCCTTTTGTCTAGTGTAACACGTGCTTCTGTTGCTATAACGATGCTCACAGTGCTTTTTTGTACAATCTACAAATGTCCTTCTTTTCTAACACTTCGGCACTTTCAAAACACCTAATTCCAATACAACTACGCATTATTTTTTATTATTTTGGAACTTTTCCACTTTTTTATATTTTCTGATTAGACTGAAATGTTCAATTGTTCCTGCCACTTTTCTTCGTATTCTTTTTATTAAACTGAAATTTTACTATTTTCTTTATAAATCTTTTAAATTGTACTGATTTTATTTTCTTCTTTACTTTTATTAGACTTAATTTCCAAATATCCCAATTCTCGTGGATTTCTGGCACCTTGTTTGTGTACTTTACCGAAATTAAAACGCTTATGTATATTTTCGTCCGATTCGTTCGGTTTCTTTATTGCGATTAAACTTTCTATTTTTTTCTTTTCCTTTTTATCTGTCTTGCTCACACTCATCCGCGCGTTCAATATTGGATGTTTTATACAATAGTTTTACTTCTTTCAGCACTCTTTCATAGATGGTGCTGAATTACAATAATTTACAAGATAAACAAAATAAAT
The DNA here is from genome assembly GCA_963556165.1 of Tipula helvola. Taxonomy (NCBI): domain Eukaryota; kingdom Metazoa; phylum Arthropoda; class Insecta; order Diptera; family Tipulidae; genus Tipula; species Tipula helvola. Next base: position 334,874,433 of record OY744481.1, on the reverse strand, counting down.
AATATAAAATAGGGCGCGTCCATTTCATATTCATTACGGTTGCCGTAACAATAGTAGAACATTGAAACGCATAAACTCCCTCTCAAAACATTTGTATCATATGGAATTTCCTCTTTTCTTTCACAAGGGTGAATTCGAATGGACCACCGATATGAATCGCAACAGCGATCATGCTAATGCTGTACGAAACAAAATTGCGACCCTCCAATTTTATTCATATAAAATTGCGGTCCAACAAACTGTCTTTAATCCGCTTAATTATTAAACTATTTCAACAATATTTCGTGTTTGCTTAGGCTCGAGTTGAATCTAACTGGTTAAATTTCGTACGACATAATCAAAAAGCTTTTCGTGTTCAATTTTACAGAGGACTGTTGGATTACGTAAATAGTGATGGTCTTGAAAATTATACTAGAATTGGTAATATTTATATTCTACCATCTTTGTTTATCAGTGGTCCAAGTTTGGCCATTCAGACTTATTTATCACTTTTACATGTAATCCGGCATAGGAAGAAATAAAATCAGAACTTAAAACTTTCCAAAAATCTTCAGATCGTCCTGATATCGTAACCAGAGTTTTTAATTTAAAATTACAGGAATTCCTTAGTGATATCGCGAAACGGCAAATTTTTGAATATGTCGTGTGGTTGTGTTGTATATTTATGTTATTGAGCATCAGAAACCTCATACACGCTATTTATTTATACACGCTAAGGAACACAAATTGAAAACTTGGGACGATATTGATAAAATAATTTCAGCAAATATTCCTAATTTCAATGATAATGGCAAATTTCATGAGGCGGTTCTTAAACACAATGTATATGGTCCAGGTGTAGAATTTAATCGAAATTCTATTTGTTTCAAAGCAATTTTTTAAAGAATTTTGTTTTGCAACAGATATATGTATGGAACGTTATCACAAATATAGAAGATTCTCGCTTCTAATTCACCAGAATAATTTCCACGAAGGCGATCAAATATTCCTGATGATACCCCGTTTTATAGTTCCATACAATGCCTATTTAAGCTTGAAATATAACGCACACATAAATGTCAAACTATGCTCTACTGTCAAAGCAATTCAATATATCCATAAATATATATCTAAAGGACATGATTGTGCAAGAGTTGGAATTCAAATCAGCTCATTAAATAATAACCCAAATGGGGTTCAACATGATGAAATATCACAATATCTAAACTGTCGCTATATAAGCTTACAAAAAGCAGACTGGAGTCTACAAGAATTACCCATTTATAGTCAATCTCATAATACTGTAATGTTATCTGGTCACCTAAAAGATGGACAATTAGTTTACTTTCAAGAAAACAATATAGAACGTGTTTTGTGACGACAATCTGCTGCGTTCACCATTTTGACAGCATTTTTGAACTTAATCTCATAGACACCGACGCTCATCAATTTTTTTTATAGCGACATCGCGAATCAATATGTATTCAAGAACTCGAAATGGGAAAATCGATTTATAAATTCTCATTTTGATGGAAAACTATTGGTAGATAAATAGCAGTTTCAATAATAGAAAGGTACGAAATCTACATCATTTGAAGCCTCTGTTAAAGGTACGAAATCTACATCATTTGAAGCAATGAAAACGTTTAATAATGTAATATACCTAAACTATAAAGAATTAGCAAGAGCAAGGGGATTAATTAATGATAGTCGAGTGGGAGAACTATGTTTATCCGAGGCACGCGAAGTTTCCTGATCCATTGCAATCCTGCATCCGTTAATTTTTTAAGAATTCAAATGTAGTATGATAGACGATTTTATTCATCGAGGCATGAACTATAGTACAGCTTTTAGTAGTTGAATTCTAGACTTAAAAATTCAAAGTGAAAAATTAGGTTTTGATTTTCTTTTAGTAGTAACAATAAGCAATGACTTGCCGTTAACATCCTCAACTATCCTTAAAAAAGAAAGTTCTTTTAACAAGTTTCCCATGTGTTGATCATTTGGAGACAGCATTTTTAAATTAAAACCATCTCTACTTAATATATTTAGTATGTATATGATTACTCGGTTATTCAAAAACAGTATCATTTTAATGGTATTTGTAACTCTACCCCCTTCCTACAAAATCCAAAGTGCAACACATAACCTCTCCAAGTAACAAACCAAAAATGTAAACTAAATTACTTCTTCAAATAACTTGTTGTTGTCAGTAAGCATTGTTGTTGTCAATTGAAGTTTTTCTTAATCTTTTCACATTTTACAAATTTATTATTTTCTATAATTTAATTATTTTCCTTTGCAAAAGCTCCAAAGAATGTGCTGTCACTATGTTTCTTGCGACTCGCTTCTAAAAAATGTTGAATTTTTCTCTGTACAACAATCAACGTTATCGATTTTCTCGGTGTAAACAAAACAAAACGTAATATTATTTCTGTTTAATATTATTTACAGGTCGTTGCGTTTAATGACCCTAAAATACCAACATTCACAATTCTTGAAACATATAACTTTAGCTCATCTCGTTATCATCATCATCATCATCATCATCATCATCATCAACAACATGCAGCAAGAGCACTAATGACAACAAAACAATTTATTAAGTATTCGAGTATATAAAATAAATTTATTTTTATCGTATAACAAACAATGTTCTTCTATATTTCATTTAATATCGAAGAAAGTTTAATGAAAAGCTCAATACATAAGACAAGAAGAAAATTAAAATAAAATAAAAAAAAAACGAGGAATTTTTAATTTTAGAATGGTTATTATTAAACATAGCATAGTTTAGTTTGTGCTCTCGTCGTTGTTTGTTTTAAATACAATTTTTAAGGTTTATCCTTATTTGTGTATATGTTTAACAAAGCTGGTCGGTTGTTCACCATTATATATGTAGTACAATGTACTGTATTGGTGGTTTGGTAAAGGAAAATATATTAGAAAATTGTCTTTTCTATGTACATCATTTTCATCTCTCTTTATCATGAATTTCATTACACGTCCATATATATACGTAATATATTATGTATGTATATTATCTTTTGGGTTGAAAATAATGTTTTAGAAGATGAAGAAACGATAATACTGATGGTTTATATATAAAATGTACACTGAAGGAAATATGTATTAGTGGTACAGGGAATATTTTGGTGTCAGCACCGTTTATTCGTTTGATGTATTTTTGGTATAAGTTGAAACAATAAAAATTGTATCAGGAGACAGAGTATATGGTAATAATAAGATGGTTAAATAGAAAATTGAGGGATTAGAAAGTTTATGTACATAAAATAAGTCGATAAATACAATCAAACTATATGTATTACGTGTATTCAGGGAAAAATTATCTATTCTTGATGGTGTTGTTGAATAAGAATTTGTGATTACAGTTTCACTTTTGGTATTACTTTTTGATTTCATTTATCGCACAAAATGATATACATAAATGCAGTTTACAAAAGGGAACTGAATTTTAAATCTTTTTTTAGCAGAAGGAACACCAGTTTTTCCAAAAAATATCTTTACCATAAAAATGTCGTACCATGAAAATTAATAGTGTGTTTGAGAAAAATGGCATCATCGTACACAAAATTTATGTGAGTTAGATGGTTGCAATAAAAAGTACTCCATTTGATATTTTTTGTCAATAATTATGGCATCACACTAATACAACCACAATTTTTTTGGGTGGGTGTCTCATTCACACAAGCAACGATTTTATATTTTTATCTGAAAATATGTTTGCTAATAAACATTTTTTAGTAATGAATACCAGCTTAATACAAATTTTAGAACGTATCTTATATGATTAAACCTGTACGTATGTAGCTGTGAATGAAAAAAACTTCGAGTGAATGGGTTAAATATTCAGAATATCTGATTTCATAATTCTACTTTCTAATTCCACTTTAGCATAAAGAATGAGAATAATAAAATGCAAATTACGCTCAAAATAAAACGTAGAACAGCTTCCCTATCAACAGATATCATTATAGTCAAAATATAACAACATAAACTTCAGAATCATTGCTGTGTAGAACAATTCTTAGACTTAGTTTTACGTCAACAAATAAAAGAACAAAACAACAAAAAGTTCACACAATTCAAATCACACATATACTTACATATACATGTGATATGAAAATACCTTCTAACGATATCTGGATAGTACCGTTACTATTTTTTTAACACATTTCTGTTTAATTCATTTTTTTTTCTCAACTGTTTATTTTCTGCACTTCACTACACTTTTCTATATGATCACTACACGTGAAATTAATTAAACAAACAAAATCACACACGACATAATCAATTAAGCGAAAAACTACATTACGCTGTTCAAACAAAACTACGATAACACACTTTACACAAAACAATCACTCACAGATCTTAATTATTAATCTACTTCAAATAAGATTAAATTACATATCGACGTTAATTCGATCAAAGGGCCCAAACGACATAAATTCTGAAATTACGTGGTTAATTGTTTATTTTTCTCCGCTCTGTTCTCTTTTGATAACTCTAAATATAAAAAAGCTAAACAAATTCGTTCCGTTGTTTTTACCGTTTTTCTATAGGACGAACGGGACAAGTGTGTGGTTTCGATACATTTTTCCAATGCAAGTGACATAACTCAAAGAATCTAAAAAATTCTTAATTGGGATTAGTTTTAGTAAAATTAGTGTTTCAAAATACTTCTTTATGACGTTAAATAATTTAAAAATAAATTTGCTGATCATGTTTTGCTGTAAATATACCCTGCACAGTAATTCGTTTCTGGATCACAATTTACGTTTTGTCGTTTAGGCCCTTTTATTAAATTATCGTCGATATATGTATATAATATATTACATGTGACAACAATCGATGCGACTGTAGACAAATTAATTTTTTTTATTTTTTATTTTTTTTTTAAACCACAATTAAAAAGAAACACGTAAGTATGTATATTAATTCTCACTTCTAATTTTATTTTTATTTAGTTAATATTATTTTTTGAAAACATAACCTTTTCATCTCAATGTGTTGTACAGAATGAATTTTTATTACAATGCTAGGTAGTTTTTTACAATAAAGATTTTAGTACATGGATTTTGTGATAGATGTCCTATGTAGGAAATACTACTGAATGCAAACAAATTTCACTACTGAATGCAACCTAATTATACTACTGAATGTAACCACATTATATTTGACATTATGATCAAACCAAAATGACAGTGAACAATAACATAACAGGTAAGAAATATTTAATACATAATTAGTTTTTAAAATACATAAATAAATGAAATTTTTCTATTCTAGGTTGTAATAATAATGTGGCGATAATTGCTGTGCAGCAAAAGCTAAGTTAAATGTAACATTGATATTTTGTGTTTGTGTTTATTTTATATTTTTTTTCTGGTTTGTTTTCAGATCAGCTGGTTTGACATCCACGTATTCTGAACATACTCCCGGAGCCGGACTATTAAAACTCCAGTTTTAATATGTGTAGATATGCGACTAACGATGTGGTTTCTTCGTTTGATAACAGCGGGCATATTTTAACAATTGGCTGCTTTAGTGTTCCTGCAGTTGTTTTTATGGATGCTACTCGGACCAAATCATCAGTGCCAGGATGTAGTGCTATGACGCGACCCATTATCCATTTTGATTGTGGTAGATTGTCATCTTTGACGAGAATTAAGTCTCTAATACTGATGTTTTGTTGTTTTGGGTTCCATTTTCGCCGCTGTTGCAAAGTGTGCAGATAATTGACTGTACATTGTTTCATCTTGATAGACGATTAGTAGGTATGTGGTCGAGTAAAGGTTCCGGGATCGAAGTAATAGGCTCGCAAATTAAAAAATGAGCTGGCGTTAGTACCGATAAATCGTCGATGTCATCGGTTATTTGGCACAGCGGTCGAGAGTTGAGAAGACCTTCGATTTGTATCAATAATGTCTCCATTTCATGCGTAGTCATTACGGTATTTTTGGTAACTCTGGTCATATGGTGTTTGATGGATTTTATCCCGGATTCCCACAGTCCACCATAATGCAGACCACTAGCTGGATTGAATGAAAATTTGATTTCTTGCTGTGAAAGAAAATCAGAAATAAGTTTATTACTATAATTTTGATGGTATAAGTGGAATAATTCTGATAATTTTCTTTTAGCTCCCACAATATTGGAACCGTTATCGGACATGATTTCAACTGGTATTCCTCTTCTCGAATGATTCAGCTGCCATGTCTTGACATAGCTCTATATGAATGGTTTTTGTGGCCAAACATATAAAAGTACATAATGTAGCCTTTAACTATAGGTATGCACCCTCTCCCCAATCTAGTTTTCAGGTATAACGGCCCAGCATAGTCCATGCCAGTATACTGAAACGGACGACTAGGTGATATTCTGGCTCTAGATAAGTCTCCCATTTATTGATGCGAAGTCTCCGCCTTTTGTCTCTTACATTCAATACATTTGTTGATATAACTTCGGACTGCATTTCGACAATTTATGATCCAGTATTTTTGGCAAAGAAGACTGGTTTGCAACGTAGGCCCTGGGTGTAAATATCGACGGTGAGTCTCGTGAATTATTTTGTCATTCAAAATAATGTTTCTTCGGCAGAATTATTGGGTGTTTCACATTGAACGAGGCATGTACGTGTCTCAATCTCCCTCCTACTCTTAGCATACCGTTTTGATCTATGAATGGGGACAATGATAGGATTTTATTTCGCGTGCCAACTTTCGCGTTTGATCTTAGAAAATGATTCAATTCGCATGAACAAATCTTCCAATAACTGATTTTGTTTAACGTTGACGCAATCAATTAATGATACAGGCCGTTCTTCCAGATTGGTCATTCAATTTTTGTTGTAATTGGCCACTCAACTGTTGGCTTGAGCAACCAGGTAGGTCCATTCCACAAAAGCACGCTCTCTGCTAGCTGCTTAGGAGTCACACCTCGTGACGCTAGGTCTGCTGGGTTATACTTCGACGCGATGTGATTCCATTTGACTCCCGAACCGTTCGCTAAGATTTCCGATGTCCTATTTCCAATGAAACATTTCCATCGTCGTGGAACATCTGGTAACAAAGCTAGGACGACCTTCGAATCAGTCCAGGCGTAGCACTCTATATTCTCGAAATCTAAGGCTCATACCGTGCACTTAATTAATCTGCTTAGTAGTACCGCTCCGCATAACTCCAGTCATGGTAAAGACACTTGTTTTGTCAAACCCGCGAATTTGTATGTTGGTTGTCGACTTAGACGTCATTAGAAACCGTGGGATCCCGAGTTCACCTAGTTCTAGCAACGCTGATTTACTTGCCATCCATTTTCGTTCTATGTCCGCAGGAAGTGGATCATCCCAACCTATTTTTTGTAACCACAGCTTTTGTAAGCTTATCTTGAACACGATGATTACAGGCAACACCCAACCTAGTGGATCAAAAACTCGTGATATTTGTGGTAAAATCTCGCGCTTGGAGGCAACCCTGCCGTCACTAAGATTGATTTTGTACGAGAATGTGTCCTTGATGGGATTCCATTGAAGTCCCAAAGTTTTGACTGTTGCAATAATTCTGGTGAGTAGGATTTCCACTTGCGGAGATTAAAGCCACTCTTGCTAAGCATTTGTGATATTTCTTGCATTGCTAACCTCGCTTCATTGGTTGAATCAACACCTGATAAGCAGTCATCCACGTAAAAATCTCTTTTAGCGATCTGGGAATCTAAAGGATGAGCAGCCTCATGATCATCGGCGATTTGATGGAGCGTGCGGATTGCTAGAAATGGTGCCCAAGATGGGCCATATGTGACTGTATTCAGTCGGAACATCTTAATTGGTTCGGATACAGACGTTCTCCATAGAATTTTTTGATAATTTTGATCCAAATGGTTGACTTCAATCTGTCGGTACATTTTTTCTACATCTGATGAAAATGCAACGGCATGTTTCCTAAACATCATTAGTATTGACACTAAATCCTTTTATATTGTAGGGCTAGTCCGGATGTTGACTTGCAGGATCCGTCGAACACAACGCGCCTTTTGTAGTACTGCTGTCGCTCTTCGCTCTTGAGGACAGCATCATGCGGTAAATAAACAGAATCTCTTCTTGGCCGGTTCTCACATACTCATACATGAAGTCATGATATTGCTCTTTAAGGTCTGGAAATTTGTTGAATTTTCGCTCAATCGCCATTAATCTATTAAATGCCGCAAATTTTGACTGACCTAATTCTCTAGAATCCTTTTTAAAGGGTAGTCGTACGACCTACCTGTCATTAGATTTTCGTAGATGGTCTCTATGAAGTGACGTTCACATGCTAATTCTGCTTCTCAGTAAACTGATGCGGATGAAACTTCTTCCAAAGTCCAGAACCTCTCCAACAATTTGTTTGTATCGTCATCCAGTATCGTTGCTGTGAATGATTTTGATGTCATTAATTCTCTAGGTACTGCGCCAGAGATGACCCATCCGAACTTCGTTGATTGAGCTATTAGAGTTTTAATTTTGAATTTATCTGCTCTGATTACTTCAAAGAATATGTCTGCTCCCAGGAGGATGTCAATCTTATTTGGGATGTGGTATGCGGGATCTGCTAACTGAAGATTTTGTTTATATATCTCCTCTATTCATTGAGCTTCAATTTTAGATTGAGGCATACTGGATGTTAATTTGCTTAAAATTAGAGCTTCGGCTTTAAAGCTGGTCTCATATCTTGATTGAATAGTGAGTTGGACGCTACCCTTTGATGTCTCAGCCTTTGTCTCCGATATACCTGACACTTAAACATTTGAAAAAAATCGTGCAATCTTCAATTTTTGCACGAGAGTTTCGCTGACAAATGTTGACTGGGATCCTGAATCCAATAATGCAAGAGCTAGATGAGAATTTCCAGCGGCGTCACAAACGTATATTAACGCAGTCGGTAAAATAGCGAGACGTGAAGTGCGGACATTGAGCACGGTAGTGGTTAAATTTGAACTGGACGATTGATGGCTTTCTGCTTCTAACTGTTGTGATTCTGATGTTCCGGTACCAGTTTGGATGATACATAGTGCTAACTGATGACGACCGCCTTGATGTAACGGATCCAAGTGCCTGATGGAGTAAAGTACTATCAATTATGGATTAACCTCAGCTCCATATTTAGCTACCAGACGTGACAAACAAATTGCTCCAGCGTCACTTACCTCTAATCCAGCAGTCACCAAAACCACCGATAGAGATATCTACATAGATGACATCATGACGGGCGCAAATACCATAAATGATTTGAAAATTTGAATGGAATTCAAGTTTGAATGAGTATAAACATAGACTATAGTGTAATTCAAAGATAGTTTGATACAAAACTCAATCAAGAATCAAGCTATTCAGCATTGAACATCAATTTGAATAAATATTATGTATTACGTACATTACTCTGTAATCCCGTTCAAGAGTTATAGATAAATACATAATCTAACATGGACAAAGGTCTTACTTCAAAGGTCTTAGTTTGGAATTTTAAATAGAGCAAAGTTGAGAGAAATTTAGAAATTAATTTTCAAACAACGCACATTTTGATTGAGCTGAAAATAGATTAAAAGCGTTAGTACACAAATACAGCCTTTTTTTCAAATAAGTCATCAATTACAATTGCTACCACACTTCAGACCACTAATTAAACGCGATCGGTAAAATTCACCTAAACTTCCAAAATTGGTTAACAAAATTTATTTTATCCAAAACAATTCAACAATTTTCCATTAAAGTAAATCAAACTAACAATAAATCGGTTTAAATTTAAACTTTAAATCAAAATTAAAACGATTTTTTTCGAAAGAACAAAAAAAAAATATTCCAAGCGCTGCAGGTGTCAAGCATTTATACTAATATGAATACGGTTTGCGACTAGGCTAAACTAACATTTCTCTCCATAAATTTATTTTAATAATCAATTTTTTACAATTTTAAAGGATAAAAATAAATGTTATAAATTACTTTAATTACATAAATTGTATTAAACATATGTAATATTAAGAAATATTTCATTTTTAATAAATAAAATTTAAAAAATTAAATATAAGTCTACAAAAATTAAAGTCTCCACAAAATTATTTTTTGTTCAATCCTTGATTGAATATTTAATTTCTGACAGTTCGATTCAAACTGTGGTTTGGTGAACGCTTGCTGTGATTTTGTGTTGTAAAAATGTTAAATTTAATTTTAATTTACGTGTATTTATATAATTAAATTAGATGTGTATTTTATTTAAAGTGATATAAGTGAATTAAGTTACTAATCGTGCTTTAAAATTTAATAAGGTAAGTAAAAAATTTTGTTACTGGTTTTATTTTCAGACAAGAATATTCCTGTTCAAATGAACGACGTTTTATTTGGTTTCAAAATAGTTTGTGTAGTTTGTATTTTTAGGTTGAAACTTGAAATGTACCATGATTTACATTTTTTAACGTAGTTGGAGTTTATGGTATCCGCAAACTGTATTACAATTTAAGATAGTCTCGTAATTTAGTTAATTGTTTCGTAAACCGTTTATTCAAAAACAAAAGAGAAATGAGTATTGAGTAATAATGATAATAAAGTAAGGCAGGAATAATTTTAAATTTAACAACAAATTAACCCGCTTATTAAAATCACATCGTAAATAATCTATAATTCAATGGTTTTCTAGGGAAAGAATCATCGATAAATTAATGGCAAACAAACTGGTGACTGCCTTATATAAAATATCAAAATCATGAAGAGCATTGATTTATCAGTGTTCTCGATAATATTTACCAAAAAACACCAATATACCAAATCGTTTTGTAGGTGGTAGAATTCTGTCCGTGACGATTTTCTCAACTGTCCTGTCTTACGGCATCTCTCAACTAGTTATTTGAGCCGATAAAATTGTATTTATAATCTGATTTTATTGGTGCATTGTGCTCTTCCCATCCTATCTTTTCATCACTTGCCGCAGTGTTGTTGTGTTAATTATCAACTTAATTCCAGTCTGAAATGATTGAAGTTTTTCAAACGAAATTAACCATTTCTTCCAACTGTACTAAGCTTATTGATGCTGTACCTACGTGTTATCGCACCCTTATTAACCTGTATGTTAAATGTTTGTCTCATTAAAATCCATTTAGTCGTTATTTAATACAATAAAACCCAGTAAAATAAATCAGTCAATATCGTTTCGTTTTGAGACGGTACCAGCTTACAGCTTAAACGCAGCATACCAGAAGTTAATCTAAATTCTTGCTGTTCCTTTATCTCTAATTCGGTGCAATACGGGAGCAGTAAAAATGATGAAGCGAAGAAACTGAAGCTGGAGGCTTATCAGTTCGGCGTCGAAAATGAAAGGTAACGTTGATGTTTGTTGATATTGGTCTGAAAATATAATACAAGGAACCATTAAGTTTTAGTTAGTGGTGCTCTTTTAATTCTATTGAAAAGCATAAGTAAATTTAAAATCATTCGGAAGTGTAATTTTAAATCATAAAATTCGAATGTTCAAGAGCTTGTTGCAAGAACTAAAGCTAATCCGCTTACTTTTGCACAAGAATTTTTAGGCTACCTGATGGCTTAAATTTTCATACATAAACATTTTAAACATTCAAAATTTCCTGAAATCCTAAAGTTAATTAATAGCCTTGATTTTGATTTTGTAGATGTGACTGAAACTTGGCTTAAATCCTGTATAAATGAAATAACTCTAGTGACTCATGGCTATAATCTAGGAAAATCGATCGATCAACACATGCAGGTGATGTGAAAATTTACATGTCTACTCAATTTCATTGGAAAGTGGTTCCTAAATCTATGAGTGACATTACCGAATATCTTAAAGATGGGCATACAGAACAGATTCAAGAAATTTTCTCAAATTGTACGACAAATTTTGAGCTATTCGTTTAGCTGGTGATTTCACCAATAACATGCTTAAGCCTAATTCAACATGTCGCAATTTAAAAAATTGTCTTTGAAATCTTGGGGCCCTATTATGAAATGGATCGCATTTCGCATTTTTTTCGATTTTGCGTATGCGATTCGCCTCGTTTGTCTGTATTATGAAATTTTATCTTGGCAAATAAAATTTATTTTTTATTATTTTTAAATTATTTTTAACAAAATGAATTAAATATTTCTTAATAAAATACATTTTAATTAAATATAAACAGAAAAAAATTATTTATTAACACGTTCGCCCTTCAAACGATTTTTTGATGTTCGGAAAAAACTCACATATTAACAATACTATGACACCTAGATGTGTCATGAGTTTGTGGAAAGCTGGTATGTCACATTTATGTGACATGAGTTTTTGATTGCTTCTACGACACATATGTGAGACATTAGTCTTTCATTTTCACAATAAAGAGTACACGAGTGTGACATGACATTTAGGTGGAACATAAATTATTTTAAGGTGCACAAAGAAATTGCAAAATTCTGTATATTAGGTTTATATATTTCTAAAGGGTTAATTATTATTTAATTATAAATTATACATAAGCGTCATTCAGTTTCAGTTAAATAAAATAAAAAAAAAAAAAAAAAATTTATTTATTTTATTTATGCCATTTTCGAAAGCATGGATATGGGCATAGACCGATCAACTTGCCTTCAGCATCTTTGCATGTGTCACACACGTATTTACTCGCAGCCCTTTTACCAGTTTTGTAACACATGCGGCACCTTCTGCGACTGTTGACCATGCTTAGGAAATATGCTGTATTGGAAGTTAAAGTTCCTGCACGTCTTGAGCTGCTTTGCCAGGCTAAAATCTGCCCTAAGTACGAGTTTATAATTTGCTCTCTAAATTCTAGATGTGTTACTTCTCGTTGTAGGGTTCTTTGGTTATAAATACATATATCCAACACGAATTCCATGTTGCTATGTCCAGTATGTGAAAAAAACTTTCATGTACTGAACGCCGTCCTATCGATTCCCGACATATTAGCGTTGTAGTCTACCACTCATGTTGGCTTTAATATTCCCTTATTTCTTTTAGTTATTAAATTAATAAGCTCGGCTTTGTGTTTGTAGAAATCATATCAAACCATATCGCTTGTCTTTCCATTTTAACACCATAACGTTCTTACGGTTTCCCCGCTATGAAATTTGTCCTGGCTTTAATTTGTTTTTTATAACTTGAGGGGGATTGTGTTTCCTGTTCGAACATAATTTTCCACGTACAAGTATATTAGTTTAATCATTCACCAAGTACTCTGCCAGGCCAATACTGCAGTAGCAATTATTCATATACATCGTACGACCTTTACCCAAATATTCCATCATTAATTCAACAACAACACTAAATGCATGTCCTTTCTCATTAGACACCGTGCCTCTTCTAGTATATAATAATCAAATTTATTAAAAAAACCTTCGGAATTGCCTAATTCGTAGAATTTGATTCCGTACTTGTGTATATACTGCCGGAATGACAGTCTTCCTCGCCATAACAGGAGAGCTTCATCTAATGAAATATTTTGATGTGGGCTATACACTTTTTTTTTGTATTAGCCACAACGTGATTTGTGACATTTTGTATTTTGTACAATCTATTAGTTTTGACGTCGTGTTGCTCGTCATAGAAACAATCTAACACATTTTGAACATAAAGCCCAGTTTTGGCCCAATAGTGTTTTAAGCTAGGTTTTCTATTTAAAGTCATTAGTAGACTTAAGGCAAGCATTTAGTGAAAGGTTTGAATTTTCCGATAATGGCTTATGCTCAATAATGAATTTAGCACGTGCGTTAGTCCAAGTAACTATTTTCTGCTTGAGCAACACATCGCCAAATATTTTTCTGAAATATTCAACTGGTTCGGCGGGTATAGTGGAAGATCTATGGCTATCATTTCTGCTCCTGTAAAAACTATGCTATTTGTTTCAGGCTCAACATCAGTGCACTCGTCATTTTTATTTTGAGCAACATTTTCTTGAACTGGTACCTCTTGCAAGTCAATTTCTACTGAAGTATAAATAATATAATGCAAACAAAATACCTCTTTACTAGACAAAAATCGTCGACAAACTAACATAAAAACGTTAAATGAATCGTGATTCCTTTTCTTTAAACCAATATCGGGGATTTCCCGAAATATTAAGATATTTCAATAAATAAAACTTTCTCATGTAAACTCTTGGCGTCTGCTTTTAGGGTTGTAATTAACAATCATTCTCTTTATGCTTATTTCCTGTTCCTTATCGGTAAAGTTGGACATCTCAGGAAAGCCATTGTCGTGTTCGACGACAATTGAATAATTTTCCGGTATAAATTTGACAAGCTAATGGCTTCGATAAGTTCTTTCCCCAAAATTATATCCAATGACAAAATTTTGTCAATAAATTTTTGTGAATAATCTCGCTTTCCACCATCTCATACAAAGCCATGCCTGTAATTTCCACATTTTTAAGATCTCTGGTTTGGGGCTTAGGCTCATCTTGAATAGTCTCATAAATTACGCTTCCAGCTGATTTTTTCGTACAGTTTGGCGCAATATGCCCAAATTTCTACCTATGGCCCTTTTCTTTATTGGGGCATTCAGTGCCATTGTCCCCTTTTATACCACAAGCGTAACATTTGAGTGAAAACGTCCTCTATATCAGCGAGCTTGCCCAATCCTTGCATTGCGAGTTAGGTAACTTCTAAATAATTCATTCGATTTGTTGAGTCGATCGGGCATTTTTCGGTGAATAATTGCACTGTTAGTATACTTTTTAAATTCTTTACGTACAAATTCAGTTAATCCATCCCAAGTATTTGGGGCGTCAGTGGCCTTAAAACTTTCCTTGGCTGTACCAGTCATAAGTTTTTTCGATTGTACCGTTTTCTTGAGATCGGTCCAACCTAAGCAGCTATCTGTCCCATCAACACATTCTATCCACTTCTCAAATGGGTTAGCATCATCTCCGCTGAATTTACTCATTGAATCCTCTACATTTTTGAAAAGGAACTGCTGCCGCGGAGATGGGTCTTAATTCGGAATATTTTGATTATTTCTACTCAACTCATTTTTTTTTTTAAAGCTCAATCTGTCTGTTCTGAAGATCAATTTATTTTTGTAGTAACTTTACTTTTTGATGTTCTAGTTCGCTTTTTGAATGATTTCAATCATTGCGTTACCACACTCTGTATCTCTCTTTCTCTTGCATTCTCTTGCGTTGAGCCATTTTGATTTTGTTAGTAAAACGTTCGTTTTTTTTTAATTTCCTTTAAATATTTACTGTAGTTTTGTTTGTTTTCATCAATGTTCCGCAACACCTTTACCTTTTAACCGGATATTTCGCCTTTCTCCATACGGCCAAATATGAACTCGCAATTATCTAAATTTGTTGGGATGAAAATTTTGGAATTTGTCGATTTACAAGACTCGACTGATTTCAAAATTTCGCAGTATAATTCATGTACTGTGAAATTTTCAAGTTCAGTACTTGGTGCTGGTACTCTGATAATTAGCTTTTTTAAATCAGTTTGCTTATATAGAAGCAGTTTGTTGTATGTATCACATGAACGTGACAAAGTGTCTGCGACCACATTTTGCTTGCCGGAAGTGTGTAGGATGTAAGTCGTGAATTGGGATATAAAATCCAAATGGCAAGTCCGCCGCGGACTGCATTTTTTTTGGTGTCAGCGTTATTCAAGGATTTATGGACTGTGTAGAACGGTGAATGTTCGACCTTCTAAGAAATATCTGAAATGTTTAATGGCAGCAGTTCTATGTTGAAGGTGGAATACTTAACTTCAGTTGTTGTGAGTTTCTTTAACACTTATGGTTCCAAACTACATTTATTAAATTGTTGTAACACTGCTACTACGGCAATATTCGATGCGTCACATGTTATGTTGAAAAGTGTCTTTATACTAGGATGTGCTAATATTGGTGCATTGGCAAGCACGCTTTTAACTATGATGAATGCTTCTTTACATTCTTCTTGCCAGAAGTAATTTTTTCTGTTTATGGTCTTTTTGTCAAGGTTGGTTCATGGTAATCTATCATGGACGCCAATCGGTGTTGTCTCTCTTTGGGACCATCTGGAGAGGAGAAGAAACCGTAGAAAGAAGACGACGATTTGCATATGCCTAATTCGACCATTTGTTTAAATTCATTGTAAGCAACCTTATGTTTAGTGGGATCCAGCCGAAGTAGTTTCGCTTACGATGGTTGACCGTTTGTTATAATGTGACAAACCACGATTTGCTTAACTGGGACGTTGCAATTAGGTAATTCGGTAAGGGGTAACTGTATTGCGATGACAGTTATTTTCGCGGCCGGGTCGATGATTCGTCTTCCTCTTCGAATTTCGTAAAATATTCCAAATGTCTTAATAAAATCAGCAATCATTAGTCGGTTAACTGATGCGAACACGAACAGGTGGGTAAAGATGTACCGTAGCCTAATATCGACCAAAAGTAATTTGTTCCCATAAGTATTAATGGTTGTGACTTTCGCTGCCGAAAGGCACAACACTGGAGAGAGAGCTCGGTTTCATTGGAAATATGTGACTGGAATCTTAGAAAGATGAACACCAGTATCCACAAAAAAAGGAGATTGTTGTTCTGATCTCTAATAAAAAGACTGTGGTTTGGATAATTTAGATTATCGGTCGCAATGATAATCGAATCTAGCCGATTAAAGTTGAATTGAGAGTAGAGTTTGTAGATACCGTGTTGGCTGTAAATTTTCCCGGATTAATGCATTTTTGTGCTCTTTATGTGAAATAAGCTTAAAACCTCGACGAGAATCGATATAATTTTGTTGATGCCTACAGGCTACAGCACTTTACATATTTATGTTGGAAATCGCTTAAAGCTAATAATTTTGAGTAAAATCTACATTAATCCAAACATTTCGGATTTCGAGAATTTCATCTTACTCAATACTAGGGTTTGCAAAAACTCGGTTTTTATCCGGGTAACCCGGGTTTTAGGATGTTTCAAACCTGAAAACCCGAGTTTTTGCAATCTCTAATTTTGAATAGAATTTATCTTGAAATATAAATCCGGTTTTTAAGTAAAAAACTCGTGTTCTCGAGTTCCTCACATTTGGAGAAACCTGGGTTTTTGAGATCGGGAAAACTCGGTCTACAAACCTTACTCAATACTATGCCTAATACAATGCAAACAAAACTCTTATAATATCGGAAATCTTAAAAAATCTCGCAAATTCGATAAAATGTTGCATAATTTTTATATGTATGAAATAACACTCAATCCCAAACAAACTCTTGATGTACCTGTTGTTCGATAATATGTGTCGCAACTCAACGTCAAAACTTAAAATCAAAGCGCCTGGTGCCTATTTTTGGAAGCATTATATGAGTTTCTAAATTTTTTTGAAAATGCGACAAAACTCAATTAATTAACACATTTCTAGTTATTTACCATAAGATTATTTCCTCTTGTAGTGTAGTAGGTTTTTGACATTAAAACGTCACATTTTTGTTTATGTCGAATAGATTTCTTCTTTTTATTAATTTTTTTACCAGGGAAGATGTGGAATGTCCAATCTGTGAGTGATAAATTTTACCCAACCAGTAAATTTTTCAAGAGCTACAATACTACGGCCCACGCGAATAAGATAAAAGTTAAAATTGTTAAAAAAAACAAATGAACTCGATTTATTGCATCCGTGAATATTTAAATCAATAGCCGTCACTGAGAAGGGAACCGTTTGAACTGTCAAATTCAAAAATGTATAAAAACTATTCTAAGTTGTAGCACTCTATGAAGTATTAACGAAACCATTTTTTATCGGCAACTAAGCCCTGTTTAACTGTTAAAATCACCCCTTAATTTAACCACAAAAAACGTTTTTTTTTTCAATATATCTCGGCTTATATGTACTCTACACTTATCTTGATAAAACAAATTGGTAATTATTCGTCATAAAAACTACAAGTAATCCATATTAAATTAGATTATGAGGGTTGCATCTCTGTTGATTTAGAGGATGAAATTACCTTTTTTCGTAAATTAAGGGGTTGTTTTAACCCGTTAAAAGGGGTTGGTTTCCGATAAAAATATGGTTTCGTTAATATCGCACAGAGTACTACAACCTAGAATATATTTTATAATATTTTGAATTTGGCAGTTAAAAACCTTGTGAAATATATTTGATAAAAGATGGCGATTAATTTTAGATTTTTACATTTTATACATACATAATATATAAAATGGCAATATGTACATTACCCGTCATTTATGTGTAAAAAACTGTGTAAATTACACAGTGTAATTTACTCGCCCAAATGTGTTTTCATACAAACTCTAAGAAAATAAATACATTTTTAGTGTTTTTATGTTATTTTAAGTTCATTTTTCACATGGCGGCTCTATCTACATCAAGATGGTTCTGGAAGTACTGTCGCCTGCAAAAGTTGGTTATACCAGAGCCTACTGTATAAATCAAAGCCTCGAGTATCGACTGTATTTTTTATTAAGCTTAAAATAATATACATATATATATATATATATATATATATATATATATATATATATATATATATATATATATATATATATATATATATATATATATATATATATATATATATATATATATATATATATATATATATATATATATATATATATATATATATATATATATATATATATATATATATATATATATATATATATATATATATATATATATATATATATATATATATATAGTTATGGTGTGGACCGTAACAATATTTATTTTAATCGGATGGGAGCGTTCCCTTTAACGTTCTATTCTTAAGTGAAAGAAAATAGATTTTATCTTTTAATACTTTATTAATACAACACGTTACAATTATAAATGCTATCGGTTTTGTATTTGGTTCGTATTTTATATTATTTGATTATGCTGACTATGAGCTTTATTATTTAGTTTGAACCAGTTTAATACAATAAGAAATGTTTACAATATGGTTTTATATAATAAAAAGATGTTTACAATAATGATTTTATATAATAAAAAGAATATGATATTCAAGATTGAATATCAACTACTGCTTATTAATCGTTTTACTATTTAATTATCGGATGTTTATTTAAGTCTGATGTTGACTTGGATACATGAGTCACTGGTGGTGTACGTGCTAATGTACATAACTCCTCCCCACTAGGATTGAAGCTGTCCTCAGCGCTTTCAGCTACCGTAGCTGTAAATTGCTGCTTAATTTTTTGTATAGAACCTTTATATTTTTTGAAAAGAAAGAATAGAATTATTATGATTATAATGATGGTGATTAGAGTTGACGATGCTATCGTATGTGTATATGTAATAGTTTTCTTTTGCGTTTGATGAATTTTTTCCAAATTTTTGATTGTATTTTTAGTTAAATATGGTATATCTAAAATTTCTTCCTTTGTAAGGTTAATAAATATATTATCGAACGGTTGGATGATTTGTGAGCGTTGGATTCTGCGTGTTTGATCATTCGTAAACGTTTTTCCTCCTGCTATGATACTGCAATTTTGGAAATGTAGTAGTTTTATTCCTTTAATCATTGCATTGCTGATTTCACAGGTTGTTTGAATTTTGGTTCCATTTGTGGATTTGATGAATAAGTACTCATCATGTAGGAATTCTATATCATCCTGATTTATTGTTTGTATTGCGTCGCAATTTGCATCTTTGTTGTTTATAATATTTGGTATACAACTGTTGTTGTTGGGTTGTACTTGTTCTTGTTGGCAGTAAAATACTTGTTCTATCGTTTGGCATAGCTGATTAATTAACATATATTTTTGGGTATTGGATATTAGGGTATTAGTATATTGTTTAATTGTATAATTGTTAATAGGATATGTTTTTATTTTAAAATAATTAAAAATATCTTGTGAAAATTGTGGAATTTCAATAAGTATTACAAGATCGGTATTGTTGTAATATGCTTTAAGTTGTAATAAGGAATAAATTTGTTCTTCCGATTTAATTTTTATTTGACTTTTATCTAAATCTTCAATTACGTAACTCATTTCGGTGTTATCAAGAATATGTCTAGAAATTATCCCTACCTTGGCAAATGTCAAAATCTCGTGAACTTCGTTGATCTGTTCTGATAGGATTAAAATATTATCCTCTATGCAAAATTGTGCATGAGTCATGAGTGCTTGCTCAAGTAATTTTTTATCAGTTTTATCTATTTCCTTAAGATATTTATTAAGAATGTTAGTCATATTGTCTATTTGGTCTGTGATTTCTTCAAATCGATCTATTATTAATGCGTTAATTTTTATTTGTTTGTTAAATTGGTCATTAATTTTATATTGTCCGTCATCTAAACGTGTTATTGTTTTATTCGGATCTTGTTGATATATGATTACTGAGCTCCGTTAAGGTTGAATGGAGTCGTTCTATGGGTGAGTTACCTGTTGATGATTTTGCCGTAGTTATGTGTAACTTAATTTTCATCATTTCTGTGAAATTGCGGAATAATTCAGAGCTAAATTCCGTTGCTGAGTCTAATACTAGCAATTTTGGGATTCCTTCTTGTGAAAAGAATTTGAGAAAGTTCTGGATCATAGTTTGAGATCTTCTATCTTGAAGTTCGAAAATGGAGATAAATTTACTAAATTTATCTATGATCGTTAAGAAATTTTTACTTCTGAGAGCAAATGTGTCTGCATGGACTATTTCCATCCCAAGTAGCATTTTACAACTAGTTAGTTGTGTACAACCAATTGATGGTTGTCACATTATTGTCACAACCAGGAATTGCTTGTGAAATGGTTGTCAAATTTAGCAAAAACTTTATTGAAAAATTATAGTTGTGAAGTTGTTGTCTCCACAGCTGTGTAATATCCACAGCTGAATGGTCACCACAACCACACAACCACACATTAGTTCACACATACATGTCACAACTAAAAAAGTTACCAATTACGAAATGCCACACATTGGTTGACAAAATTGGTTCGCACACGCATGTCACAACTAAAAAAGTTACCAGTTACGAACCACCAACAATTGGTTCGCTGCGTTGGTTGGAACATACATGTCACAACTAATTTAATAACCAATAATGAACAATAATAAATGTTACATTAAATTAGTTGTGAAACAGTTCTAACAACTGGTTACAATCACCATTTAAGATAAGTTGTTAATGGAGTGCATAATAAGTTGTGAAATAAACACAAAACTCATTTTGCGAACTAATTTAGTTGTCGTTTAAATTGTTAGTTGTACATTGGATGTGAAAACTGAGCTTGAGAACTACGAATAGCCATTTTGTTTAAATGTCATTTGACAATTTAAGAAGTTACATTTTCACGAAACATCTTAAATTCAAAATGTTCAAGCCGAAAATTGAGATTTCCAAATGGAAAAAATATAAAAAAAAGTGGTACATACAGACGGTTATTGATTAGGAATCGGTTAAATTTAAAAGTTTGCAATATAGACATAGTTCCTTGTGAAAATACGGTAGTTGAAAGTATTATATCCCTGAGTAACCAGAACGTGCCTTCAGTTGAAAGTGTTTTATCCCTAAGTAACCAGAACGTGCCTTCATTTCCATTTAAAAGCATAAACGATATCGAAATCACAAGAGCATTATTAGAAACACCTATAAACCTAACATTAACCACTCTAGTTCATGGTGTATATTGGCATCAAGGCCTTGAAGTCTGCCTTAAATATAGTTTGCATGATGTTGAAAAACCGTTAAATATTTCCTTAAATTTTAATATCGATGGTCTTCCTATTTACAAAAGCTCCAAAGAATTATTTATTACACAAACTTATAATATATTATGTATAATTAAATTATCATCAAAATAAAACAAGTTGCTTTATTCACGTTTTTCACGATAATGTAGAAATGTCAAAATTCTAGTAGTGAAAATAGTTCTTCACTAGACTGTTTCACAACCCATTCACAAACAAACGTTGTTAGATTGGTTCTCAACAGAACTAATCAATATAGAAAGTTTGCTTCACAATTTATTTTCCCTAACCTAGTTCCAAACACAACCATTTCACAAAATTGTATTGTTCAACTTGATCTAGAACGGTTGCAGGCACAACTATACTATAATATGGCGGATACAATATTTTTATAGGGAGAATACGTTCCGCCATTTTGAAAAAACAAATCATAACCTACATACAGCAGTTCATTGTTCTTTTAGTTCATATAAATTATTTTTTTTTAATAATTTTTCCTTAAATTATTTTTTTTGAAATGCAAATGACATCGTGTCAATCTTTATTTTCAAACTAAAAATCCCTGTTTTACAGTAAAATTAACATTTCCCATGGTTTTTCACGTACATATATGTGCGATAAATAATGAAATTGAATTATATATGAAATCACATTAATATAAAATATTATTATTATTCATTATTATTATATGTTCATACTTTCATATAGTTATTCTTTTCAGTTGTGATAAAAGTATTGGTTCAATCTATAGACAACTTCGTAGTATCACAATGGTTGTGTTATTTTAATAAATACCTTATGTATGTGAAAATTTGGTTGTGAGTCTCCGATCACCAGTACTAGTTGTGAAATAGTTGTAAATGAGCTGCGGCAACTCTCACACAGCGTTGTAACAACTTTTATAGAACTATTTTACAACAGCTTCATCACCGTTTCACAAATTCAAACAGTTGTGGGATATAATCATAACTTGCTCACAACGTTGTCACAATATTGTGACAACCGATTATTTTCGCCAAATTGGTTGTGACAACCACGTGGAGCCGTTGTGATCTACGGTTCGCCACATCCAAATAGCGATGAAATTAGTTGTGACAACGATGTGGGAACCGTTTCACAACTTGAAATGCTACTTGGGATGGGACCTTGAGGGGTTTGTGAAATTTTAAATTTTACATTGACTGGTTGTCGTTCGTATTTATTTTTGTTACAGATTTCACAATTCTGAATGAATTTTGCTATTTTTTGTTTTAAATTTGGGAAATAAAAGGTACGTTTGATTTTTTCATAATTTTCTTTTATTCCTCTGTGGTATGGCAAGTGGATGTTTTTTATTACCATTTCTTCTTCCTCCATTGGCACATCTGTTTTTCTTGTAGCTACACGTATAATTTTTAATTGGGGATCCTTGCTGAATTCCTGTTGTACTGTTTGAAATGTGATATCATCCGTAAAAAGTGCGGTGAGATATCTTGTGTTAGTATAGCTGTTTAAGATTACGATGATATCCATGTTTGAGAACTTAAATTTTTTGATTGTGTTGCGGGTATATTTGTTGTATAAGACTTCCGCTGATTCGTACATTTCTATGTGGTTTGGATCCACTTGTAGAATTAATTGATGAACGAATTCATTTAATGCTGAATTGGATTCAGGTATTTTTGTTGTATTTTTAACACTATTGAAGCTGGTTTCTTCAGTATTAATATTACACAGCATAGCGAATTCATCGTTATATGCTTTGTTATTTTTTAATTTGTTTTCGATAGGAGTAGCTAATTCACTATCTAATTTATTTTTGTTACCTACGGGGGTTATTGAATCTATAGTATTAGGAAATTTTAGTTTACCTTCCTGTATGTATTTATTAAGTTCTAATCGTGATAATGCATCGGCGTTAGTGTTTGATGTTCCTTTTTTGTAAATTACTTGATAATCGAACTCTTCTAATCTGAGACGCCATCGTACGATTTTTGACGTGGGGTCTTTCGCGTTGAATAGCCAGACTAGTGGTTTATGATCCGTTATAATAGAGAATTTTCTTCCATACAAGTATGGTCGAAAATATTTACAAGCCCATACTATAGCTAAGCATTCCTTTTCAATGGTACTATAGTGGGTTTCTGTTTGTGAAAGAGTTCGTGATGCGTATGCTATCGGGAGATCTTTTCCATCGTAATTTTGGCTTAAAATTGCACCCAAAGCATAATTTGATGCATCGGTTGTTAGAGTGAACGGCTCTTTAAAGTTTGGATACCGTAGTATTGGATCATTTGTTAGTAATTTTTTACATTTCTCAAAGCATTCCGTATACTCTTTGTCAATATAAATTGTTGACTTTTTCGAGAGACATGACGTGAATGGTTTCGTAATTTTAGCGAAATCTTTTATAAATTTTCGGTAGTAACCGATTAATCCTAGGAAACTTTTTATCTCCTTAGGTGTTTGTGGTATTTTAAATTGTTGTATGGCTTGAATTTTTGTTGGATTGGGTTTAACACCATCTGGTGTTATAAGATGTCCTAAGAATCCTATTTCTTTTTGCAAGAAATGAGTTTTCTCTATTTGGATTTTTAGGTTCGCCCTTTTAAGTTTTTGGAATACTTTTCTTAAGTCTTCGAGGTGTTCCTGTAAACTAGTGCTATAGACAATAATATCGTCCATATAGCATAGTACGTGGTTACCCTGAAGTTCGCCTAGAATGTGGTCCATTATTCTTTGAAAAGTGCTTGGGGCGTTTTTCAGCCCAAATGGCATTCTAACGAATTCAAAGTGGCCGGATTCTATTGAGAATCCAGTTTTAGGGATATCTTTCGCTGCGATTTCAATTTGGTGAAATCCCGATGCGAGATCGATGGTTGAAAAATAGACAGATTTTCCTAATTTGTCGAGTATACTATTAATATTCGGCAAAGGATACTTGTCATCTATAGTTTGAGCGTTTAGCTGCCTATAGTCTATAACTAGTCGCCATTTTTTATTACCGTTCAAATCAGGTTTTTTTGGCACCATCCATATAGGTGACGACCAAGGACTGAATGAAGGTCTGATTATACCATTTTGCAATAATTTATTGATTTCGTTTTTGATTTCTCCTTTTTGGTTTTCCGGGTGTCGATACTGTTTCACGAATACCGGCTTTTCCTTGGAGAGATTTATATCGTGTTTTATTTCGTTTGAGAAAGTTAATTTTTCATTTTCATTATGGAAAATGTTTTTGAACTGATTACACAGACTTAATATTTTTGTTTTTTCTTCCGGATTCAGATGATCCGTCAAGATTTGTGATTCAATTTTAAATTTTTGAATTTCCCTATTTTGGGGTATGTGAAAATTTATTTCACTATATGTTTTATCAAATTCAGTAACTTTAATTGGTTGAAGTAAATATACTTCTTTTGGTTCATTGTTTAAATTTATTATTTCGACGTAGGAGTGATTTGGTTTGTGAGTGGAATAAATTCCTTCTTGAATATGCACATCTTCTTGCAATTGAATATGATTGGTGTAAAATTCACCATGATGTATATTAATTGGGATTTCAACAACTGCTTTTTCCATTGGTTGCATAAAGAAAGGTTGTATACATGATGTTATTTTATCATGTAGTTTGATTGAGAATTTTGGACTTTGTAGTACATGGCTGTCTACTAAGATATTTGCATTTAAGAATTTTAGAGTTTCGTAGCCTATAAGGCCATCATAGTGTCTATGAAATTTTAAAAGAAAGAGTTCTACAGGTTTGTTGAATTCATTAAATTTTATTTTGGTTTTTTCCGTAATATTTGAGGTTTGGAAGAGACTTTTAATTTTTAAGTCGGTTGGTTGTCGATTTAATTTTGGTACAAAAATTGGATTTATGTAAGACTTATCTGCTCCTGTATCAATGAGAAATTTTTGGATTTGATTTCCGAAAGTGAGCACGACAAATGGTAATGTGCTAAGATGTGTCATATTGAAGATTGTGTTTAGATTTCCAAGGCTTGTTCTTGAAAATCCTCGTCATCATTGACGAGTGTTTCGATGTTGTAATTATTTTTCTCCTTTTTAATTTCTTTTTTTATGTATGGATAATTTGGTGGTATATAACCGCTTTTATTTATGCTATTTGTGCTTGTACTTGGATTATTTAAAGGAATATCCCTGTTTGTTTGTTTAAAATAACCTGGTTTCGTGTTATTTATGGTTGGTTGCGATGTATTTGGTTTTGGGATGACCTTATAATTTTGGGTAAAATTTCGATTATAGTTTGGAGTCCCTTTAGAATTAGAATTAGAATTAGGTGGAAATTTAAGTTTTGTTATATTTTGTTCTTTAATTACGAAATCCATTGCGGCTTGCAAGGTTATTGGTTTTGATGCTCTTAGTCTTCCACCAAGTGGTTCACGGATTCCTGCTTGGAATATCGTTAGCCCCACATTTTGATAATGTGTTGTTTGGTGCTCGACAATAGCGTTGTTGTCATTATGTAATTTCACATAATTAGATAAAAGAGTCAATAAAGTTTTTATTTTTTCAAATAACTGTTCTGGTTCTAAATTAAGTTTTATTAGGGAATATAATTCGAATTGAAGGTTGTGTTCATCTCGCGTATCCGCATATTGAGACGTTAGATGTGTTTTAATTTTTGCCCAATTATCGCTTGGAATATTGTGAGTTATTAAGGATTGGCTTGCTACACCAATAATTTTATTTCTTATGTTGGAAATAATTTGTGTGTACAATGGGAATTCTCGTAAACCCGCACAATTTAGTAAAGTTTTATCTACTGATTCGATAAAGAAAAATACTTCGTTTCGATTACCATCGAATTGAGGTAAATTTTTGGTTATTGGCTCAATTCTATACAAATTGAGTACTTCTGTTAAAGCTTCATCCATTATATTATTTTTTAATTCCTTGAGGTTTAGAGGTAATTTTTGTTCCTGAACCTCGAGGTTTAGTCGATTTTGAACGTTAAGTTTTTTGAGCTTTCGATTGAAAAGATCAAGATTTTCACGAATCTTAATTATTTTACCAATTGGTAGAGGAGGAATTTTTTGATCCTTCTCTTTTGACATGAACTTTTTGCAACTGAATTTTAGATAATTTTTTATTACGTCGCCCGTACGACTTTTATTTTGAACAATTCTCGTAGAGTTTTATTCTTAAATTGTTAATACGAAAAACAAAGTTTTATATTTAAACGCACTTAAAACATTTTTAACAAGTTGATCACTTGGAGACACTTATTGTAATTATTGTTTTTTTTTTTTTTTTGTGTTAGTGAGACGGAACTTTGTTAGGGATTTTATATGTTAAAAATCTTACCTTACGAAAGTACACAATATTAAACACGAGTACATTGTTGATCAGGCAAAATACAGATGCAGGCACTACTGGATGCTTTATTTTATTGTTTTTTTTTTCACTAACTTTTGTATTATAATTAAAATTACTTTTATTCACTTCGCGTTAACTTTTCCGTAACTGCGCCAGTTATGGTGTGGACCGTAACAATATTTATTTTAATCGGATGGGAGCGTTCCCTTTAACGTTCTATTCTTAAGTGAAAGAAAATAGATTTCATCTTTTAATACTTTATTAATACAACACGTTACAATTATAAATGCTATCGGTTTTGTATTTGGTTCGTATTTTATATTATTTGATTATGCTGACTATGAGCTTTATTATTTAGTTTGAACCAGTTTAATACAATAAGAAATGTTTACAATATGGTTTTATATAATAAAAAGAATATGATATTCAAGATTGAATATCAACTACTGCTTATTAATCGTTTTACTATTTAATTATCGGATGTTTATTTAAGTCTGATGTTGACTTGGATACATGAGTCACTGGTGGTGTACGTGCTAATGTACATAACTATATATATATATAAATAATTGGTGCCATCAAAATCGTGAAAACTAAGTAGTTTTATGTTTTCATGTACAACCAACTTTTGCAGGCGGCAGTCCAACGGAATAGGTAATCGATGATGTACTTGGGTGATTCATAATCAAACTATTCGCTATTAAGAACTTAATAATTTTTTTAAATTTTCAACAAGATAAACAATAAAACAAAAATAAAAGAGAAGATTTCCACACAATAAAAACGTATCAGATATATTCTTTGCTTAAATATCCTTCAGACATTTTAAATTATGATTTATTTATTTAACACCAGCATTATATTTTGTATCATGAACAATACAGCAATTATATTTTTTACAATTAACGCTTTTCATTTTTAAGTTTTGTTCTAATTAAAATTTACAACAACACACAAGAATACTGCTTTTAATATTTGCTGGGTGGTTCACATTCTCTGTGTGAGTTTTTAATTCATTTGTCTGTGAGTTCTTGAAGAAAAAAATGTACATTTTTACAGCTTTTAGTTTTTATTTATATTCTTTATATTTCTAACTCTACCATCTTTGCAGTGAAGATGTACACAATCACCATCATCAATCTGTAGAATAAACATTGATTTATATTCTTTTGCTGATGAGGTTGTTACCTTTATCTTCATCCTCATCTCGTTTTGGTTTTGATTGCGAAATGTAAAAGTTTTTCTGCAAATAAATAATAAACAAAAATACTTAGGTGAAAGCTTAACATTGTACTTAATTATAAATAAAATGAAGGTCAATCGTCATGGATTTATTAAGCTTTTCGTCATGAAATCGGTCTATACATAATTAACAGACATTTTTATTATGTTCATATGTACATAAGACGCTATTCTAACCATTTTTATGGCGTGTTTTTAGCCCACCCCGAACAATAAACTTTCTTTTTTATAAGCTTTCATAAATCACCGACATTTCAATTAAATTAATTATATTTTCTTACATTTCTTCATCTGTAATTAAAATAATTTTCTTGTCCTAAATCAACTTAATAAATAAACATTTTTTCTTCTGTTATATTGTTAAATCGATAATTACACTACTACTCCTACTGTTGTACACCCATTAAGAAATTCTTATCACAACACTTAAGCAAAAAAAAAAAAAAATCTAAAGGAAGCAGTAAAATAAAATAATTTAAAAAGGAAATTGAATTGAGTTCCCCGCTCTCTTTCTCTCATACAGTTCGAAGCGATGTCAACTATAATATTAAGATTCCTTTATTGGAGGCCGCATTACACATACCTCCCCAAATCCAATACACCAAATTGTATTTAATAAATGTTGATTTGACTCTATAGTCCACATAATTGTTATGTGTATACAATAAAGCCAGCATGTAATCAAGCAGCAATAATAAACATAAAATTACTGTTTGTGAATTATATGCCCCGAGGGTCTTTTAAAATAGCCATTCGGTGTTATGGAACACAAACACCGTATTAAGCCGAAATAAAAAATAAAAAAGGGTTGACTGCTCCTAATTACGATAATTACAAAATACAACAACTCTGCATGGATTTTTATGTTTTAATTTATTTTTGAACAAAAATCCCAAAAATTATCAAAATTAATATAATCCCGGAAGGATGGCTTATACATATGTATGTATAGTCGACCAGATGTGATTTGGTTGTTTTGTGATGTTGTTCTTGTTGATTATTATTATATTCGTTTTTGATCTTAATTTTGACCTATAGCAAAATGGTTATATATGGAAAATGTATTTTGGGTAGACGAATACAAATCGATATTATATCAGTTAGTAAGCCAGCCAATGTCATTAATGCCGTGCTTCATAGAACTTAGGACGAGATCTTTCCCAATTATATGTGAATTTAAGATCCATGTTGATTTACCGCAGCCTGGCACTCCTTGAATAGATATAATTTCAGGTTTATTTTTATCTACCGATAGTGGAAGTTGATTTAATCTTCCAAATATTTTCTGGTCTAGCATTATTTCAGTATCATTGGAGCACAAAATATATCTGCTAGATGTGATAAAGCAGTTCTTTTCGGAATCAAATTGTACCAACGCATTCCCATCGAATCCAAATTGGTGATCAGATACGGGTTCTTCTATGTAGGCTTTGTTATGACTATCATAAACAAAGACTTTAATTGATGATAAGGAACTCGTAGGAAACGGCAGACTGGTAATCGATTTGATATAAAGCTTCGACGGATGATCATTCGTGAAGCTGTTGGAGAATTTCATAAAGTGGAAAATTTCCTTTATTGAATTCCGACAGTAATGATCAGATACTTCTTCAGAATAGTAACTAGATGATATAAGAAGCGGTGTGGTGTTAGATATACCTGCACTATGAATACTATTCAGTAGTGGGATATCAACAATCCATTTATATGATAAAGCTCCTTTATATTTAACTGAATCGTTAAAAGAGATGTTCAGTATCCATTCCACATTTGAAGACGTTATGCCACTGATGAAGGTAATTTCATTTTCTAGGCGGTTCACATTGCAGCAGACATCAAACTCAAGCCGAAATACCTCAGGTTTTCGTGAGTGTAATAAAGAGATAAATGTACGTACCAACTCAGCAAGATCCCGGGACATGGCTTTGTGTTGATTATTTATCTCAATCTTGTATAACTTAGTTACTGAATTAATTATCTTGGGCCACTTGTGGTAATGATTATTCGGATCAATGTTCATATTCTTCAAGTATGACTTCAGCATACATTTGTCCAATTTTTCATAAATGGCTACAGCAATCAGAAGTGATACATCCGGAAGTGTTTTAGCTTTAATCCAAGAAATTACTTCAGGTTCATTGTAGTTGAATATTTTATTAGAATCAACTTTAAAAATTGGAAGCATTCTTCACAATCTTCTACCAGTTTTATTTTGGTTCCAGTTGATTTACGGAGATTCGACCAGAGCCTCGAAAAGAATGTATTGGACTTGGCTTATAGCAGGTATTTTCTTTGCGCGGTAATACGATTCTCTAAATTCAACAAATAGAATTCCACCGTTAACTGAGTACCTCGCGTCTCTTGTGTTCTTTTTATAGCAGTAAAATTCATGTTCCAGAGTAGTTGGTAGCTTTATCGGTGTTTGTGGTTTAGTTGAAGCTCAAACTGTTTGACAAGAAGCCCATCAGGCCATAATTTGGATGGTATGGCGGCTTGAAAAGACTCCTCTGGCATGTTAATCTTATATGATAGTCCAGTAAATGAAGGGTGAAAAAGAGGCCAACCTGTCAATAATACCCTACGACTTTCATACGGCTAGTAATAAGAGATAATTACACACCATTTAAAATAAGCCAAATTCTACAGGAACAAATTTCCCGGGCTGGCCTGAAAATGGCCCCCCCAAGACCGGGAAAATATGTTTTCCGCCAATATCTCCTAAAATATGACCTTTAGAGATTTTTTGTTCAGACAAAAGATGAAGATCATTTCATTCTCTACAAAAATGGTCCTTATCATTTTTTTCGTAACATTCATATTTTTTGCAAAAAACAGGGTTGAAAAATTCACAATTTTGAGCCAAGACTCCAAAAACAGTGTAAAATTGGAAATTAACAACCAAATTTTTTATTGAAACGCAAGAAAATTAGTTTCTCCAATTTTCTGGGATGACAATGGACCTTTCGAGGATCCATATTCAGGAAAATTCGGAGTAAATAAGTGTAGGTACTACAAAAAAAGTACGAGCAAATTCCTCGCGAGATCAAAATTGCGCCGGAGCCGAAAGTTTGACCCGTCTTTTCAATATGGCGAAAGAGTCAAAACCTGACTCAAGTCACAGGGGATGATAGCGGCAGATTTCTCCTTTCACATGAATTTTGAATCATGAAAAAATATGCATTTTTACCCAAGTTGCGTTTCAATAAAAAGTTTGGTTGTTAATTTTCAATTTTTCAATGTTTTAGGAGTCTTGGCTCAAAATTGTGAATTTTTCAACCCTGTTTTTCGCAAAAAATATGAATGTTACGAAAAAAATGATAAGGACCATTTTTGTAGAGAATGAAATGATCTTCATCTTTTGTCTGAACAAAAAATCTCTAAAGGTCATATTTTAGGAGATATTGGCGGAAAACACATTTTCCCGGTCTTGGGGGGGCCATTTTCAGGCCAGCCCGGGAAATTTGTTCCTGTAGAATTTGGCTTATTTTAAATGGTGTGTAATTATCTCTGATTACTGGCTGTATGAAAGTGGAGGGTATTATTGACAGGTTGGCCCCTTCATTTACTGGACTATGATACGTAATCGTATTTCACTCCATTAGTTGACTTTGGATTGATTTTTTGTAAGAATACGTCATTACTGGATGTTATACGGTCCAGTAACCTGTGACCGTGTTCCTCTGGCACAGTGTGATGTACTCGCGTGACAAGGAGCCAACGCCTTGCTTGGACTACTCTTATACTGAAGTCATCCTTATTAACTTTAGAAGTTGTGCCCTGTTTATTAATTAACACTTTTGCTTCCTACCTACCTATTAAAGATACTTCAGATGTTTATCATGCTCAAAAAAAACCTCAAATTCGAATCAACAGGTTCTGAGTGTTTTTAAATATTTAACTTTTATTTGATCTTCTGAAGGTCTCAATAACAAACTTTGTAATACCATTTCGAACGCAAAATTTGCCGCTCTCTTCGAATCCGGTGTCAAAAATTGGAGTTTCCATTTAAAAAATTACCTTGACCTTCAAATGACCTTGAAAATTGACCTGAAGGTCAAGGTCATTAGTACCAATAAATGACATCATTGTCCTCGACAGTTTTTGTCTGAACTACAATATTTCTTTTAGCTGGCTTCAATTTGGCAATCTGGCAAATTTTCACAGTTGAGTAACAGCATCTCAATAAAAAGCTGAATAAATTCTGCTACATTTTTTGAAGATTTATCATCAATTGTAACCTCGAATAATTTTATGTTAAGAGCAACATCAACGGGCACATAATTTAGAAATTTTCAAAAATCTCAAATAATCTCGAAACGATTTTCGAGAATCTCATCTCTGTAATATCATATAACGTAAGATAATTTAACTTTGCTAAGCACTAATATCAACTCGAAGCTAAATCGAATAATATTAAAAATCTCTGACAATATCGAAAAATCTATAAAATTGCCAGTGATACCTTTATGAAAAATATACCGATCATTACTCGTTAGATCTCAATTAAACAAAAAATCTCAAAAATTCTCAGAAAATATCAAAAATCTCGTTGTAACAGATACCACACCAAAACTTGCGAATAAAGTTAAAAATTAAAATACTAGAATAATCTTGGAAGTCATAAAAAAAACTGGTTTGTTTAGAAAATAATTGGAAAAGGGAAATCTTGAAAATATTCTGTAATATTGATAATTTCAAATAAATTAGATGTCAAGGAACTCAAAATCAGGTATCAAAAAAATTCAAATTCTCGAATTTTGAGCATCTTACCTTACTCTGTTTAATTCAATCCAAACTAAACTCGAATAATCTCGAAAATTCTATAAAATCTCAAATAATACCCGTACTTGAGGATAGTCAAGTCTGCCAAAAACAGATCGGTCCTTCAATCCCTCATCAGTTATTTTTCAGTACTAAATATTGAGATTGTTTGTCGGGATATATAACTACATTTTTATTTTTACAGTTAGTAGAGCGTGCCAAACGAGTCTCGATGTTGTCAAACCGAATACATCGTTTTAGGAATTCGAACCAGTTATAGCTCATAGTTGTTGCAAAAATTTCAAACCCTGTTCCATCGGTAGCCCACAAATCTCTGACGTGCACAGGCGACGATTTGTGCAATCCCGCTAAGTACAATAGCCCAAATAATGCATTTATTTCTGTATAATATGTTGTAGTAGCAATTTTACCGTATTTGTATTTCGGTTGTTGTTGTTTTATGAATATGTTCATACATTCCACTCTATGATTAGTGAAACTAAAGAATATTTCAAAACTTTCAATCAGGGTTCTTACAAAGCTTGACAATTTTGTGAGAGCTGGTGAAGTTTGGAAAATATTTACTGGATTTGCTCGTGTTATTTTATAAGGTGTTTTTCTCCATAAAGAACCATATTTCCCCAATAAAACATCGTCATTCTCATCGCACCCAATGCTGTCCCAATCTCCATCTTGATCGGTTTCTGAATTATGTTCACTCATAATTTCTAAATCTTCAATTTCGCTATTGTCAGCTTGTTCATTAACATCTTCGTCGTCATCGTTATCCATTTCCGCTAAGATTGCGCGCAATCTATTTTGTTCCCGCTCGTAATCGTCCATCCTAAATACTAACCATCTCGTAAAAATAGCGAAAAGTATTTCAAATATATACCATTACCTTGTTACTAACGTGGGTTTATTCGACCCGAATTTTCGTAAAAAACTGAGCCCAAACACTTTCGTGGGTAAAAACAACCCAATACACTTTTTCAAATAAATCAACCACCTCCTTCGAGTGACTAAAACTAACTAAATAGTATTTTAATGTGACAAGAAAATATTGAGGTTAGATTACATAAAGTCACAAGTTCCTAACCGTATCCACAATCTTCGCTTAGAATTCGCATAGCCAATTTTGATATTATAATGCCGAAAATTGGATAACATTACTTTGTTACTTGTAATAAACCTGGCTTTAGATTTTAAGGGGTTGATTGTAATATGATTGTTGTTGCTCCAAATTAAAATTCTTTCAAGTGCATCATTCATTCTCCCCACGCAAGCATCTATATCGCTGGCTACTGCTGAGTCATAGATTTGAAAATCATCCGCAAAAATATGAAACTTTACACCAGCTAAACTGTTTCTGATATCGTTAATAAACATCGTAAATAACAACCGGGCCAAGATTGAACCCCGAGGAACTCCAGAAGTCAACAAACTCTCATTGGAAAAGTTTACATTCAATTTGACAATATGATACCTATCCGATAGGTATGAAGCCAAAAGCTTAACCGCAGAACTGGAAAAATTAAAGTTTGAACACAACTTATGGAGCAGAATTTTATGGTTAACGCTGTCAAAAGCTTTAGAAAACTCTACAAGCACAAGCAACGGCACTTTGCTTTCTACAAAAGATAAACTCAAATCATCTATAATTTTAATTAATGCAGAAGTTGTACTATGTCTTTCTCGAAATCCGGATCATCAATTAAGCCCAAGCCAGAAATATGCTTCATAATCTGAAACTTCATAATTTTTTCAATTACTTTAGATAAGCAAGGAAGTATACTGATTGGTCGAAATTCTTGTATAGTTCCTGGCTTAGGCACTTTCCCAACAGGGGTTGTATGTGCAATCTTCCATCCCGTCGGAAAAACAGATTTTGTCAAAGCAGTGTTAATTTAATTAATTATTTAATAATTAATAATTTAAGTAATTTTTGTAATTTATTTTATTTCTAATAATTATTAATTTTAAAAATTTTGTTAAGTATTGTAATCTTAATAATTTTAATGTTATTAATTAGTATTTAATATTATTTTTAATAATTTGAATAGCAATTATAATTTGTTTTGACAATAATTAATAATTTTAATTAGAGTGAATCATTTTCTATGCGTTACAACTTTAATTATTTTTACAATTTTAAAAGCTTTAATTCCTAATTCCTAATCAACAATTTTAAAAATATTAATTATTTTAAGAATTATGTTACAATAATTTATGATAATTTTAATAATTAAATAATTTGAATTTAAATTTGCAATTAAATAAATAATTTTACCAGCTAATAATTTAAATATTTTGAATAGTTTTAATTAAAATTAATAATTTTCAAACTTTCAATAATTTCATTAATTCTTTTACTAATTTTGATTAATTATACTAGTTATAATGATTTTAATAATTTGAATATTTTAAAAGTTAGAATTAAATTTAATAATTTTAAGAGTTTTACTAATTTCGATTATATTTTAATAATTTCATTTAATTATGATTATTTTAATAATTTGAATAATATTAATTATTCTTTTAATATTAAATCTCAAATTTTAATAATAATTAATAGAGATAGTTATTGACAAATCTCACAGAGGCTAACACACTAATCCTTTTTGGAAAATCGATTTCTCGCATTAAAATTGAAGTGAATTTTTTTCAGCGGTAGCAATTGACAAATCACATTAATTTAATCCATCTCCAGACATAACATACTAGAGGCTAACTTTTTATAAATTTTCTAATGATTTTTAGAAAATCGAGTTTTCCCACAATTTTTTTAGTTTGACCTATTACATTTGAACAATGCAATTATTTGGTTCCAGGCATAACCAAAAATCGATTTTTCGAGTTTTCCACTTGAACCTTGATCTAAATTATTTTCCAGCGATTTTTGTTGTCAAATCAAATCAAGGCAATCTATCGCCAGACATAACACTCTAGAGGCTAATTTTATACCAATTTTATAATGATTTTTTGAAAATTTAATTTTTCCAAATTT
This sequence comes from Tipula helvola, assembly GCA_963556165.1. Classification (NCBI taxonomy): domain Eukaryota; kingdom Metazoa; phylum Arthropoda; class Insecta; order Diptera; family Tipulidae; genus Tipula; species Tipula helvola. The sequence continues at coordinate 334,838,448 of OY744481.1, read as the reverse complement.
CCCACGGGAAACATAAAAATGAATTTTTTCAAACGATATAGCTATTGACAATTCAAATCAATTCACTGTATTTTCAGACCTGAAATTTGACCTGCATTTTTATCCAGCGAAAGCTATAGACAAATTATTTCATCTCCAGACTTAGAGACTGATTTTACACCAATTTAAATTTTTTTTTTAATTCCGAGGATTTTCACAATTTTCTAAGCGAAGTTGGAACAGGGTTGTGCCCAGTTCGACTAATGATAAAAGTTTTTAATACTACTAAATGCACATATTGGCGTATGCATCACCGCAATTCGGGCAGAATTTCATTTTATTTGTTGGCCCTAAATTTTGAGGTTAATCATAAATATTTTTAATTAAAGTTAATCTAACTGAAAATTGGCTCATTTATTACATGTTCTCAGATCTTTTTTTTTTATTGAGATGTAATTAGATAAGCTTTTCAACCAAATTCACTTCTTTAGAAATAGTGAACTGAGATCCGTTTTTATTGTATCAGTCATCGTAATATGTAGGAGCACAATTACAAATTTTTTAGTTGTTGATCCCATGGACTACGTTATATCTTAAAATTTGTAGTTCGGTATAGCAAAATGTAAAATGTAATATTGCAAACTTTTGCGGTGATTACGACTTATTAACGGTAAAATAAGGTTATTGAAATTTTAAAATAGATATTTTTTAATATGCGTACTTTAAACTAAACTTTAAAGTTTTGTAAATAAGAATCTTTCCAATGTGCATTATCTTATCTTATCTTATCTTGCTTAAAGCTACATCGCTTATAAATCAAATTAAATTTTCAATAAAATCAAAAGTATAAAAAAGCTTCCCACATCAAATGAAAATAAATAAAAAGTTCGATAAACCATTACGTACAGACTTCTCATACAACCAATATAAAGTTGAATATTCATTTTACAATAACAGTTTGCAGGAACAAACAATAACAAAAATAAAAGCAAAAAATGCAATTTACACAATATAAGAAAATAAAGAAAATGAAAATTTATTATTTTGCAAGGAGAAGACGACGTGAAAAAGCTCAAGAATGAAGAATTATTGAGTTCAATATACAGAGAGCAAGAGAGAGCGAATCTTGGCACTGTTCACAAAAGCTACTGTAGTTTTTTCACATCTTATCCTATATTATACATTATACAAACGAGTAGAACTATTAAAAAATACAAAAACAAATATAGATTGTTCAACACTTTATATTTGTAGTGTGTCTGACGGTCAAAATTTATTGCATTTTCATGATGTTATTTACTTTTGTTGTTGTTGTTGTTGTTATCGTATTGTTGTGCTTTCGATATTTTATTAAATTTTATTTATTTATATATTTATCTATTTACTATTAAATTTAATACAATAAATAAATAAGTATATAGTGGTATTTGGAAAAATAATCCATTGGATTTTATATTGTTGTTATTGTTGTAACTGAAATAAAAGCATTTTATTCTATTTTTAGATCAGAATTGAATGAAATTCTTCGTTATTTTGTTCCGCCCTCATCTCTCGTAATACGACTATTGAATTGTTTGCTGTGTGAAAATTGGATTATAAATGTGGAAAATACACGGAATGTGTTTACTAAAGATAAAGAAACTATATTCTATATTCTTAAATATATTTCATTGTTTCGATTTATACTCGAAGCCTTTCAAGAATAACGTATTACGTGTTAATCAATTAAATTTTCTTATATACAAAATTATATTAGAATCAAATCAACCGAATTAATGAAAATTAATAAAAATGTAAAACGATCGGATATGAAATCAACTATAGTTGTTATCCTGCCATCGACTTTTAATGGAAAATATAGAAAGGAAATTATTTATTATGTAAATGGAATTATGTATGTATATTAAAATACAGTAATCAAGATAAACAGATAAGTTAATTTGTTTAGGGTGGAGTGTAAATGTTCAAGGTAGAGGTGTGTACCGAATAAAAGTCTCATTTAAAAATGCCCGTATAAACCTAGTGATTTTCATTTTAAATTACAATACATATGTAGTTTTTGCTTCAAAGAGCCACATTTATTTACAGTCCAGGTTATCTCTAAGGTACTCAAGGAAGTAACTGTTAACAAATCAGCGGGTCTCGACAGAAACATAACAGTCTAGAGGCTAATTTAATAACAATTATAAATATATTTTGGATTCATCAAATTTTAAGATATTTCCCACAAGTAGGTGGAGGTTTCCAATTTACATGTATAATTTTTGATTAAAGTTTCAATTTCGGCTAAATACTATAGATAGACTTAATTTTTTATTTTCGGCTGGGAGCTAATAACATAATCATGCAATATCATCGTTTTGCCTAACTTTAACGGGGTTTCCGGTACCAATAATTATTGTGGTTACTTACTTTTGTATAAGGTTGAATTAAGATCCTCTTTATTTTTCACTGTATCACCAATATTCATGACATCTACTACCTGTTGTTCAGAATATTATTTACTGGGCCGTCTTTATCGGGTACCTTCTTTTTCGTGAACATTCCTCATCGTCTTCAGCGTCTTGGTGTGAACATTCTTAAATCATCTTCAACGTCTTAGTATAAATATTCTTAAATCGTCTGTTGAGAAGGTAAGGCATCATAAGGTTTATCATCTGGCTTTTAATATTAGTTGTCTTCTTAGAGATACTTAGCATTGATTTTTATACTCACCCCAAATTGCGTCCTTTTAATCGCTACGACATCATTAATTTTATACTTGGTAGGTTCGTTTTTGTTCTTCTTGAGCATTTTCTATATTGCTGCGAATTTCAGCCCTCATTTCGTCCTTTCATCAGAAAATGAGTTGAGAATCTCGTTGGCGATAACATCAGCTATGTTTTTGTATCGTGGATTCCTCATTTTCACTCCGAATAACACCTCAAATGGGCTTCTCTTGATTCTGCGTTACCATGCACCGTTAAGAAATCTTTGGAAGCCATTCGTTAACTTCTTGTACGTTGGAATTTCGGATGTACACAATGTATGTTCTCTCTTAACATGATTTTTTTCGCAAAAATCCTGAAATTGTTTGGACGTAAATGCTGGCCTGTGTCTGAAACTATGCTTTCAAGATTGCCAAATATAGCTTGATATAATTCAAATTTCGCCAATACCTCTGCAGTGGATGTTGATTTTATTGAATAAATACATGAGTATTTCGAAAAAGTATCAACAACTAAAAACATATATTTGTAATCTTTATTAGTGAGGGTTTAGAAAACCCTATTGCCTTCCTTGATTCCTTCCCCAAGTATACACTGAACACAATTTTACCTTACAATTTCACATTTATCCCTTACTTTTGGAATATAATAATGCATCTGGACTAGCTCCATCAACTTCTGAGCACCAAAGTGCCCCTGAATGTATGTCATTTGAATTATTTCGATTTCTAGACATTTAGGTATATATGCATCAACTGTTCCCCCATCTCATTGCAGTGATAAACGATGTCTTGATTTAGTCTGTATTCCTTATAAGGACTCGAGTAATGCCTTAATCAACTGAACATGACAATCCTGCCCTTGAGTCATTCTAACCCTATTTAATAATTCATTTTATTTATTAGTCACCACTAATGCCACAGCATTCCTGCTCAGAGCATCTACATGTTTCATCCTCGTGCCTTTCCGATGTTGAACACAATGTTGAATTTAATTCCTTGTAATTAAGCTTTAAGCTTTTCTAACGCTTTCACTATGGCTAAAGCTTCCAATTCATAACTAGAATAATTTTCTTCTGCAGCTGTTGTTTTGAGACTAAAATAATACGTAAGATGGGACTTGTTGTCTTCAATATTTCGCTGTAACAGTATGGCACCATACCCATATTTATATAGGTCCATATGTTTAGTTTCGTTTCGGCTTCAGATTTAAAGATCATTAGAACAGGCTCCGACGTAAATATTGGCTTTATTTTGTTGATTGCATTTTGGTGGATATTATCAAACTCAAACTTGACATCTTTTTTTAGTAGTTGGGTTAACGGTTTTCCAATTAAAGAGTAGTTTAGTATGAATTTACGAAAGTATCCAGTCAGACCGAGAAAACTTTGTATACATCTTTAATTGGTTTCGGATTTGTAAATTTCATAACTACTGTTGTCTTAGCTTTAGATGGTTTTATCTCTCCGTTGCGAATTATACACCCTAAATATTCTACGGCTATCTGAAGAAAACATCATTTTTGCCAATTAAACTTCAATCCATAATCACTTGCAATGTTAAGTACCAAGTCTAGTGTTTTTAAATTCTCCTTTATCGTCCGCGAAACAATAATTACATATGTCATCCATATAAACGAGAATCAACCCATTATTGATGAGCTTTTGAAAATTATATTTATGAACTGTTGAAACGCTGGCGGTGCCGTACATAGACCAAATGATACATAAAAAAACTCAAAATGACCGTATGGTGTTACAAATACAGTATACATACTTGCAACTACCCTTCTCTATTGGCACGTGAAAAATCCGTATTGCAGGTCTAATGTTGAGAAATATTTCGTAGACTGTAATTCGCCTAATAGGTCTTCGATTAGACAGAGGGTAGCGATCCATTATTACTTCTTTATTTAGACGCCTGTAATAGATACAAATGCTTTTTCCACCATCTTTTTTACTTGCCAAAACAGTTGGACTGGCATACTCTGAAATACTTGGTCATACAATCCTATTTTCTAGCCATTCAGGGACGCCTTACTTCTTTCTTATCGTTTTGGCTGAGGCGCCTTGGTGGTTGACAGCTCGGTTTTTCACTTCTCATCAAAATTTTTAAAGGAAATGGGCAACTTTTGGTTTTTTGTGGTTTATAGTTCTCGGCCATGTTATAAATTACATTTTCGTATTGCTTATCGCGAATTTCGACTGGATTTTCCTGTTCTACTAATAGGCAGTTTAACAGGCAAAATTTGTCTTTCTTTTATATTTTAGTTTGATCATCTTGAGTATAAATTACGGCACTTTTAAGAACGTCAAATCCAACTAAAAATAGTACTGGTAACATGTTTGAATCGACCAATTTAACTTCGGTTTCAAAGAATTCATCATCAATCATCATCTCTGTTTTGAAAGTACCAAGCAATTTAACTTTCATGTTTCCAATTTCACTTAATGTGTCATTATCATTACTACTCTTCTCAAGATCCAGCTCTAATTTAACTGCTTCATTTTCACGAAAAATGGTTTAGACGCCCCCAGTGTCTATTATTGCATTAATCTTTCTTCCACCAAGCGTAACTATACAGTGGTTAGACTTTTCCGAAAGATGAGCAACATACGATTTCCTTTCACTAGAATTACCTGTACTACCTTGTTGCGAAGATTTCGGGTTAACTGAACTTCCTTTGGCTTTTTTACACTCGAAAGATTTCCAAATTCGGAGCAACGAAAACATTTCGGGCCTTTTGATTTGTTACCACATGACTTGAGAATTGACCAAATTTTTCACAGTTATAGCATCTTTCATTTATACTATTCAGAATTTTACCTGAATGATTACTTTTCCAGAACCTTGGTTGTTTAGAAATATAATTTTGATAAGTATCGATTTTGATTCTCAATTCGTCAAAATTGTTGGCGCCATAAAATAATATTTTATTCGGTGGTGTGTCATCTACGCCTCACGGCAGCTATTTCTCTTAGTGCAAAACTGTAGTATCTAAGAGTTTCGGTTTTCAGTTTTCTTCTGTCTCTCAGCCGCTTATAAATTTCAGCATTACTCCCTTCGACGTGAAACTCTTTGATTAAACTGTTCTTAATGATCGCCACGACTTTACTTCAGGATATGCTTTAAGAGATTTGGCTGCTGATCCTGATAAAGGTTTTTAGCAACAACAAATGATTGTATTGGATCTAAATTAAAACGTTTAGTTGAATTTTCCAAATCGTCAACCCACGTTTCAATCCTATAATTCGTACTGCCACAAAACCTTGGGATAGATGAGTGTATGCTCTTTAACTGAATTACATTTCCTCGTTGGAAATACTCTTGTTCATCCGGTATATTTCGATTGCTAGAAGAAAAAAAACTTCTACTTCCGTATTTATATATGGCCATAATATCAATCTATTTTATTAAAGTAATTCACGAATAATTTTTCAATCAACATTTCGTTCTAATTTCCATCAATAAAATGTTATAAAATGTCAATAAAACGTCGCAGAAATAATTTATATGTAAACGCTACCAGATACAATACTGTAGTGAAAAAGTAAGAATACTTTGTAAGACTTTTCCTTCTAAGTTTAGTAGCACCCTAACAGAAATTTGTGTCCAAATTCGTGTCAATGCACGTTGGTAATTAATATGTTACGCTTGTTTGCTTTCATCTAAAAAAACAGTTCAGCAAAGAAGTTGTAACCAAATTTTTGCTTTCAAAATGGAATCCTGACTTCCAAAATGTTGGAAAAGGCGTCCAAATCGTTGGAAAGAGTGACAATGCACTGTCCAGAGCTATTGGTTTTGAACGCGTACAAGACGATGAACGTCCTTGTCATCTTTCGTCGAGAGATCTTATTGACAGCATACAAATATCATTTGGGTCAAAATTTTTGGTAGACATCCTCTTCTGTGATTTGAGCAATCTTCAGTGCAGTAAACCACTAAAATCTTAAACTCAAAAAAAATTCTACAATTTTTAGATTTACCAACAAAAGGGTTCTTATTATCATAATTAAATCTTACTAATTTTATAACAATGCACAATCCTTAAGCTAACTAATGTCCTATGCACATCCCGAGAAAATCTCTATGATTTGGGCAATCCTCAGTATAGAAAACCAGTAAAATCCATAACTCAAAAATAAAAAATTTACACAATTTTCAGATTCACCCATTATTATCATTAATATTATTACTGTAGGGCCATGTGGGCGTTCAGCCACATCGCTCAATGAGCCGTCCAGTCAATATTTGGGTTCTTAATGAATCTGATAATACTACCGGCCGGTGTACGATGCATACTATCTGGGCTCATAATTCTCCTTCCTAACTGTTGCAGTCTTTGGCGGAAAATGGCTGGGCAATGGCAGATAACATTATTATTATTATTATTTTATTTTCTATAAAAATTCATACATGAGTTAAGCTTAAAATTACACATACAATAGTTCAAAATCATGAAAATTTATAATAGGGATAACTTATGGCCAAGACCAGTATCAGTTACCCCTTTAACATTATTAAGCAATGAAACATAACGGTGGTGGTGCATTAAATATAAAAAAAACAAAAAAATAAAAATATAAAAAAAATAAATTAAGAATAAATTAAGAATTATAGTAAATGAAATAGCTATATATATTATGTACATTTCCATTTTAAAAAATATAATTAAACATTATTGTAAAAAATAAAAAATAACAAAATACAGAGAAAGAAAAAAAGAAAAATACTAGAATTAAGAAATACTAGAATTAAGAAACCTGATAATGTATACTGAATAGAAACGAGATATCTTTATAATTCATTAAATATATTTTTACTTTGCAAGCAAATTTCCTTAAAGTAGTTTCAGAATTTATATCACTAGGTAAATTATTATATAATATAGGGCCAATTACAGTGAAGTATCTCTTAAAATGAGCTGTATTTGGTCTGACAAAAGTACACAAATTATTTCTTCTCAGATTGTAACTTTTAAGCACTCTAGTCAGACGGTTACCACTCATTTTAAAAAACAACTTCAACACCTTGAACACAAACAGATGCTGTAACGGTAATATTGCGTTTGTTGAAAATATAGGCCATGAAGAATGATGCTCCTTTTTGAAAGCCATTACCTTAACTATTCTCTTTTGAAGAACTACAATTGGATTTAATGTACTATTACTTGAACTACCCCAAAATGATAATCCATACGTTAACTTAGATTGTACAAGTGCATAATAAATCATTTTTAGCGTATCGGCTGGAACCAGAGTTCTTAATTTATAAATGATACTTAAGGTCATGAAAAGATATTTTTGCAAAGAACCACAATGCAATTTCCAATTAACAACCATATGAATGTAATTTTACTGGATAATCAAAATTTTCAGAAGCAGAATTCCTAATTTTAAATTCCATGATTTTCGATTTGTCACTAATTATCATTTGATGCTTATCTAGCCAACAGCATAATAAATGCAGATCTTCATTAATCATTTGTGATATGCTGCTATAATAAGTATCACTATAAAGCAAAACTAGATCATCGGCAAATGCAACTATTTTACCATTAAATTTCAATTTAAAAACTGAATTCAAATATATCAAAAAAAGAACTGGTCCGAGCACAGATCCTTGCGGCACGCCCCTACTATATACTAGCGCATCACTAAATTCTTTATTAATTTTCGTTTGATATGTTCTGTTAGATAAATATGATTTAAAAAATGAAAGTACTACACCTCGAAACCCTAAAAGATCCAATATTTCAATAAGATTATTATGATTGACAGTATCAAATGCTTTCATCAAATCAATAAACAAAGCAATCACTTTGTTTTTGCCATTAATTTTATCATGTATTAAATTAAGAACTTTGGCTAATGCATCTTCAGTACCTACCAAATGTCTGAACCCAAATTGATTCGAAGAAAAGAAATTTTTCTTTTCAAGGAAATTTAACATTCTTACCTTCACTATTTTTTCAAATATTTTTGAAAAAATAGAGAGCAAACTAATAGGCCGATAATTGGTGAGACTAGATTTAACTCCTTTCTTGAAAACCGGAATTACGATAGCACGCTTAAAATGCTCTATGAATTTTCCAGTCTGGATGCTTAAATTAAAAATATGCGATAGAATAACACATATATTAGAACTCACCATCTTTACGGTAAAATTACTAATACCATCATAGGAATTAGAAAAATATGCATTTTTAAGGCTTTTAATAGCACTTTCAACATCACTATCTACAATTGGTTCAAAGAAAAAAGAATCATTAGAAGCTTCATATATTGGTTGCGAATGATTATGAAGTATATTGGTAGGAAAATGGGTATTAACTAAATCACTAGCGACATTGGAAAAATAGTTATTAAATAAATTCGCCAATGAAGCAGAATCAGAAATTATATCCCCATTAGGATCCTTGATACCAACAATACGATGGGCAGAATTCTTTCTTACTATACCATTAATAAGCCTCCACTGCTTCTTACAATTTCCTTTGTAGTTATCAAATTTACGGTTAAAAAATAGTCTTTTTTGATTTTCAATTTCAATTTTTAAATTTTTAGAAATACTTTTGAAACGATCACTTAGTTTAGTATTCGCTGGATGCTTTTTAACCAAAGTCGCTAATTTATTTTTGGTGTTGATCTTTCGCAAGAGACATTTATTAATCCAAGGTCGCAAGGCTGTCTGCTTATGTTTCACTAGTTCAAAAGTGGTTGCACTATTTAAGTGATGTTTAAATTTAACAAAAAATAAATTAAATGCCAGATTAGGATCATCAACTAACAAAACATTGTCCCATGTTTCCTTAGACAATAGAAAGTTCAGCCTTTCATAATCAACTATTCCATGTAAATCATTCTGTACATTCCGAATTGGTGTCGAATGGACTAAATTATTAGTTAAAGTAATGGTAGCTAAAATCATAGCATGGTCAGTTATATCATAATCAACAACATTACACTGAACTTCATATTCACTATTGAGTCTGAAAAACATATGGTCTATACATGATTTTGATTGCATACGAGTTATTTCATTAATGCCACATTCAAATCCAAATGATGACAATAAAGTCACATAATCAAAGCATTGTGTTGAAAAACCTAAAATATTAATGTTAATATCACCAATAAGAAGAATATTTCTCACTCCCTGTTTCGTAAGATTAGATAAAATATGGCTTAAATCTCCAACAAAATCCGAAATATTACCGGAGTGTAATCTATAAACGCTTAATAAAGCAAATTTTATACCACCACAGCTTATATGATCTAAAGAAATATCCGTTAACATGTTCCGTTGATTCCGCTTCCAGGTCGCAGAAGCGGCATCCGTCTATCGTACTTAGGTCCATTTCCTTAAGCAGCCTCAACTCAGGTTTCCTAAATACAAGACACTCCTTAACCCTGACTGACGAAGATAAATTACATTTTTTCGCCTGTCGCAAACCTGGAATTCACCCATAAAAGATTTTTTATTATTTTAACAAATCTTACAAATTTTAGATCAAAGCGCACTCCTTAATCTAGCGTATGTCATTTGTTACATCCCGGGAAAACTCTGTGATTTTGGCAATCTTCAGTAGGTATAGTAAACAACTAAAATCCATAACTAAAAAAAAATCCAACAATGTTTAGATTCACCAAATGATTTATGAAAGTGGCATACTGCTAAAGATAGCCAAAAGTTGCCAGCAGAAATGTAAGAGTCGACAATACAGATTTTGTTAATGAAATTAAAAAATGAAGTCGTTATACCGATTGGTCGTATTTAGCCTAAAAATTACTAAGGATGCATGGAATAGCATTGAACACCTTTGTTAATATTCTTGTATAGCATAACCTGACTTGAGCTCCTCGTGAAAAATTGTGGAAAATTCAGAAAACCGAAAAACAATATTTTAAATTGAAATTATGTCAGCCTCTAGAGTGTTATGTCTGTAGATAGATTATAGGTAAGAAATTCAGTTCAAATTTCCCGTGGAAAATATCGGAAAATTCGATTATCCAAAAATCATCAGAAAATTTAATAAAATCAGTCTCTAGAGTGTTATGTCTGGAGATGTAATTTATTGATGTGACTTCTCAATAGCTATTGTAGTTAATAATTTTTTTACAATCGAATTTTCCGAGATTTCCCACGGGAAACTTGAACTGAATTTTTTTCCTGCGACAACTATTGATAAGTCAAGTCAATACATTCTTTATTCAGATATAACACTCTTGCTTGGTTGTTGAAGATCCGCCGCCCGAAAAAACTCCAAAAATTGAGAAGCCGCCACCAATCTATTTGAGGGAAGAATCAAATAGAGAACTTGCAAAAACCATCGAGTTTATTACGGAAGGTGCATTTTATATTTCCGTTATCAAAAGAGGAGATATAAAAGAAACAAAAATTCAACCGCTCAATATTGATGCTTACAGAGCGGTAATCAAGCATTTTGATCAAGTTGTAAACATTACTACACGTACCAACTAAAGAGCCAAAAAGGATTAGTTGTAGTATTGAAAGGAATAGAGAGCTACGTAGATGCAAACGAAATTCAAGCTGCTCTCGCTGAGAAAGGTTTCCAATGTAAATCTATTACCAATATTATTAATCGGGAGAAGGCGCCGCAGCCATTGTTCCGCCTGGAATTAGAACCAGATAATAAAAAGGTCAAAGGCAAACATGCAATATATGACCTAAAATATCTACTGCACAGAAGGGTTACCTTTGAAGAACCCAGGAAAAGAAATGGGCCGGTACAGTGTGTTAAGTGCCAAGAATATGGACACACTAGAGCATATTGCACTTTGAACGATGTTTGTGTTATATGTGGTGAACTTCATAACGCAAAGGTTTGCAATAAAGCCCAAACGGAAGCATCAGTGAGAAAATGCAGCAACTGCAATGGAAATCATACAGCTAATTATAGAGGGTGCCCAATTTATCTTGAATTGAAAAGAAGAATCAATCCAAAGCAGCGAGCTGAACAACGAATGCTTAATCTCCATTCTTCAGCTAAAAAACAAGCACGCCCAGAAATTGTAAACCCAAATGCTCAAAATGGAAATCAGTACGCAACTGTCAACGGTAGTGTGCACCAAGGGGTTTCATACGCAAGTGTTCTTAAAGGTACGGCTCCTAAAGTGCAAGCAAGTGAAGAGGGAAACATCTCAAAAGCTTTAAACAAATTGACTAATATGATGCAAAGCCTCATGGCGATGATGGAGAGAACCATGGATCTAATGATGCAGAATATGAACACGCTGATGCAGGTAGTCGTAAAAAGGCAAAAATGACCATCATCAAAATAGCTATATGGAATGCAAACGGCCTAGCACAACATAAAGCGGAGGTTCAAGCATTCCTCACTGAGCACAATATTGACATAATGTTAATATCCGAAGCACGCTTCACCAAAAATAGCTGTTTCAAAATTAATGGGTACTCTATTTATGACACCAAGCACCCAGATGGGAAAGCACATGGAGGCACAGCTGTATTGATTAAAAGAAGATTAAAGCACTATGAGCTTACGAAATATGAGAAAGAACATATACAATCAACGAGCATCTGTCTTCAGGAGTGGTCTGGAAACTGTGTCATATCGGCAGTGTACTGTCCTCCAAAACATGCTATAAAAAAACTCCAGTTCTTGGATTATTTCAGCCAGCTGGGTAATAAATTTCTTGCGGGAGGTGATTACAACGCCAAACATACTCATTGGGGCTCCAGATTAACATCGCCGAAAGGCAAACAACTTTATCAAGCTATAGAGGAACAGTCCCTGGATTATTTATCTGCCGGTAATCCAACTTACTGGTCGACGGATAAAAAGAAAATTCCTGATTTAATCGACTTTTGTGTAACTAAGGGCATTCCACGTACATATGCTAAGGCCACCGATTGTTATGATCTGTCTTCTGATCACTTACCAGTAATAGTAACAGTGAGTACCGATGTCTTAAGGAACGAAACACCCAACCGTCTTACAAACAAGCAAACTAATTGGGATCAATATAGGAGGCTAGTCGAACAAAATTGCCTACTTAATATTCCTCTGACCACACCAGCTGATATTGATGCGGCGGCCGAAAATTTAAAAGACATCATGGCATTATCAGCTGAAAGGGCTACACCTGTCATAAGTAGTTCCGAAAAAGTTAATAAGCTGTCTCATAATATACAGGAACTAATCCAGGAAAAACGGAAAATTCGCCGGCTATGGCAGCAAACAAAATCACCGTTATTGAAATGGAAATTAAATCGAGCTATCAAGGCCTTAAGATTTGCTTTGCGGGAAGAAGAAAACCAGAGCGTCCAGAACTATTTAAGTGATCTCTCGGCAACCGAGAGGACAGATTACTCTTTGTGGAAGGCAACAAAACATTTAAAAATGCCAACAAATTCGAACCCACCGATTAGACTACCAACTGGAAATTGGGCGAGAAGTGATGAAGAAAAAGCCAATGCTTTTGCTGATCATCTAACAACAGTATTCACACCACACGAAGAAGATAATAATTTCGTGCTACCCAGCAAATGGATGATGGTTTATCCTACAAACCTATAAAGTATAATTGGAAGAAAGTTAAGAATACAATTAAAAATTGCATAAGCCCGAAAAAGGCACCAGGCCAGACAAATTGCCAGACAAATGCATAAAACTAATAACATTCATATTCAACGCGATCATGCGAACCAGTTATATTCCTCAAAAATGGAAAATATCTTTGATCACAATGATCCACAAGCCTGGAAAAAATGAAACGCAGATCTCATCATATCGCCCAATAAGCATGCTGCCCACAATATCAAAGCTATTTGAAAAAATGTTACTAACAAAATTGAAACCAATATTGGAAGAACGGCGCGTTATACCAGACCATCAATTTGGGTTCCGTAACCAACATACCACAGAGGAAATTCACAGAATTGTAAACGCAATCAAAATCACCTTCGAGGAAAAGAAATATTGTTCTGCTGCTTTCTTGGATATAGCACAAGTATTTGAAAAAGTTTGGCACGATGGGCTAATATACAAAATTAAAGAGCTTCTACCGAAGAAATTTCACTCAATTTTGGGAAACTACCTTATTCAAAGTCAATACATTGTCAAACAAAATAGCGCAACTACTTGCTTAAATGATATTAATGCAGGTGTCCCGCAAGGCAGCGTTCTAGGGCCAATATTATACTTGTTGTACACAGCCGATTTACCTGTAACCAACAAAGTAACAATATCAACATTTGCCGATGATACGGCCATCCTGGTGTCACACAATAATCCCGAAATTGCCTCAAAGGAGTTGCAGAATCATTTAAACAAAATCGCGGACTGGCTAAAGACATGGCGAATAAAAGTGAACGAAAACAAATCAACTCACATCACATTCATGCTGAACCTGCCTACACAGAATATGAACAATACAAATATTCCTCAACAAACGAAGGTCAAATACTTAGGTTTGCACCTGGATAGAAGGTTAACGTTGAAAACCCATATTGAAACTAAGCGCAACCAAATAAAAATGACATTTTCCAAAATGTATTGGCTAATGGGAAGGAAATCTCAGTTGTCATTAGCCAATAAAGTTTTACTGTACAAAGCGATAATCAAACCCATATGGACATATGGTATTCAGTTATGGGGATCCACCAGCGCTTCAAACAGAGAGCTCCTGCAACGAACTCAAGCGAAAATACTTCGAAGTATTACTAATGCTCCGTGGTACATTCGAAATAGTAATATACATGATGACCTTGGGATTAAAACCATTAAAGAAACAATTAAAGAATTCAGTTCTAAATATTATTCAAAACTAGAAGCGCATCCCAACGAATTGGCCAGGGATATATTAAAACAGCCACGATTTAGGCGACTGAAAAGAACAGATCCACTCGGACTGATGAACCTGTGAACCTGTAAATTTATTAAATGTTGATGTTATACATATGTATGTATAAGTATAATCTAAATTAATTAAATTGTGAGCACCAACAATAAGTATTAACATTGGTTAAGACTTAAAATATGTATGTAATAATTTTAGCTTAAGATTTGATTACTTCTTGTTAGTTTCTTATGTAGAAAGATTCAAGAATAAAGCCATTGGCAGCATTTAAAAAAAAAAAAAAAAAAAAATTACATCAGTCGGTTTGAAATGGATTTACTTATGTCGAGTTCTTTCAGATTAAAAAACGAATCTAGAGGGAAAAAAAACTGAACTAAATCATTTTCTACTATGGCGAGTTCCGTCTTTTTCTGCTCAAGATCAGCCAATGCTCAATTCAACATTACATTAACAGCGGATATCAGTGGTTAAAGCTATGGCGGTTGGATCGGGAGGTACCGGGTTCGAATCCCTATAGGGGCGGGATGCAAAAGGGATTTTTCATCATCTGATTTCGATCGGTGATGACGTTGAACACATCTATGACCCCCTGTTGAGAGTGCGGAATCCATGAGCCGACCCACCTTTCATGTCGGCACTATAGGCTGGCATGAAGCAATGCAATGTGCAGGTGGTTTATACAAACGGGTCTATAGCCGTACGTCCTCGATTTGGCAACTACTGCGTAAAGTAGGACGGTAAAAGTTAACTGCGAAAGAGTTGGGAGTGCCTTGAGCCCCAGAAAAAGATTGCATAGAATAAAACGAAAAAAAAAAAAAAAAAAAAAAAACAGCGGATATGCGGATAAAAAGTAAATATCCGCATAATGCGGATAAACATTACTGATTCGCATCCGATCCGCATCCGCACAATTGTGTTGCGGATATATCCGCTTTTAACCGCGGATAGCGGATAAATGCGGATATCCGCGGATAATACTATCCGATGCAGGGCTCTAGTAATGACAGTAGATTCACAGTATTTTCTATTTGGCAAATCAAAAAATACAGATACCAATTCACTCATAATATACTGTTGACGAATTCAATTCAATACTTAACGTTCTTAAATCTAAAAATTTATTAATTCTTGGTGATTTTAATATTGACATTTTATCTAATTCTAGATTAATTGATGAATATAAATTCATGATGGCAAGCCATGGACTCAAATCTGTGATCAACAGTCCTACAAGAATTTTTGGTGACTCTAAAACTTGTATTGATCATATGTTTTATAGATCATCTAATGCTGTTTTCAATGCTTGGGTAGAGGAGTTACATATAACCGATCATTTTGCTACTTTTATGAAACTAAAATTACAGCAAGATGAATCTAATATAATTTACCCTAAAACCGATAAGGTGATTTCGAGTATTGACTACGCAAAGTTGAATAATATTTTACTGTTTGAGTCATGGGCTGACCTTGTTTCTATTCAAAATCCTAATGAGGCGTTTTCAGTTTTTCTTTCTAGATTGGCCTATTTTGTTTCTTATTGTACCAGCTCATCCTCCATTACTAGGAAATATTTTAAAATTAAACCATGGATTAACTCTTTATTGGTACGCCGTGTGAATAAAAAAAATAAGCTTGGTAAAAGAGTGAATAACCAACCGTTGAATACCAGCTTACGGATCTATTACAATAAATATTCTAGGAATTTGAAACGTGACATCAATAAAGCTAAGGCCGAGTATTACCTGACGAAATTTTATCAGAAGTCTGGTAATATCAAACAGCAATGGGCTTTAGTTAATGAAGTATTAAATTCAAAGAATAAATCTAATTATTTTAGTGAAATTTTAGATAATTCCAATGTCAAATCAACTTCATCATATGATATTGCTAATGTTTTTAACTCTTATTTCACGAGTGCTGTTAGTCAATCCAACTCTCATTTATCATCTGGGAATGTAGGTTTGTTAGCTCAAGAAAGATCATTGGACTCTAGTTTTTTTTTCCTCCTTTTTCTTCACGAGAATTATTATTTATTATTAATTCACTTCCTACCAAGTGTTCTGTCGATGAATTTGGTTTGAGTAACACACTACTGAAACATATTAAATTCAATATTGTCGATATTTTATGTATGTATTCTTTTTAACAAAAGTATTACTCGTGGTCTATTTCCAGACTCTCTTAAGTCGGCTATTATTATTCCTTTACATAAAAAGGGCAATCGGTCGAATGTTGGTAATTATAGGCCTATTTCTTATTGCCTGTTATCTCTAAGGTATTCGAAAAAGCTATTAAATTTCGCATGATTGATTTTTTGGAGAGTAAACATTTTTTTAATGAAGCGCAATTTGGTTTCCGTTCTGGTTTGGGTACTGAAGATGCTTTATTAACATTTTTTAACACTCTTCATGATGGCCTTAATGAAAAGCGCTCAGTTGCCGCTTTATTTGTGGATATTACTAAAGCATTTGATATGGTCAATCATAAAGTGCTTCTAAATAAACTTGAGCTTGCTGGTTTTAGAGGGTTTATGTTATCTTGGTTTGAATCTTATCTTGCTAATCGCTCTCAACGTGTTCGGGTCAATGGGGTTTTAAGTCGCCGTGAAAATTTATCAGCGGGAGTCCCTCAAGGGTCGGTTCTCGGGCCAATCCTATTTCTTATTTATACCAACTATATTTTTTCCCAAGCTTTTCAGAGTAAGGTGGTGCCTTTGCTGATGACATGGCGTTTGCTTATAATAGCGATAGTTATGCTACTACACTTTCAAATATTAATCACGATCTGAGGATTCTTAGCCAATGGTTTAATCGACATTCTTTAGTATTGAGCCCTAAAACTAAAGCCATGTTTTTCAATTTATCTCGGTACCTAAACTTGAATAATGATATCATTTTTCATGACAGCCGCTGTTCTGGGGTTAATAACTGCTCTCAGCATTGTTTCCCTATTGAAAGTGTCCATAGTATCAAATACCTGGGAATTACGGTTGATTGTTTTTTAAATTGGAAATTACATGTTGAAGCAATAACTATCCAACTTATTTATACTATTAGGAAAATGTATCTATTAAGAGATCACTGTCCACCATCAGTTCTCAAAATTTTTTATCATGCCTTAGTTGATTCCAGACTACGTTATGGTATTTGTTTATGGGGTGGCACCTACCTTAATACTATAAAACCAGTCATTCTAGCTCAAAAGTATATAATCAGGGTTATGTTTTTCAAACGGAAGTTCACGGAATCTTGGCCTTTATTTTCATCGAATTCAATTCTTCCGCTCAGGCATCTTTACGTTTTTAAAGTTTTAAAGATATATTTTGTTATTTGCGGCAACCGTACGGTGTCATTTCATGCCTATGCTTTGAGGAAAAATAATAAGATCTTGAAAATTATTCCGAAATTTCATACAACACATTTTCGCAAATATTTCCTCGTTACAGCTCCAATAATTTTCAATCAACTACCTGCCAATATCAGAGCTGAAGTGAATTTTAAAAAGTTTTTATCTTCTGTTAAAGATTGGTTATTTAGTAAAGAGAGTGTCGAATTTCTTTTTAATGTATTAGTTTAACGTTTTGTTGATATCACTGTTATTTATTTAATTTATTTAATTTATTTAGTATATTTTGTATGTTAATTTTGTTCATTAATTTTATTTTGGTTTACAAATTGCCTTGCTTTTAATTATTTATTTTTATTATATTCATTTGCTTTATTTGTTAATAATTTTTTTTTATAGTTTAATTTTTTGTATATGGTCCTCTTCACCATTTTAATTTTACTAATTTTTTTTAATGAAGGTAGTTCAAAACAGACATTGTATGTCTATGAACTAACCTAATTTTTATTCAATTTATTTGTGTTACTTTTAGTTTGTAAGTTAATGTATTTATAATGTTATTTGTAATTGAATAAAAATATAATATAATAATAAAAAATACTGGAGAAAGTAGAAATATCGTTACTACATCTTTAACTTCTTAATCATTCGTGTTGGCCTTGGCATAAATAAACACACAAATGAGGTTCCTCCTTGGTTTGTTTTTAAATGAATATAATTCGCTAAGTCAGTACGTTCTGCTTGATACTTAAGGTATTAAGTGAGAATTGTATTTTTGTAGTTTGGTCGTAGCTACCTGATGAGTAGACCTTACTTTTCAGTACGAAACCGAACTACCAACATAATTGAACTCAAGGAGGGTTCTCATTTTTGGGGGTTGATGTATTTGTATTGATGCTGGGGTAAAGTAAGGGGGGGGGGGGGGGGGAATATTTCTCCTTTTTCCAGTAGATATACTATGAGTGATTGGCCTCTGCATTTTTCTGATTTGCCAAATCGAAAATACTGTGGTCTGTGAATGTCATTACTATTAATATATTGTCATATTTAATTATATTTGATTAATATATTGGCAGCCATTAAAGCGCTTCAATCACATCTTCTCACGTCGAAAGTAGTCCAGAACTGTCTCTCATCTCTTAACGAGATGACAGATCAGTTCAACATCCATATCATATGGGTGCCAGGACATTTCGTTAGTACGGGGAACATTAAAGCCAATGAACTGGCTCGACGTGGTACAACGGACCACATTTCAAACAGCAAAAAGGATATTGAAATGCCTCTTGCGGTATGTAAACTGCTGCTTCAGGAGGAAGCCAGTAAGTTGACGAATGACAGATGGTCAAATAGTACCTCATGCGTAATAACTCGGCAGATCTGTCCAAAGTTGAACTTGGCTAGATCCAAACAGCTGATCTCACTTCAGCGGAGTCAGATCAGTGTGGTTGTTGGAGTGATTACGGGGCACAGTCTCATAGGCAGACATGCGAGTAGACTTGGTTTCTTCTCACATGACTACTGTCGTAGTTGCGAGGACGAAGAGGAGGAAGAGACAGTACTTCATCTTCTTTGCACCTATCCTCGTCTGGCACGAAACAGACTGAATTTTCTAGGGGCACCCCTTTTCAACGACCTGGCGGAGCTCAGTGAGAAGAACGTCAGGAGTATCCAGCGCTTCATAGCAAGCTCAAAGTGGTTTCAATGAGTTGGAGGAAAATGTTTAATTTGTGGTATGGCTACGGACCTTTTTGTGTCTATGCCTGGTCCTGGGGGACCGCCACCCAAACCTAACCTAACCTAATATATTGTCTATAATAAAAAAGAAAAATCAACAAATATTTCAAAGGATTTTTGGAAAATCGTTTTTTCCGAGATTACCCACCAGAAACTTGAACTACTTGAAAACTATTTAACTTAAGATATACACTCTAGAGGCTGATTTTATTCCAATTTTGTATATTCTTTTGATTTTCCGATATTTTCGAACAAAATTTTTCACGTAAGACTATTTACAAAAATGTTTATTGCAATCCATGTATCCTATTTACTTTCGGCTGATAACCACTAAATTTCGTTCGTTATTTTTGGGTGGAATGTTAATAACGTAAACTGCATTATCGACTTTTTACTTTCGGGAAACTTTAACAGGGGTAAAATATATACTGTTAAAGTTAGCGGAAAGTTGTTAGCCGAAAGTAAAAAGCCGATAATGCAGATTTAATTACTCCAGCCGGGGTAAACAAAATACGGTAATGCAGATTGTGTTACACCAGCCGAAAGTAAAAAAAACGGTAATGCAGATTATGTTATCCCAGCCGAAAATAAAAAATGAAATCGATATCAATCGGTAGTGCTTAACCTAAAAACTGCTAAGGAATATAAGGATGCATGATTATCATTGAATACCTTTCTTAATATTTCTATATGGCAGAACCTGGCTGCAGTTCCTCGCGAAAAATTGTGGGAAACTCGAGAAACCCAAAAAAAAAATTTTAATTGGAATAAAAACAGCCTCTAGATTGTTATGTCTGGAGACGTATTTTAATGATGTGACTTGTCAATATCTATCGCTGGAAAAAAATTCAGTTTAAGTTTCCCGTGAGAAATCTCGGAAAATTCGATTTTCCAAAAATTATTAGAAATTTTGTATAAAATCAGCCTCTAGAGTGTTATGTCTAGAGATGTATTTTATTGGTGTGATTTGTCAATAGCTATCCCAGGAAAAAAACTCAGTTCAAGTTTCCCGTGAAAATCTCGGGAAATTCGATTTTCCAAAAATCATTAGAAAATTTGTATAAAATCAGTCTCTAGAGTGTTATGTCTGGAGATGTATTTTATTGATGCGACTTGGAAAATTTGAAAAACGTTCCAGCCGAAGGTTAAATTTTTAATTGAAATTATTACAAATTCTTAACAATTGTCTTTGAGATATTTTCATATATATCTTGAGATATTTTCATAAAATCATTTTCATTTTCCTGTAATAATTAATTTATTTAAGTCAATAATCGTAAAATTTGTATAAGAACAGGATTCTGGTTAAATTGAAATAAAAGCTTACGAAAAAAATATTGAATTTTCCGAAATTTGCCACGGGAAACTTGAACTGAATTTTTTTCCTGCGATAGCTATTGACAAGTCACATCAATAAAATACATCTCTAGACATAACACTCTAGAGGCTGAATTTATACAAATTTTCTAATAACACTACCCTGCAAAATTTTAAAAATTTGGTGCCTCTGGACAATGAATAGTTGTTTCCGAAGTAATTTTCCACGCTGAATCCGAATATGGGCTCAGAATTGCTCTATCACGTCAGGTTTATGAGATATTCTAACCTAAAAGTGCAAAAGGCACTGTTTTTTGACATATTTGAGGTTATCTAGCACGGCGATTTTTTTTTTCTTCAAAAGTCCATGTGTGGGATCTTATAGTACAAGTCTTCTTCTTTCAAATGCCGTTGAGTTTGCTCAAATATGTTTTTTTTTTCGCCGAGATATCGCATTCTCAAAATTGCATGTTCATGAATTTGTCGGTATACTGTATAATACACTACTTTTATACCTACGGTATAAAATTTTCGTATACCGAAAAATTCACGAACATGCAATTTTAAAAATGCGATTTCTCGGCGAAAAAAAACATATTTGAGCAAACTTAAAGGCATTTGAAAGAAGAAGACTTGTACTAATATCCCATACATGGACTTTTGAAGAAAAAAAAAATCGCGGTGCTAGATAACCTCAAATATGTCAAAAAACAGTGCTTTTTGCACTTTTAGGTTAGAATATCTCATAAACCTGACGTGATAGAGCAATTCTGAGCCCATATTCGGATTCAGCGTGAAAAATTACTTCGGAAACAACTATTCATTGTCCAGGGGCAAAATTTTGCAGGGTAGTGTAATTTTTGGAAAATCGAATTTTCCGAGATTTCTCACGGGAAACTTGAACTGAATTTTTTTCCTGCGATAGCTATTGACAAGTCACATCAATGAAATATATCTCTAGACATAACACTCTAGGGGCTCTAGGGGAAACTTGAACTAAATTTCTTTCCAGCGATAGCTATTGACAAGTCACATCATTAAAATACATCTCTAGACATAACACTCTAGAGGCTAACATTCGTTTTTTACTTTCGGCTGGATCGTATTTCAAATTTTCCGAGATTTCCCACGGGAAACTTGAACTGATTTTTTTTCTGCGATAGCTATTGACCAACCCAATAAAAACGATTCAACTTCAGATATACACTCTAGAGGTTGATTTTATTTCAATTTTGTGAATTTTTCTGATTTTTCAATGTTTTCCGCGATTATTCGGCTGGAAACTTTCGGCTAACTTTAACAGGGTGCTTATTGACCGATAACAACATATGTGTGAAAGATAAACCCAAATTGATGGTGATTTTTCAGAGAAAATCATTTATAGTGACGAGGCCCATATTCATCGCAGAGCAAACCCCAGACAGATTGTGGAGAAACCGATGCATCCTCAAAGAGTCACTGTTTGTTGTGGTTTTTGGGGCTGGAGGAATTACCTATCGTACCATTATAACTAATTTTTTATGGTTCGAATTGGATGATATGGATGTGGACGATATGTGGTTTCAACTATAGGCTTCAAATCAAATTTCTTTTAAAATAGCATACGACCAACTTTTAAAATGATGCTTTGTAACATCCTAATTATTCTTGTGTGAGGTCATACTGGATTAGACCATTTAGGCAGCTGATTTACAAATTATATCGAAACTCTAGATGTATGCAACCGATATTTATAATATGTAGCTTAAAACCTCTAGAATAGAACACCCTGTTCAATGGTATAAACCTCTCCAAAATTAGGTTTGAAGTTTTTATGATTTCGCCGTACAAACATAGGTAAAGAAAAAAGAAGAAATAAGGAGTTAGGGACGTTATAGTATGTCGCAGAAATGAAAGCAGGAAAGTGATAGTATTAAATAGCTTTACATTGACTAATGAAGACCTACCTGATTTTATAAATATTCTCGTGTTGTTCTTCTTTTTAAGCTTCAACACAGGAAGCAAAAAAATTTGTTTATTAAAAATTTAATTTAAAATGTATTTCTCCTATATGATCATAAACAGAATTAATAAAAAAATTCATTTCGAACAAAACCGATTTTACCAAGTACTTGTTTTAACCACACGTTATGATCTCATATGCTTACCCATTATAAGCGATAATCTAGGTTTTATACATATCGTAATAATTTTATCCTTAGTGCATGCACATTCTGTGTAGGTACAACTTTCATTATTTTGCATACTTTTGTGCATTATTTGAACTCATATTATATGTAATCGTATATGTTTGTGGTTATTACTTATTGTATAATATATACAAAGCATATAATGCAACATACATATATGGATGTTTAGGTACGAAAAGGTTAGACACTCTGTACTGTCTGTATAATAACATAACCAAAACTTTGTGGTTTTCTATATATTTTCAGGATTCACAAGTAAAATTTTATGTATACTATACAGGTTGTGTGGTACGCAAGTATATAGCCTCTTTGAATATTAAATACTAAATTATTGAAGAAAATAAATTCTATTTACCAAACGACTTTACCCCGACTAATTACAGTTATTGTGCTTGTACTTTTTGGTACGCTACTTATAATTATTGCAGGTAAGTAAAAAAATTCCTAAAATTCTAAGAACAAAATATTTCAGTTTTGATTTATTTTCAAAATAAAATTATTTTATGTGGTTTTATTAATTACTGTACATATAGTGTTATACTATGGTGGATTTTCGTCTTTGTGGCTGAATTACTTTCAAAAACTAAAATCGTAACTAAGTCGATATCATATACCATGACCAATGTCTACTGTACCATTATTGAATTTAATATTAATAAAAATGGAGAAAACATCAACAACCTATTGTGTTTGAAAAAAAAAAAAAAATCCAAATAGTTGTTATTTTCAACCGGCTGTATATTGTTATACTAACTTAAGATAAAATATTCAATTGGTTTTTGTTTATAACTCAATTTCTTTTATATTTATGATATTGCCAACTTTGTACAACACCAGAATAAAAAAAAATCCGCTAAAATTCTGCTACACACTATACACAACATAATATTCTACTTAACGTGCCCTAAAAAAATATTTATGGATTTCCAACAAAAAACAAAAAAAACACTGTAATTTATGTCCCATGGCGAAACACACACATACATACACACCGTATAAAATAATGATTAATTTCAATAAAATTCAATAGATTTTCCATAAAGTTTTTCTTTTTTGGTGAATACATGGCGAGCGGGTTGGGTTTGGTTGTTCTCATTTATTACGATTATTATTTTGATTATATCGATATGATAACACAAATAATTTTTTTTTTTTGTCTTTTCTATGTTTCGATATCTGTAATATATGTGTGTATAAATCTAATAAATTTTATGTATAACAATAAAATATAAATAAAAGAAAATTTTAAGCAATACAAATTGTTATTTTATTCTGGCGAAAAATCAAAATTAATGAATATTAATCATCATATAATATCATTGGTCTCATTTCTCATCGTTTAATCAACATGCCAAAATATGTATTGTAATATGATACATTTTCATTTAGTTTGGCCGTAGAATGCTGTTACGAGTCATTATTTTAGGCTAATTTTAATATAAATCAAAACCTAACCTTAAATAATTAAATCATTAGGCCTAATTAGCCCACACCAATAATTCCTACAGTAAATCAAAATTAATATATCAAACTGCCGCTTTAAATTTGGAATCGTGCACGGAGTTTTAGGTGGAATAAGTTTGTTCCCAATCCATTTATATGAATAAATGGCATTTAATGGTTCTTCCTCCGCTTTCGTTAAGTTTGCTAACAGCAAGGCCCAAATTTATTCTATATAAACTAATTTGCTTTCCAGGTGGTGTCTTGACAAAAAATTATCCAGGATTGTAGTACGGCGCCTCCGCTATATGGGCTTGTTCGCTCGCATTACTAAAACCAATAAAAGTGACTATATTGGTCGTTTGTGGACATCTCGGAGTTTAATATTGGAAATATTTCATTAGGTCACTAATAAATATGAGGCATGATGTGTGAATCCTTATAATTATCACATTCAGTTACGAATGACATGCGATACACCGTTGGGTTTTTGGAAATTCTACCAGCATGTTTCACGAATGCCCAAACATTTCGGTTCTAAAGAAATTGTCGTAGTTTTTAGTTATTGCTTTTTAAATTATTATTTAACAAATATTAGAAGTGAATTCAAATTCATCTATGTAGGTAGTCATTTATTTATATTAAATGTTGTTAACTATTTGAGGAGTAACCCATCTGCTAGCTCCAGGTCTTTTACTTCATTAACTTATCTGTCCTAGTTCCAAGGGATTCGTTCTTCGAACCGTCTTACTGGGTTTGGGTTGATTCAGCATACGACGCAAAACCGAATTTTCATGGTGAATAAGGCGCTGTACGTGTTTCCTCGCATATTTCTTTATTTCTTCACTGCCGTACTCCATTTTTAGATTTTTATGGCACATTCAATTTTAAGACATGCATTTGAATATGTCGCCTGATTACATTCCAATTCATGAAAAGAACCATTTGGACTATGAAACATAGCTTTGGTTTTTGTACTCAGCAACATGGAATACGTATCACACCATCCATCTCCTGAGCAATTCTAAGTCAAAATGAATACGGTTAATAGTATCAATCTTTGTCGGTTCATTGTACATGAATAATAAGTTATCTGCAAAAGCAACCACTACGGAATTAAATTCAATATTAAATAAGGAGTTTAGATAAATCATAAACATTGTCTTATACAAACCCTGTGGAACTGCACCATTAATTACTAGACTTTGACTAACACAATTATTTATTTGTACACTCTGTACCTTATTCAAGAAGCAAGAACTAAACCATCTAGCGGCACGAAATCCACCACAAAATAGTTTTTTAATAACACACTATGGTTTACCAAATCGAACGCCTTTTTCAAATCAACAAAAACTGTAGCTACCGAATTTTTACATCGAGACCTGCTAAAAATTAGCAACCCCTAGTATCCCATGGTAGAAACTCAAAAATAGACGTTTGAATTTTTTATACAATTTTTGTTTCTCCAATCGATTTCTAAGGCCATTCTATGGACATGTACGAAGTTTCAACTAAATCGGACATGTAATGTCGATTTTAGCATTTTTCATGGTGTATCCTTGGGCAACTGTAATCAACTTCAATTATTTATTACATCCGCGGCGGGAGCTCTATTACCTTGAAACTTCGTCAGGTAGTTCTTTATGATTCTACCTATCCAGAACAGGTACTGGCTTACTGATGACGTGTATAGTTTTTTATTTATACACGTTCTTAGAACATGCTGTCTCGACCTATCCGGAACCTCAACTTCACGCTTCTTTGTGTAAAATACTTCTAGGAGGCCTAGCGGCACGAAAAGTAGTCAGCTTTATTCGTTATCGTCTAGAACATGTACCGTTTTTGCCCATACGGGCTGTACTTTCTGATTTATAGACATTTTCGCACATCGCTGCTCGCTAAGTCTTCTCCATAGCGGTATCCCATGGTAGAGAAACTCGAAAATGGACGTTTGAATTTTTTATGCAATTTTTGCTTTTCCAATCGATTTCTAAGGCCATTCTATGGATATGTACGAAGTTTCAACTAAATCGGACATGTAATGTCGATTTAGCATTTTTCATGGTGTATCCTTGGGCAACTGTAATCAACTTCAATAATTTATTACATCTGTGGCGGGTGCTCTATTACCTTGAAACTTCGTCAGGTAGTTCTTTATCATTCTACATATCCAGAACAGTTACTGGCTTACTGATGACGTGTATAGTTTTTTATTTATACACGTTCTTAGAACATGCTGTCTCGACCTATCCGAACCTCAACTTCACGCTTCTTTGTGTAAAATACTTCTAGGAGGCCTAGCGGCCGAAAAGTAGTCAGCTTTATTCGTTATCGTCTTGAACATGTACCGTTTTGCCCATACGGGCTGTACTTTCTGATTTATAGACATTTTCGCACATCGCTTCTCGGTAAGTCTTCTCCATAGCAGTATCCCATGGTAGAAACTCGAAAATGGACGTTTGAATTTTTTATACAATTTTTGTTTTTCCAATCGATTTCTAAGGCCATTCTATGGATATGTACGAAGTTTCAACTAAATCGGACATGTAATGTCGATTTTAGCATTTTTCATGGTGTATCCTTGGGCAACTGTAATCAACTTCAATTATTATTACATCCGCGGCGGGATCTCTATTACCTTGAAACTTTGTCAGGTAGTTCTTTATTATTCTACCTATTCAGAATAGGTTATGGCTTACTGATGACGTGTATAGTTTTTTATTTATACACGTTCTTAGAACATGCTGTATCGACCTATCCCGAACCTCAACTTCACGCTTCTTTGTAAAATACTTCTAGGAGGCCTAGCGGCCCGAAAAGTTGTTAGCTTTATTCGTTATCGTCTCATATATTCAGAACATGTACCGTTTTGCCCATACGGGCTGTACTTTCTGATTTATAGACATTTTCGCACATCGATTCTCGCTAAGTCTTCTCCATAGCAGTATCCCATGGTAGAAACTCGAAAATGGACGTTTGAATTTTTTTATGCAATTTTTGCTTTTCCTATCGATTTCTAAGGCCATTCTATGGATATGTACGAAGTTTCAACTAAATCGGACATGTAATGTCGATTTTAGCATTTTTCATGGTGTATCCTTGGGCAACTACACTACTCAAAAAATTAAAGGAACACTAATTTTTTTCAATTTTTTTAGTGTTTTTTGAAGAGCTGTATCTTAGTAAAATACGGTCGTACAGAGATGAAAAGAAAAGCATTTTAAAGCTTCAAATCTCTAGTTTTGAGACTTTTGAACGGAAAATTTTTGTGAGATACCGTTATCACGCAATCATAAGAAAGAGCGCGAAGAAAAAAAATTCGATTTTTTTTTTTTTTTTTGTAAGGTGCCATGGGCTCGGGAATTTTTTTTTAAGTTAAACCAATGCATAGGTCGGTTAGCCTGTTAATTAGGCGTAAATTTAATTTCATTCTGGTCTCTCTATGTCAACTTTTTGCTGAGATATCTGACTTTGTATCAAAAAGATCCTTTTGCCTTTGATCATCGATATCTCAGCAACCAATGATTGCACAGTAAACTTTAGCGCAGCCTTAAAAACTTCAGTAAATTTCCTTCAAGACCCTTTAATGATTGGTGGAGAATAAATTTTTTTTTCACCCTCAATACTGATTTGAAAAAAGTACAAAAAAACGACTTTTTAGGTTGTCTTAATAAATCTACCGTTACTTTACCGTTATTGATGAAAAGACTAATGTTGCCAGGATCATTTTACAGCTTAATGTACTCCTAATAGCCCTGTATTATTTTCAAATTGATCCATCCAACCGTTTTTTCGGACAGATTGATCAAAGTTTTACAAAACAATTAAAGGAACAAGTATCCATCAAAATAAAAAAACGACTTTTTTCTCATTTTACGTTAGTTACTTGTTAACCCTTAACGATCGTACGGTTTTTTTTGTAATACTCGCCGATAAGAGACGATAGAAAATTAAATAAGTTCTGCAATATGAGCAATAATTATGGAACTTGGCCATTTCTCATCCGATTTTAGTGAAATTTGGTATGCACGATGGAAATGGGATTCTAAACTGATTTTTGGATAAAGTTCTGGAATATGGCCAACTAGGATGGAACTTGTCTATTTCTTAACCGATTTTGATGAAATTTGGTATGCACGATGGAAATGGATTCTGAACTGATTTTTGAATAAAGTTCTGGAATATGGCCAACTAGGATGGAACTTGGCCATTTCTTAACCGATTTGATGAACTTTGGTATGGGCGATGGAAATGGGATTCTAACTGATTTTTGGATAAAGTTCTGGAATATGGCCAACTAGGATGGAACTTGGCCATTTCTTATCCGATTTTGATGAAAGTTAGCATGTACGATGGAAATGGGATTCTAAACTGATTTTTGGATAAAGTTCTGGAATATGGCCAACTAGGATGGAACTTGGCCATTTCTTAACCGATTTTGATGAAATTTGGTACGCACGATGGAAATGGGATTCAAAAGTGATTTTTGGATAAAGTTCTGGAATTTGGCCAACTGGGATGGAATTTGGCTATTTCTTAACCGATTTTGATGAAATTAGTGTTCGCGATGGAAATGGGATTTTATAATGAATTTTAGCTAAAGTTCTGGAATATGTCCAATTAGGTAGGAACTTGGCCATTTCTTCTAAGATATTGATGAAATTCAGCATTTGTAATGAAAATTGGGTTTAAAAATTATGTTTAGATGAAATTCAGGAATAAGCCATATTAGGATGGAACTTGGCCATTTCTTCTAAGATTTTGATGAAATTCAGCATGTGTAATGAAAATTGGGTTTTAAAATTATGTTTAAATGGAATTCTGGAATAAGCCGTATTAGGATGGAACTTGGCCATTTTTTATCCGATTTTAAAACAAATTCAGCATGTACTATAGAAATAAAACTCTAAAATTATTTTTGGTTAAAGTTATATGTTAAAGTTGGAAGGCGCCTGCCTATTCCTTAAACGAATAAAAGAAATTCGATATTTGCTTTAAAAGTGAATAACTAAAATCGTTATTCCTTGTATTTAATGATTTATTTTATCAATAATTTAAGGATCTCATTTTCATCGTGAATGCTGAAATTCATAAAATAGGATACAAAACTTCCAAGTTCCATGACAATTGGCCAAATTCTGGAACTTTATCCAAAAATCAGTTTAGAAATTTTTAAGGCACGTGCTGAATTTCATAAATATCGGATAAGAAATGGCCAATTTCCTTCCTAGTTGGCCATATACCAGAACTTCATCCACAAATCATTTTAGAATCCCATTTCCATCGTACATGCTAAATTTCATCAAAATCGGATAAGAAATGGCTAAGTTCAATCCTGGTTGGCCATATTCCAGAACTTTATTCAAAAGTCAGTTTAGAATCCCATTTCCATTGCTTATACCAAATTTCATCAAAATCGGATGAGAAATGGGCAAGTTCCTTCCTAGTTGGCCATTTTCCAGAATTTCATCCAAAAATCAGTTTAGAATCCCATTTCCATTGCTTATACCAAATTTCATCAAAATCGGATGAGAAATGGGCAAGTTCCTTCCTAGTTGGCCATTTTCCTGAACTTTATCCAAAAATCACTTTAGAATCCCATTTCCATCGTACATGCTGAATTTCATCAAAATCGGATAAGAAATGGCCAAGTTCCATCCTAGTTGACCATATTCCAGAACTTTATCCAAAAATCATTTTAGAATCCCATTTCCATCGTACATGCTAAATTTCATCAAAATCGGATAAGAAATGGCTAAGTTCAATCCTAGTTGGCCATATTCCAGAACTTTATTCAAAAGTCAGTTTAGAATCCCATTTCCATTGCTTATACCAAATTTCATCAAAATCGGATGAGAAATGGGCAAGTTTCTTCCTAGTTGGCCATTTTCCAGAATTTCATCCAAAAATCAGTTTAGAATCCCATTTCCATTGCTTATACCAAATTTCATCAAAATCGGATGAGAAATGGGCAAGTTCCTTCCTAGTTGGCCATTTTCCTGAACTTTATCCAAAAATCACTTTAGAATCCCATTTCCATCGTGCATACCAAATTTCACTAAAATCGGATGAGAAATGGCTAAGTTCCATAATTATTGCTCATATTGCAGAACTTTATTTAATTTTCTATCGTCTCTTATCGGCGAGTATTACAAAAAAAAACCGTACGATCGTTAAGGGTTAACAAGTAACTAACGTAAAATGAGAAAAAAGTCGTTTTTTTATTTTGATGGATACTTGTTCCTTTAATTGTTTTGTAAAACTTTGATCAATCTGTCCGAAAAAACGGTTGGATGGATCAATTTGAAAATAATACAGGGCTATTAGGAGTACATTAAGCTGTAAAATGACCTGGCAACATTAGTCTTTTCATCAATAACGGTAAAGTAACGGTAGATTTATTAAGACAACCTAAAAAGTCGTTTTTTTGTACTTTTTTCAAATCAGTATTGAGGGTGAAAAAAAAATTTATTCTCCACCAATCATTAAAGGGTCTTGAAGGAAATTTACTGAAGTTTTTAAGGCTGCGCTAAAGTTTACTGTGCAATCATTGGTTGCTGAGATATCGATGATCAAAGGCAAAAGGATCTTTTTTGATTCAAAGTCAGATATCTCAGCAAAAAGTTGACATAGAGAGACCAGAATGAAATTAAATTTACGCCTAATTAACAGGCTAACCGACCTATGCATTGGTTTAATTTAAAAAAAATTTCCCGAGCCCATGGCACCTTACAAAAAAAAAAAAAAATTCGAAATTTTTTTCTTCGCGCTCTTTCTTATGATTGCGTGATAACGGTATCTCACAAAAATTGTCCGTTTAAAAGTCTCAAAACTAGAGATTTGAAGCTTTAAAATGCTTTTCTTTTCATCTCTGTACGACCGTATTTTACTAAGATACAGCTCTTCAAAAAACACTAAAAAAATTGAAAAAAATTAGTGTTCCTTTAATTTTTTGGAGTAGTGTATAATCAACTTCAATAATTTATTACATCTGCGGCGGGAGCTCTATTACCTTGAAACTTCGTCAGGTAGTTCTTTATGATTCTACCTATCCAGAACAGGTACTGGCTTACTGATGACGTGTATAGTTTTTATTTATACACGTTCTTAGAACATGCTGTCTCGACCTGTTTGAATACACTGATATCAACTTCAAAAATTGCATACACCAGAACCGGAAAGGCGATTGTCCTGAAACGTCCTCAACGTACTTTGTTATCGTTCTACATATCCAGAACAGTTACTGGCTTACTGATGTCGTGTATAGTTTTTAATTTATACACGTTCTTAGAACATGCTGTCTCGACCTATCCTGAACCTCAACTTCACGCTTCTTTGTAAAATACTTCTAGGAGGCCTAGCGGCCCGAAAAGTAGTCAGCTTTATTCGTTATCGTCTAGAACATGTACCGTTTTGCCCATACTGGCCGTACTTTCTGATTTATAGACATTTTCGCACATTGCTTCTCGCTAAGTCTTCTCCATAGCAGTATCCCATGGTAGAAACTCGAAAATGGACGTTTGAATTTTTTATGCAATTTTTGCTTTTCCAATCGATTTCTAAGGCCATTCTATGGATATGTACGAAGTTTCAACTAAATCGGACATGTAATGTCGATTTTAGCATTTTTCATGGTGTATCCTTGGGCAACTGTAATCAACTTCAATAATTTATTACATCTGCGGCGGGAGCTCTATTACCTTGAAACTTCGTCAGGTAGTTCTTTATTATTCTACCTATCCAGAACAGGTACTGGCTTACTGATGACGTGTATAGTTTTTTATTTATACACGTTCTTAGAACATGCTGTCTCGACCTATCCCGAACCTCAACTTCACGCTTCTTTGTGTAAAATACTTCTAGGAGGCCTAGCGGCCCGAAAAGTAGTCAGCTTTATTTGATATCGTCTCATCTATTCAGAACATGTACCGTTTTGCCCATACGGGCTGTACTTTCTGATTTATAGACATTTTCGCACATTGCTTCTCGCTAAGTCTTCTCCATAGCAGTATCCCATGGTAGAAACTCGAAAATGGACGTTTGAATTTTTTATGCAATTTTTGCTTTTTCAATCGATTTCTAAGGCCATTCTATGGATATGTACGAAGTTTCAACTAAATTGGACATGTAATGTCGATTTTAGCATTTTTCATGGTGTATCCTTGGGCAACTGTAATCAACTTCAATAATTTATTACATCTGCGGCGGGAGCTCTATTACCTTGAAACTTCGTCAGGTAGTTCTTTATCATTCCACCTATTCAGAACAGGTACTGGCTTACTGATGACGTGTATAGTTTTTTATTTATACACGTTCTTAGAACATGCTGTCTCGACCTATGTGGAACCTCAACTTCACGCTTCTTTGTAAAATACTTCTAGGAGGCCTAGCGGCCCGAAAAGTAGTTAGCTTTATTCGTTATCGTCTCATATATTCAGAACATGTACCGTTTTGCCCATACGGGCTGTACTTTCTGATTTATAGACATTTTCGCACATCGATTCTCGCTAAGTCTTCTCCATAACAGTATCCCATGGTAGAAACTCGAAAATGGACGTTTGAATTGTTTATGCAATTTTTGCTTTTTCAATCGATTTCTAAGGCCATTCTATGGATATGTACGAAGTTTCAACTAAATCGGACATGTAATGTCGATTTTAGCATTTTTCATGGTGTATCCTTGGGCAACTGTAATCAACTTCAATAATTTATTACATCTGCGGCGGGAGCTCTATTACCTTGAAACTTCGTCAGGTAGTTCTTTATTATTCTACCTATCCAGAACAGGTACTGGCTTACTGATGACGTGTATAGTTTTTTATTTATACACGTTCTTAGAACATACTGTCTCGATCTATCCCGAACCTCAACTTCACGCTTCTTTGTGTAAAATACTTCTAGGAGGCCTAGCGGCCCGAAAAGTAGTCAGCTTTATTCGATATCGTCTCATCTATTCAGAACATGTACCGTTTTGCCCATACGGGCTGTACTTTCTGATTTATAAACATTTTCGCACATTGCTTCTCGCTAAGTCTTCGCCATAGCAGTATCCCATGGTAGAAACTCGAAAATGGACGTTTGAATTTTTTATGCAATTTTTGCTTTTTCAATCGATTTCTAAGGCCATTCTATGGATATGTACGAAGTTTCAACTAAATCGGACATGTAATGTCGATTTTAGCATTTTTCATGGTGTATCCTTTTGCAACTGTAATCAACTTCAATAATTTATTACATCTGTGGCGGGTGCTCTATTACCTTGAAACTTCGTCAGGTAGTTCTTTATCATTCTACCTATCCAGAACATACTGGCTTACTGATGACGTGTATAGTTTTTTATTTATACACGTTCTTAGAACATGCTGTCTCGACCTATCCGGAACCTCAACTTCACGCTTCATTGTAAAATACTTCTAGGAGGCCTAGCGGCCCGAAAAGTAGTCAGCTTTATTCGTTATTGTCTCATCTATTCAGAACATGTACCGTTTTGCCCATACGGGCCGTACTTTCTGATTTATAGACATTTTCGCACATTGCTTCTCGCTAAGTCTTCTTCATAGCGGTATCCCATGGTAGAAACTTGAAAATGGACGTTTGAATTTTTTATGCAATTTTTGCTTTTCCAATCGATTTCTAAGGCCATTCTATGGATATGTACGAAGTTTCAACTAAATCGGACATGTATTGTCGATTTTAACATTTTTCATGGTGTATCCTTCGGCAACTGTAATCAACTTCAATAATTTATTACATCTGCGGCGGGAGCTTTATGACCTTGAAACTTCGTCAGGTAGTACTCAATATTACTCAAAAACCAGTTTTATAATTTTTTTTTTTATTATTTTTTGTATTGAACTACCGTTACAATGATGTAAAAAGAATAAACTCGTTGTACCTATACGATATGATTATGAAAAGTTTTGGAGGTGTATGTAGACTTTAGCGAGAGACTGTAAATAGCAATTTTGTTGACTGTAAAATTGCTAATCTTATCATTACGCGACGCATTTGTTGATTTAAGTGATGAAATAACTTGTAGGATTTCTAACGGAAAAGTATCATAAAAAGCATATGATTTAAGTTGAGAATTGTTGCTAATTAACTCTTCACAATAAATATCTCCGTTAAAACCATTGATTTTTTGGTATTGGACCACACTAATAAAAACTTGTTAAAAAGTTCAGCTTTCTGAAAATCTTGTGTGACCACGCGAATGCGATGCTCATCAACAACAATTTTTTCAATAGCAACACGTTTAAATCCCTATCCTAAAAGTTCATTAAGTAATTTCCAACTCTTTTCATATCACCTGACATTATTAAATTTTATATGATAGAATTTAGTTTTAGCCACATTCACTTCCTTTTTAATTGATTTACTTAGCTCACAAACTTTTTGTTTTAAATCAGTGTTATTTGGATGTTTTGCTAACTTTCTGAAAAATTTATTTTTTAGTTTGATTTGACGGCATAAATCTTGGTTGATCCATGGTTTCAAAATGTTATCTTTGCTTTTAATTTAACAAGCAAAGTATTGTTATCAATATACAATTTTAATAATATAATTTTCCAGCTCATATTGTTTAAGCCACTTTTACTAAAAATAAATTAAAATGTTTACGTAAACTACGAATATTCTGATGTACACCCTGCGCCATTGAAATGTTCGGTTTGAATTTTTAAAGTAAATTTTGGAAATACCACCGTTTGCTTCAAAAGTAGATGGCAAAAATGATAGATTCTGATTATCAAAACAATTTTTACACTATTCCGAATATATTCAAATAAATAGAACGGTAATCCGACATGTTAGACCTACATAACGTCGGATAAGGAATATTACCGCCCTACCTCGTAACAATTTGGTAGGCCTTTACAGTGTTTTTAACAAAGTTTTATCAATTGAAAATTAGTTTTTTGTTGACAATGGTAATTTTTATTCAAAATAAGAATTAACAGAAATAAAATAATTCATCTCAACCAAAATATTTTGAGAGAAATTGTACTTTTTAAAATCAATGATTAATAAGCCAGCCCTTGACTGTTATGATGGCCTTAAACCCGATCAGCATTGAATTCTAAAGTTTGATTAAATAATACATATATTGTTATTTCTTCAAACCAGACTTTTTCTATAAGTTTTTTCCGCTCTTTGGCACTTTTCAGCTTGTAATTTGTAATCTTCTTTCCCATGAAGGATCAAATATTTTCAACAATATTGAGGTCAGGACTATTTCCTGTCCAGAATAACGACTCAATCACCAAGCTATTTTTAAATTCGGCTATCTAAACAAAATAAACATTAAAATTAAGCATTCTTACTTCACAAATAACATCAATAACTCGCGGAGAGTAATCGTCCTGGAAGAGTGGAATACCGATGTATTGAGTCGTGTCCTCAATAGTCACGATTCAGGTTTCGATAATTTTTTTATATTTTCCTCCGCTTTCGGAACTATCCAGAAGGCTTAGTGATCAAACTCCAAAGGCTGTTATGGCTCTCCAGGCCATAACATATGGTGAATTTTTCACTGTCGGCGAAATACATTCTGTTAAATACCGTTTGCCTTTTCGTCGCCGAACCCTTGTCCTTACATCGGGTCCAAGGATATTAAATTTGGATTTATCCGAGAATATGAACCAACGCCAGTCCCTGGGCATGCAGTTTTTTCATTCTATTGGGAATTCGAGGCTTGCAGCTGCCATTTTTGCTGTCAGCAATGATTTTCTCGCAGGTCGACCAGCATATAAACCAAGTTCCTTTTAATAGTATGAACTGAAATAGTGTCGGTTGTTGCTATTAGAAGCTAATTCTCAGCTCCAAAACCGTAGCAAACCTTTGCTTAAGATCTAAATATCTGAAATTCGATTTGTTGAAACAGAAGTTCTCCTCTTTGCATCAGAGCCAAATTATCGTTTGATTTTCGGAATAGTGCCTTAAAAACTTTCTAACTGCTGTTTGATTAGACTAAATTACTCTTGCAATTTGTGAATGTATGTACTTTTTACCTTTGCTTGCAAAATTTTGGCTTTTTCGTTAGCATTTAATTTAGAGCGACACTTTGTAAAATTAACTCTTTGACTACTTAATTGAAACCGAACGAATATTTCACCCTTAGTTTGGTTTTAAATACCTAATAAGGCGTGAAATATGCTGAAAAATAAAAAAACAAAAAAAAAATAGCGAATGAGGTAAAATCAAGGAGAGCATTGCATGAAATAGTAAATAATCGAAATCGAACATTTCAATGGCGCAGGGTGTATAATAGATAATTTAGACTGAATTTTCTTTTCTAAAACTGAAGGTGATTTAGTTGGTGATGCTTGCAAACCGCTGGACTGGAAGTTGACTGGGTGTTGAATTGCGGAGCTGAGTGTTCTAACCGTTTATAGCATCACATTTGATAGCACGCGTGGCCGATTTTGAAAATCCCGAATTATTATTCCTACTGGCCAAATGGAAGGATCAGTAACCTTTGTCAGCACATTGGTATTTACTCCAATTTTGAACAATATAAAAGATAGGTCTTCAATACTCCTGTTTTTTGGGATTAGTGTGTTGCAAATGAGGTCACTTGAAATATCTACGCCATTTTTTGTTGATATATATGTATGCGCTATAAATTGTTCCGGAGTTGTGCTTGGATGTAGTCTGCTTACCAACATACAAACCATGTTTATCAGCCACCAATACCGAGTTAAGTGAATCTGTTAATAAATCCTATCCACGAATGATTTTATTTCCACTGGGTATAGTTGTACTTGCATTTGCATCCTGAGATAGCACTAGATCTGACAATTGTGGTGCAGAATCCCGCTTGATTAATATCAAATCAGTCGAGCTGATGTTTTCCGTTTTTAATTCGCACTTGTCAAAAACAGACCAACTTCTTGGCTTTCAATAGGTAAACGCGCCTTAAGAACACTAATGTCAATGATACCTTTTCGTAACTTTTCGATGTTTGCGTCCAGCACCGAGTTATTCATAGTTAACAAGCCAACTAAATCCTCGATTGTTTTCTTAAGATTGTTCTCATTATTTTAAAACACAGATCCTCTTTTACAACAATCTGACAATTGCCGCAAACGAACTTGGTGAACTGTCTGTCCCTGAATAATTTTCCCCATTTCTCGAAATTTACCTCAATACATGATGAATGAAAATGCTGTTTACACTATCCAAAGCAAACCAACGATTCGCGACCATTGACCGGTTTGGTGCATGTTGCACAACTTTGCACC
This sequence comes from Tipula helvola, assembly GCA_963556165.1. Classification (NCBI taxonomy): domain Eukaryota; kingdom Metazoa; phylum Arthropoda; class Insecta; order Diptera; family Tipulidae; genus Tipula; species Tipula helvola. The sequence goes on along the minus strand of OY744481.1, from coordinate 334,800,644 downwards.
ATTCTAATTATGTTTATTAGTTTATTTTTGTTATACGTAGTACGGAAAGCACAGGAAATATCACGATACTTATTTGAATGTAAGATGTATCACCAATAACACAGAAAAAACATAAATCATTTATTTTTGCACCAAATAAAACTAACCGAATGTAACCGCGTAATTTAATTATTGAATAATATCCCAAATTACCAATTTTATCAACTTTATTTTAAATAAAATTATAGGAAATTTATTTTTAGTCAGACACGAAGAAAAACATCCGTTTTTACCAATGACTACTCAATTCCCACGAAAATGTCGATCAGCTAGATATGACTTTAAAATCAGGTAAAATTGCTTCGGCAGATCTCTGTGTAGTTTATAGTTTATATTCCAGGACTCGGTGCCATACTTTGTCGATAGCTTGAGGTACGTCCAAGAAGACACTTGAGCATATTTTTTTATGTTCCAGGGCACCTTCAATTAGATCTGTGATTCTATGCACTTGATCTATGGTAGAGTCTCTATATACAATAAATCCAAATTGGTGAGGAGGAATGGCTTTTTGGTTCTATTACTGATTTTAACCTCTTGAGTAGTAGATTTTGAAATAATTTTGAAATTATAGGAAGTAGGGAAATCGGTTTGTATGATGTTTTCTTGTTTAGAAGCTTATTAGGTTTTAGAATCATTATCACCTCTGCCACCTTCCACTGGTATGGAATGTATTTCAATCTTAACGCTGCATTGATTACTTGCAGTAATTTTCGTAATCCTTTTTCTCGTAGCTTTTTAACTATAGGTCCAGTTATATCCTGGCGATTTTTTTGAACTTAGGCTGTTTTCCAAACGATACTTATTTGATACTTATTGACTTATTTGGCCGCCATTTTAAATAAGTAAGTAAAGTCATTCCAATTGATTTAGCTTACTTATTTTGACAGCTGCATCAAAAGAACAAAAATGCGCAAAATTTACTGCACAGCGATTTTTTTTTTTTAAATTTATTATTATTAAATTTATTATTCTTTGGATAATTTTATTTTAATTATATGTATTTTAAATTTATGTTATTTGTGTTTCTGGTTTTTACATAATATACATATGTACATACATTATATTTGTATTAATTAAAATATAAACATAAACCAACACCTTAACCCTTTCACTCGTACTGTACACATTTGCGTACATCACTTTAAACCTAATTTTTGGGATTCAAATGCACTAATAATGGATTTTTAAGTGTTATTATGTTGCCTCTTAGTCTTAAGCTACCTAAAAAGGATATTTAGCGCGAAAAATATTATAAAATTTCAGAAATACTCAGTTAAACAAAATAACAGGCGCTTTAAAATAAATGATGAATCAAAGGGTTAAAGTATTTTTTTGACATTACAAATTAGATTTTTTGGTAAGAATAAGTTACCTCGCCAAGTTACTTATTTGAATTAGACAGGTTCCACAAATAAGTATCCGTTTGGAATACAGCCTTAGGTTGTTATTAATTTCATCTTTTAGCTCTTGTAGTGTTTCAGTTCTTATGTTTAGGTTCTGTTTATCCACTTTATTTACTGGAATTATATTTTCTGCAGCTGTTTGCCTTGGAAGTGGTTGAAATGTGTCTTCAAGGTAGGCTGCAAACAATGCAGCTTTTTCTTTGGCACTTCTAGCCCAAGTTCCATCGTCATTCTTGATACGAGCTATTTGTACTTTAGGGCTTTTAAGACCTTTAGTTGCTTTCCAAAGGGAATAATTAGTTGTTTTTCTTTCCTGTTTAATTTGTTGCTTAAATAATTAAGACGTGATTTGCTCTTGTGGTACTCGATTCCTCTGCCTCATTTTTCGCACTTCTCTCTCTGACTTCTACTTGATAGTTGATGTGATTTTCCGTTGATTACGAGTAGGAGGAGTACTCTGCCACGCTGCTTGTAGAATACTGTTGTTCAGAAGGTCCAATTGAACATCAAGTTCTGGCGGAGTTGTAATTGGGACTTGTAATTCAGTATTGTCTTCGATTATTTGCCGGAAGAGATTCCAGTTTGTTTTTTTAATAGTTTATCTAGGTAAATTTTCGTTTTTGATAATGGTATCACTGAGCGGCCATAATGACGGGCATGTGGTCAGACGAAATTCCTTCACTGTTTTCGAGTACTACAAAGAAAGTTACAAAGAAATCTATCGAATATGTTATTTAATTTGTATCCGCTGGCCAATATGTTGGTTTACCTTCCGACAGGACCTTGCAGTTTAAAGCCCGACCAGCTGCAAATATCTCCTTACCCTTATGGGTTGTTAGCCCGATTATGAAGTTAAAACCCAGCGATTTGAATAACGCAGATATAACGCGGAGAGCAATATATTGAAGACATGTTGATTACTTTTTGAGTATTTAATCGAATATTAATGGTGGCTACTTGCATAATTTCTTTTTCAATTTTTACTCTTTCGTAATGTTTGATGATTTCTAACTCTGGATTCTGAATGTGTTATTCATCTTCATAGATTAGTACATCATAGAAGTGATTTCATTTACTGTTTCTTGCTTATTTAACCGCTTGTTTAAAGCGTCCAGGCTTCTCTCTTGTTGTAGTAGCCTTAAGTTTAATAAGGCTTCTAGATTTTTTAGAATTTTTCAAGAATTAGGCTTTGACCGTCTTCCTTATTACTTACTGTTTCCCGCTATTGTGCAATCTGGGAGTATGTTTTTCGCACTGCTATTGCACTTGTTTGTGGTAGTTCTACCACTGGGTTTTTGGACACTGTCATATTACTGGGCATTCACCGGTTTAGTGGGCCCTGTCGGTTTTATTTCTCAGATTTTGAAGTTCCCTTTCTATTTCACATGCTCTATAGTTGGCGGGATGCTATCCATTACAGTTTACTCATTTTGGAGGCATAGTTTTTGTCAACTTACAAACTTGGACGAGATCTTTTCCCGATATTTCTGCGTGTGATTATATCCTTAGCATTTCTTACACTGAAGTATATGTAGCCTGTAGATTTGTTTAACGCTTCTATTCTAACTCTCATTTTTTTCTTAACTATTAAAAGTAAGCATAAACAATGGAAGCCCCCTTTCATTAATTCTGATCCCTTGATCAGTTACTGTTTTTTCTTTTTTAAGGATATTTACCGCATCCTCTATTTTGAAGCCCTGGTGTATAAGGTGTTCTATTCTATCTTGCTTTGTACAGGTTAGGTGAAGACCTCTGGGCATCACTTTGATCGGGCGATCATTTGTGTTCTCGTATTGTGTACCATTCCTTACCTTCATCTATCAGCAGCCAAGGCTCTTTAACTTTCAGTATCTGTTATATTGATTTTCGATATATTATTGTTCAGTGCTACAACTCTGTATTATTTTGTAGTCACCTATTTTATTACTGATTGGATAGTACTATATTCAGTTATGCCATTGATTTTGATTGGTGGTGGTGCATTTTGCATAATTTTGGTTAGTTTTCCTGATGGGGTATATTTTGCTGATTTAAAATTAATACACCAGTTTTTGAAGTTTGATTTGAGGCTACAATTTCTGGAGAAGGTCCTGCCTTCCTGTTTTTTGCAGGGCTTTTCTTCAAGTTCTTTTTTAGGATCCAGTCAGTTTCTTCCCTTAATTCTTCTTCGTCAGTGTGGTACTCTGTAGCCCACTGATGCCCTGGTTTCTTGGGTTGCAAATCATTTTCTTACGGAAACTCTGAAGCATCCTGTTCCTCAGGTTCCTTATTGATTGTAAAGAATTTTTTAGTTTCTCATTTTCTTTCTTAATAGTTTTTACTTCGGTAACTAAATACGATGTAATTTTATCAATCTTACACAGTCGTCTACATAGTTCTTCATTCTCTAACTCAACACTTCTAGTTGAGGATGTTGTTGATCTTGGCATTATGGAACTTATTCCAAATGAGTTTTCAGAGTTCATCACCTCTGGGAGCCCGCTTGCATACCCCTCATAATCGCCGGCACTGGGTATCCGTTTCCCTGCGCCGTAATGTTTTCTCGTTTCGAGTTCCCCATATTAGTTATTATATTCAGGGACCACCCTTAGCTAATTTTGGTTCGCGAATGGTATTTTATTTCACATCTACCCACCGACAAGTCGGTTATATTTTACCCCTATCCACCACCTGAGGGCGCGCCTGATGGAAGTCTAGCACCTCCGCACGTGGGTTATTGGTGATAAATTTGCAAAGTAAACACCTTTTATTTGCCTTTGACCGTTTCTACTATGGTATTCCTTAAGTTTTTGTTTTTGTTATGGGACTTGTTCCAGGCATCACTCTTTCATGGTCAATGTAAATGTACACCTTGTATGCTTTTAAATCAAGTGATTACAGTTGAACACTAAACTCATATAACCAAAAGAACGCAAAAATAATTTTACAGCAGCACCACTCTTAATGGTTTTCAGCTGAAATGTAACTCTTTGCTGGTGTGAATTTGCTCTGTATAATTTAATGGGTCGAAGAAAAAGTTTGTGGCGTTTTTTCACTACAATTCAAACACCTCTTTGTTATATTATAAATGAACCGATCGATAACCTTTTGCCATTTTTCTGGTAAAATTATTATGCCAATAACTGTATCCCTAGGATCATCTAGGATTGACATCTAGGATTTCTGGGCGAAAAATTCAGCCAAGTGATTTTCACAGTCTCTTATTAAACGTCAGCTTCACACCATTAATAATTTTGTAGAGAGCAAAACAAACGCTAACCGAGCGTGGAAAGGTCCGACTATACGGGGAATGTATCAAAACCTCCCAGCCAAACTCTCAAATTTATTAAAAATGTGTGTGGTCTGGCATTTTCGTATAATGGAATACAACTTTATTTCAATTGCGGGATTTAATCGCATTAGTTGTTGATCGTAGGATGTGGTAACAATTGTCTGGTCGGATGGAGCAGCTCATGATGCACGATTTCCTTCCAATCTCACCAAAAACAAAGCATTACCTAGCGTGGCGTCAATCCGGGCTTTGTCACTATACATGTAGCTTCATTCATCTTGGAACAGGATCTTTTTCGCACATTATTGTTGTATGTGACCCACTTTTCAATGCCAGTTATCAATCTCTTCAAAAATGGCTCGATCTCGTTTCGTTTTAGCATCGATTCGCAGATGAAAATTCTTATGGTACCCAAATATCAAGCTTCTTTTTGTATGCAGCCTTCTGAAAATTGTTCAAAACTGTTTTTTAGTTAATGTATAGTTAAGCAGCGATGTTTTAAGATGAAATTTTATCGACTTTTTCAACGATTGGCCGACCAGTGCACGGCGCATTTTTAACGTCAAAATTTCCAGAGCGGAAACGAGCAAACCATTTGTGTATTGCTGGTTTTGATAAAGTATCTTCAGCATAAACACCACGAATTTTTTCACAAGCCTGCGGAGCGTTATCGCCTCCTCGAAGTGATATTGCAAAATGTAGCGAATAGGCAACCTCAAATATTCAAAGATTCCCTTACTAAGTAAGTACTTGGTACACATTTAGGCTATATTGCCAATTTGCCAGAATGGCAATTGGCCTCTTTTTCGTAGGAAGTAATTAGCCTAATAGGATGACTGGAAATACAATTTGCATAGTATTCATCGGATCGAAACTGAAATTGTGAACTCTTATTTACATATTTCACCACTTCTTTCTTATCTAGGTTCAAAAAACCGGTACTACAGAGGAAGTGCTTGATAAAAATTTAGATTCCTAAAATTCATACTTTCAAACGAAAGGTACAACTTTATGGATGTTGTGTTTACTGAAATTTTTTAAATATGTATAGGTAATAAAATAAATTGATCCTTTGGGATCGCAATCAATGGAAGATGGTCAAGATTAATATGCTAAATGTTGTGTATTAGCTCTCACTTTCCTATTTGTATTGCCCATTTTACAAGCCGCATGATGCTTAGAATTTGTATATCTACACATCTAGATAGTTATTGGTTCGAAAAATCGTTAAGTAAAAAAGAACTTCAATAAGGCTGATTCTAGAATATCTACTAAAATTCTTAAATAAATCTTCATCATAAGGCCAATATAATTTAATTGTTTTGGTATAGGGCAACTCATCTTTTAAGTATTGCTGTAAAATAATATATTCGCGTACGAAACTTGTTCCTTTGCAAACATGCAGCGATATTACCCTTGTATTTTGGTGGCTCATTTCAATTGAGAAAACGGCATATGCGACACTAATATTTCGGTACAGAGGGAAATTTCAAAATTAACTTTCAACAGCATATAGCATTGATACCTGATTTTGAAACGGTAGTTACTCAGCCATTTAATTTTGGTACCGTAAATATTTTATAGAATGGTAACGTGATTGAATTTTTGGTGTGGATGAACCGACAGGTGGCGGTCATTTACTTTTGATAAATTTGAAAATATTATGCCGTAAAGCAAGTTTCATTTCTAAGAATTCAGCATAAGAACCACGAAAATGCCCAGCCTGTGCAATGTAGGATAGTGATTTAGAGAGGCTGCATCAAGGTTGTACAATTTATGTATTCTCTCCTATAATCATACTTCAGAATATTACTCAAGCTCGCTTAAGTACTTAATCACTGAATTAAGCTACTCAAAGAACTATACATCATAGTTCAAGAAACACATCAAATGGTTTTATAACTCTCACGAAATATAAATCAATTAGACCATAATCAGTTATACCATCTCAGACAAAATATTAGAGCCAGTGTAATAAAAAGTATCTCACAAATTAACCACTTAATGATGATGACACTATACACAGTATAGAGTGACATATAATTTTTTATAGTCTCGCTTTCCATGTATCAACCATAAAAAGCTTTTGACATCTCTAAATAGGTCAACTACAGCTTTTTGTTGGACCATTAACAAAAATGACATCGAGTTTATAAAACAAAATATCGCAAAAAAAATTATAACGATAAATTAAATTCTTTGTGGCAACAAAAAAAAACTATTTGAGGTTTTGCTGTGCTTTTTAATGTATGAGTTTGCATCCTCATTTTTTGTAGATTTAAATTATGCGGAAATAATGTACAATACATTGAGAATACACAGAACACAGACATTGCAATTTGGAATGGACATCACCACTCAAATATATGCGGAGGTCAAAAGTGCTAGAAAAATTTAGAAAATCAAATTACTACACAAAAAAATCTTAACATGTACATGTACCGATGTATTTTGTAATTAATCTGGGAACAGAAAACAAAACAATTGTGGAGTTGCTGCAAAATAAAATGAAACCAAAAATGTATGGAACCGTGTTTTAACATGCAATCTGGATAGAATACAAAATATTACGTTGGTCCATTTAAAATACGAGTACAGAGGTCATTCAGATAACGAACGGTAACGTATATACGTACATATATTACATACATTTAATGGGAATGTTTTTTTGCCACAATTCTTGTACGAGCAGAAAATAATCTCGACGTATATACCAACGAAAGAGGTCAAGTGAAAGGTTATCCGTTTTGAATAATTAAAATTTACATTTCACCAATATATCATAGCTTAAATTAGTCGTCTGGTGTCTTCGGTAACAATAAAATAAATCATATAAGGCATGTACAAACCTTTCGATTGTAAGCAAACGGTGAAATTTTAACTATTGGAGCATATCTTTGATATCCAACCCAAAACAATCGGATGAAAGCAACCAAGTATGACTGCGCAATTTATGATGCTTCCCACATACACTCAAGAATCATCTTGGATAATAGCACATTGGAATTTACTAACAGTAAAATCGTCTTTTGGAACATACATATATTATCGCACAGTCCAAACTATAATGTCAATAACATTTTGCTTCATTTTCTATTAAATTTGTAGTAATAGCCAGATAATTTAAACGCAAATTGGCACAATATTTGCAAACGTCAAAATCTATTATTGGTGATATTAACCTTAGCAACCGAAACGTATTATCAGAGTTATGATTCCCTCGAATTTTCGGCACGTCTAAATATTAAAAACTTGTTGTGTGGCAAATTTGAAAATGGCTGTCCAATTAATCCAGAATCGTGGAATTTATTGTAATCGAAGATCAATTATTGTTGCTTCCTGATCAAACTTCAAAGGCAACTGAATTGTAAAACACGTTTTCTGCTGCTCTAACAGCCTACCAAAGAGAGATCAAACAGGTAACTGCAAGCACAAAGGGAGACAGTAACGGAGTCTCATTTCTTTGAAATCACGTTGTCAAATACTAATGTTGATTTGGACGTCCCTCGGATTCACATCGAGCCTTCCAGCGGTGATTTCAGTCGAAGGTTTATATTTAACAGCTGTTCGTAATAATGTGAATTTGACAATAATTGTACATAAATTTGAACTAGTTCGAAGGCTACTACAAGGAAGTACATCACAATTAATCAAACATTCACTGCTAACCGATGCAAACTATCTCGAGGCGTAAAAGAGACTCATTGAAAGCTTTGATAAAAAGAAAAGTATCGTAAATGCTCTAATTACATCGTTCGTGGAAATTTCATCGTGTCGGCAGCAAAGAAAGTAAAAGAGCTCCATTCAGAAAATAAACTTTTAGCGAAAGATATCTTATGCGAAAGTTGTTTACAAGAATGTTTCGATTTTAGAATGGCAAATATATTGTTGTTTTCCCGATCAAGGACACGTTGGAAGTTTGGGTCTTCATCATATTCAAATGCTATTATATAGGCGACTGATTTCAATGGAAATGGTATATGGCAAGTTTATGCGCGAATATGAACACCTCAGGCACATGGGTCAGAGACCTGATATTAAAATACTGCAACCAAATAAAACAGTTGTATACTTACCTCATCATGCAGTGTTTAAATAAACAAGTTCTACCAAGAAACTCAGAGTGGTATGCACATCTAAGATAGTCTCTTTAAACAACATTATGTTTACTGGACCAAAAATACAATAAGATTTATTCACGGTTTTGTTAAAATATTGCATACACAAGATAGCAATGATTTCGGACCGTCAAGTGAAGGTCGATCAATAGCACTGATCACAGTGACATTAGCTTTCCTGCTAATCCGTACATTACAACAGGTAGACAAGAAAACTCAGAGAACTTTCATAAATTTTTCAATGCAAGCAAGATTATTAAAGATCAGTTTTACGTCGACAATCTTTTGTCTGAAGCCAAAATCGTCGAAAATGCTTTAAAATTAAAAAAAAATATTACGGCTATTCTAGGCAATGCAGGTTTTCCATTTAGAAAATGGAGTTTCATAAAAGCGATTCCTGAACATAACCGCAGAAATGATTCAATCACACTTCAGGATCATGAAACGTTTGTTAGGACGCTAGAGGTTTGTTAGCTACCAAAGGGTGACTGTTTCATTCCAAATACCGGAACCAATCACTTTCAAGATGACCACGAGTAAACTACTTTCGGAAACTGGGAAGATATTTGATCCCTTCGAGCACCTTTCTTCGACAACCATTAAGCTTAAAATAATTTTGTAGTCTATCTGGTTGATAAAGGTTGGAGAGGATGAAATATTACCGCGAGAACAGGTAAAAGTGTAACAAGTAAAAATACCAAGATATACCAAACCAAAACAATATACAATATCACGGGTTCTGCGATTATTCGGAAAAGGCTTATGCTGCTACCAAGTTTGCGCGTTTTCTGAATTCCAATAATATGGTGCAATGTCAACTCATTTGCGCTAAAACTAAAGTGTCACCACTGAAGCAGTTATCTCTTCCGGATTGGAGCCTTGCGGAGCAGTTTTATTAGCCAAACTGTTGGAGAAGATAAATATTTTTAATAATGAAAGACATAAACTGTATGCTTGGACTAACTTCACTGTTGTTTTGAGGTAGTTGTCAGATGAGCCACGTAAATGGAACTGTTTCATTGGTAACAGGGTCAGTAACATTAGAAAGAATATCCCGTCAAAATTGGAGCCTCGTTCCAACCGCAAGCAATCTAGCTGAATGCAGGTCTCGGGGAATAACACAACAACTACTCGTCAAGAATACAATTTGGTGGAAAAATTCCAATTTGTTAGTATTATCACCTGATTCATGGCCAAAACAACATCAGGAGGATAAATTGGTGACTGTGTAATGATTAAATAAATTGTTTTATACCCCTGTGTAAGTTTATGTACATTAAGTATATTGTTTTGTATATAATATACCTAATGGGGCAATAAAATTCAAAAAACATAAAAATTTAAAATTTAGAAAATATAAAAAATTCAGAAAGATTGTGTTTGGACCAATAAAGGTCAAATTGTAATTATAAAATAAAAACCTTAATCTTGCTAAATTGAATCACATTAAATTTATAAAAATAAGAATTATAAAAATAAAAATTAATAAAATAGTTTAATTCAAATAGTGTTGTGTTTTGTGTGTGATTACGTGGGCTGAATATAGGTCGTGATTGCTTGGTCATCCTTTCATTTTGGTGGCAGCGGAAGGATGAGACAACGGTTAAATTATATTTTTAAAGCTGCATAATCGCATGTTTCGTGAAGGTTGTGAATATAACGCTAAAATAAAAGTATCACATGTGAATATTTACGAAATAAACGCAATATATAAATCACAGACTACGTATAAATAGTTTACGTATAAATACTAAATTTGAAACGCTAAATCCCACAAATTAATAATCAATATAACAAAAACTATCGATTAAATCGTAACGAATGTATAAATGAACATAAATCGTCGAATAGTTGAATTGTTGGAACCGCTTTGAGCGTAACCGCTACACAATCCAGAAACATCCATGTATATAACGGTGTAATAAAAAAATAATAATAATTTTTCTTTGGTTAGGTACATGAAATTCCGTAATTTATCATGGGAAAAGAAAAAAGAAAAAGTCAAATCCATGTTAGAGATGAAAATCTTAGTAACGAAGAATCTCCCGTTGAATCTTTCGATATCCACTTAGCACTGAAAATAATTCATAGTTTTTCCGGAGATTCCTCCGAACTTCATAAATTTATATCATGTTGTGAAATCATTTACGAACCTCTTGAAAATGACGAAGATAGATTACAATTATTAAACGTCCTCAAAGCGAAATTAAATGGACCAGCATATGATATTGTTAAATACAAAATATGTACGACGTGGTCTGAATTAAAATCAGAGTTAAAACGGCAATTTTCAATACAACGTAATGTTGAACAATTGCAAATTGAGTTAATTAGTTGTAAACAGAAATCTGATGGTGTGAAAATATTTGGGAATAAAGTAGAAAAATTATTATCCGAGTTGAATGACGCGTGTGTCGCCAGTCGCCAGTGAAGGTATGCAAGCAGCTGAACATTTTGTCAACCTGAACGAGAAGACGGCTTTACGGTCATTTGAAGATGGGCTTAATGATCCTATTAAAATCATTATCAAAGCATGCAGATTTACATCCCTCAGATCAGCAATGTTAAAAGCAACAGAAGAGGAATCAACCGTAATGAAGGATAGTATGCAAAAACCACTATTACCAAAATATTCTATTCAATGCCAAATTTGCAACAAGAAAGGTCATAGTTCTCGAAATTGTATTCATAGGTTTGACCAACATGCATTGTGGAATAGCAACGGTCGCCCAAATAGTAATTTTGCAAATCCAATGCGCAATTTTCCAAACTCTTCAAATTTTGCAAATACAAATCGCAATTTTCCGTCTCAGTCGCAAGCCAAAAACGTCCATACTACAGTTATATCTTGTCGTTACTGTCATTATCCTGGACATAGTTTAGAACAATGCCGCAAGAAAAAATATAACGACCAAAAATACGGTGGACATCCCACCTCAAAAACACTGGAAAACACAAATTCAAAACAAATATTAGTTAATAAGACATTGGAAAACTCCAAAACAGTCGATTCAACACAGGATACATCGATTCGAATGGAAAATCTGAAATAACGTGTCCAAATCCATTTAAAACTACATTTTCAAATTCTACTTCAATATTTAATTCAACCAAAAATCATAAATCTTCTATTTTAACTATCTCGAAGAACGAAGACAGAAAGTACATATCATTGAATATAAATATTCTTAAAGATGATTTTCATTATTTCCTTGTGGATACGGGAGCTAATGTGTCGATAATTAAAAAGCAATATATTTTACCAGACGTTCCTTGTTTTCCTAATCGTAAAACTGATATTACTGGAATTGCATCCGAAATAATCGAAACACTAGCCCAATGTGAAGCCGAAATACTTTCGACGATACGTTTAGAATCCAACATTTTTTACAAATAGTACCAACAAATTTTCCAGTACAATGTTCTGGAATCATTTGCTTTCAAAGTTAAAATGTAAACTAGATTATTCTAATAATATTATGGAAATTCCTAATCCATGTTGTGAAGACAAATCTTATATTCTAGATATTAGTTCTCTTCCACAGAAAATTAAAATTCCTTCTCATTCCGAGAAAGTTATTAATATGTATGTGTGTGTTTCTCACGAAATTGTCCCTGGGTTGTTCGTGTGTAGTTCATTAAATACAGTGTCTAATAAAATTACTACCTTATCAGTATTAAATACCAACCTCAAAGAAACTGAACTAAATGTTAATTCATTTAACCCAGAATTCATTAAAGATTTGGATATATTTTATATCGAAAGTTGGAAAAATAATATTCCCAATAGGCTACAAATATTAGCATCTTTAATACACATCTAACATTTAAACACGGAAGAAAAAGATTCTATAATTCAACTATGTCGAGAATTCAACGATTTATTTCATATAGATGGTGACAAATTATCGGTAACAAGCACAACTGTCCATAATATTCCGTTACTTCCGAATTCCAAACCAATAAACATCAAGCAATACCGATTGCCAGAAGCTACAAAAGTTGAAATAAATAATCAAGTCCAAAATATGCTTGATAACGGAATAATTACAAATAGTACAAGCCCATGGAATTTTCCCATTTTAGTAGTTCCAAAAAAATCTATCAATAATGAAAGGAATTTGCGATTAGTGATTGATTTTCGCAAATTAAACAGCATCACGGTGGGTGAGGTTTTCCCACTACCCAACATATCGGAAATTTTAGAACAACTAGGCAAGTCGATCTATTTTACAACCCTTGACCTAGCAGATGGATATCATCAAGTAAAATTGGACGAAGAAGATCGTGCTAAAACAGCATTCAGCACTAATTTGGGTCATTACGAGTTTCTGCGAATGCCCTTTGGCCTGAAAAATGCGCCGTCAACGTTCCAACGTATGATGAATAATGTGCTAACGGGGCTCAATTCAATACATTCATTTGTTTATCTCGACGATGTGGTTGTGTACGGTGCAAGCCTAACAGACCATAACAAAAAATTAAAATCTATATTTGAACGGTTTAGAAGATATAATTTGAAAATAAATCCTTCCAAATGCTAATTTTTACATAAAGAAATACTCCACTTAGGATATTTAATTACTAACGATGGAATAAAACCCGATCCAAGTAAACTAGGATCTATTTACAAATTTCCAATTCCAAAATCACATAAAGACATTAAATCTTTTCTTGGTCTCGCGGATTATTACCGGAAATTTATCGATAAGTTCTCACAAACTGTTGAACCATTAACTAAACTACTTAATAAAAACTCAATATTTTCATGGGATCCATTTTGTGATGAAGCATTTAATATTATAAAATCTAAACTTAGGACTTCGCCTATTCTTAAATATCCGGATTATGCTAAACGTTTCTATGTTACCACCGATGCGAGTGATATTGGTATTGGTGCAATTCTTTCACAAAAGTACGATAATGATGACTTGCCAATCGCCTTCGCGAGCAGAAATCTGAATCCTGCTGAAAAGAATTATGCAACGATCGAAAAAGAACTCCTGGCTAACATGTGGGCATGTAAACATTTTCGACCATATTTATACGGCAGAGAATTTACCATCGTAACCGACCATCGCCCATTAGTTTGGCTTCAAAATATTAAAAATCCAGCATCAAGGCTCATCAGATGGCGAGTCGAACTTGATGAATTCGATTATAATACTGACTTAACTACTAAATCTACTCAAATTTTACCAGTTATTACTAGATCGCAATCAGCTTTACAAAATCCAGGAAATGTTCAATCACTTAACTTACAAACCAACAACATACATAACAAATCAACAGGCGACATTATTGAAGTCGACGATGAAGAAGAAATAGCAAGAATACTAAGTGAGTTCCATTATAGCAATTTACGAGGACATCAAGGTATCAACAGGACTTTTAATCGAATAAAAAAATATTATCATTTTCCTAAAATGTTTAGTAAAATTCGCGATTTTATAAAAAAATGTCAACTGTGTCAAAAAAATAAAACAACTCAAACAACAAAATTACCAATAGCCATTACCACAACATCCAGTAAACCTCTCGAAAAAGTATTTCTGGATATTGTAAATCCACTTCCTTTAACAACTCAAGGTAATAAATTTATTTTAACCATTCAGGACGATTTATCTAAATATACTCACTGGCTATTCCACTACAAAATCAGGAAGCAATAACAATAGCCAAAGCATTTGTAGAACATTTAATTTGTCGATTCGGAGCACCCACTTTTCTTTTGACTGATCAAGGTTCAAATTTTGTTAGCCAACTTTTTCAAGATGTATGCAAATTACTAAAAATCCAAAAACTTCAGTCAACAGCCTATCATCCACGAACAAATGGGACTTTAGAACGCTCACACAGAACGTTTACAGAATATTTGCGAAATTTTCTAGATGGTGATCAAAATAATTGGGACGCATGGTTACCATAGGCAATTTTCTGCTTCAACAGCACTCCCTATTCAGCTACTTCTTTTATGTCCTTCGAAATTATTCATGGATTTTTACCTACATAATATCCCTACTTCATTAAAAACGAATCCAGTACTTATAACTATGAAGACTATATTATTTAAATTAAAAATAAATTACAAAATTCTTATGTAGTAGCTAAAGAAAACTTATTGAAAAGTAAAGAGAAATATAAAATGTTATACGATAAAAAGCTACAACATAAAACTTATAAGAACAAGAATTATAAAAATAAAAATTAATAAAATAGTTTAATTCAAATAGTGTTGTGTTTTCTGTGTGATTACGTGGGCTGAATATAAGCCGTGATTGCTTGGTCATCCTTACAACTGCGTTGGAAAAACGAAAAATATCGTTACACGTAAGGCTGATGTCAAATCCCCCGCAACCCATGCTAGAAGAGTCAGCGGAGTGCAGCTCCTACTTTTTAGGGATATTCAATTGTGAGATTAAGCGGCCAATTCACAGGCACGCAAAATAAAAAGTCGTGACCCAAAGAGGAGACCCCATTACTCTTACGTTTTCGAGGTCGCTAAAATCGAATGTGACCATAAACAATTATTCCAATTGCCCATTTTCCCGTTAACACCCTCCTGATGGCGAAATTTCAATTTCCATACAAAATTGAGATGGATGTACATTTCTATGTTTTTGGATCGCTGGAACCGAAAATGACAACATAAAGTAAATTTGACCTCTCCATCACTCTTAGCACCCGTTACTACCCTTATTACCGCATGAAAATTGAAATTTAAGCCCCATTCTGGATGGTAGTAATGGGGTGCTAGGGGTGACGGAAGGGTCAAATTTACTTTTCGTTGTCATTTTTGGTTCCAGCGCCCCAAAAAACATAGAAATGCATATCGATCTCAATTTTGCATGAAAATTGAAATTTCAACCCCTTTCTGGGGGTAGTAAAGAGGCGTTAGGAGTAATGGAAGAGTCGAATTTATTTCTGTTATCAATTTCGGTTTTACCATGCCAAGAAACGTAGGAATGTACATCCATTTCAACTTTGCATGAAAATTGAAATTCGACCCCCAGGGGTGATAACTGGAAAATGGGCAATTGGATTCATTGATGGGGGGGGGGGGGGCTAGTTATATTCTTTCACTTTAAAGGGTACAAAATCTTTAGCTATGTGCAATGTGCAAAACTAACTAAAACCTTGTTGTGATTTGTGGGCTAAATTATACTGTTGGGCATGATGATCATCAGTGATCAAACCAGTCACTTCTCGATTATTTCGATGAAACAATTAAAAATTTGTGATGTTGAAACTGGCAAAAACCAACCATTCTTATATTTATAATTGTGTATAAGCTTCTAGCAAATCTGCCTTACTAAAATATGGGACTAAGAAATTTTTGGTCAATTTTTTCAGATTGGCAGACAAGGAAATTTTAGTCAAACAAACTGATCATCTACAGATAAAGTTCAAAATTTCGTATTTCCTTCAATATTTTCCCATTTAACATTCATTTCCTGTTAAAATCAAATAAGCTGTTATCCAAAATCCCTGTTTGTTGCTGTCATTACGGTACATATTCTGTATTTTTTTATTATCTTATGTAATTTTAATTAAAATTTATTTTTTTTTGTTTTAAATATTTAGGACAAAAAAGTAATTTAAAATTTGGAAACCTGTAAAAAACTACTCTATAGGTAACTAAACATTTTTTGCCATATAGGTCTATAAAAACAGTTTAACAGTAAGTGTATTATATAATATAACAACATTCAACAAGTTTTTACATTTTCCCATTTTCCGAACACCATCATCAAAATAAAAATTAAAAATCAACATTCAACATTAAAAAAAAAAATAAAAATACTTATTTATTTTAACAACAACACCAGCAATTACTGCATGTACATTGTAAGTACATACATACAATATTCAGCATAAATATAAAATTGGAAAATCTTTTTGTATATAGAGCTCTAGAGAACCTGTTGAATTGCATTATGTATAAAATAGAAAACATAAAATATAGATTTTTCTATTTTTTATTTCATCATAAAATTTGTCGTCTTCTTCCCTATTATGTACGAATACGTTGTACACATATATGAACGAGTGTACTCGTATACATCGTCACACAACCATAAATTATGTATTGAGGGAGATGAAGTTGTTTATTGATAGATGCAAGTAGTGATTATGATATTTTTCAATATTATTCGGAAATAATAAACATGTACAGAAGTGGAAAATTTTTGTTGGAAAATGGGAAAAATGTTTTTTTTTTTGTTCAAATTGGTGTAGGATGCTGAATAACAAGTGATATTTTCTCTTGTATAATAGCATCTTCATTCAACCATATACATAACAACGTGAAACCGATTAAATTTATAACAATACATACATATATAATAACAGCATGTTAATGCATGATGACTTTAAGGTTCAACAATCTTGCATTAGCTAATGTATTTTAAGATAAGAGAATTTAATCCGATGATTATGACAAAATCAATCTTCTCAACAACCGCGGCGACTGGACTGATTAAACCACAATTTACATTCTATATGTACAGAATGTACTGGGCCGGTTGTATTAGCGAATTTTACTAACACAGCCCAATTCCAATTTTTATACAATTTTTCTTTTTCACGACATTCACGCAGCTGTATTTCTGTGTAAGCTAATTTTACTTTAATTTTGAATGTTAATTAATTAATTCATGTAATATTCGGATTTCGTTTAATTAAGTGATTTGCGCAAAAAAAAAATTCTAATTATATAAAAGAATGAGCGTTGTGCAATGTGCATGACACATCAAAATGTAAGGCGTTGTCAACGTATTTTTAATCGAAACAATGAGAATCCATAAAGATATAATAATTTTATTTTTGACAAATCTTCATTACTTGATAGTAAAACCCACCGTTTGCAAATCATCTAAACACTTTTCACGTACAAGTATATTAAACGACTATTAACGTAAAAATATACGATTCGATTTCGTCATTATCTTTGTTTCTCCTTATCAAATTCATTATTATTATTATTGATATTATTATGATTATTACTATTTCATAATATGCGTATATTATTATTATTATTGATATTATTATGATTATTACTATTTCATAATATGCGTATATTATTATTGCAATATCATCAGTATTGTTACCTGACCATTATCATTATTAAAACACGTTAATATCCCTCTTGTATATTACTATTTGGTTTTGTTTGGAAATCTCCTTGTTATAAATAATATTTTATTTACATTTAGTATAGTTCAAATGCAATCCGATATCGTTGATGTGGCTGTACAATTATTTCTATATAATCAGTTGGATATTTCTTCATACCAATGCATTGTAGCGGTTCACTCATTCACTCAATTTTAAATGCATGCAATCATTTATTTTACTCATGCATTTATTTACAAATTTCATTCATATCACCAATACAGTAAAAGGTTATTTATAAATATTTTCAATTAAAATATATTTGAATTTCTCTCAAAGTTGTCGAGTGCAATCTAACCAAAAAGATATTAACAAATCAACATTAGAACGTTAAAGTTCACAATAAGATTCTAGAGCCTGTTTTATTTTATAAGTAAGGGCTGGTACTCGCATGTAATTGTACAATAAAGTTAAATATTAAATAAAATAAAGCAGAATGGACTTAACTGTACACTTAGCAATAAGTTGTTTGTTCTCACTAACTAAATAGACCCCAACCGAGGTAACCGGTAACAAAATAGTTCCTCGCGCATATTTCCTCGTGCACATTTCTCCGCGCACATTTACTCGCTTGATATAAGGGAGCGTCTCCAGGATGTATAATTTTTAAATCTCGTTTTTCCAGAATTTATACCGATTTTAAATTCTCATTTTTTCAGAAATTACAATTTTGTTTATTTTCGTTTTAAAATTAAAATTCCATTTTCCAGAATTTATAGCGATTTTAAATCCCCATTTTGTCAGAATTTATATTTTTGTTTATTTTCGTTCCAGAATTTATAGCGATTTTAAATCCATATTTTCAAGTATTTATAATTTTTGTTTATTTTGGTTTTAAAATTAAAATCATGATTTTCCAAAATTCATAGCGAATTTAAATTCCCATTTTCCAGAATTTAGAGCGATTTTAAATCTCCATTTTCCAGAATTTGCAGCGATTTTTAATCATCATTTTTCAGTATTTAGATCGATTTTAATTCCTCATTTTCCAGAATTTATTATTATTCTTAATTTTCGTTTTAAAATTAAAATTCCCATTTTGTAGAATTTATTGCGATCTTAAATCCCCATTTTCCAGAATACATATACATATAATTTTTGAGTATTTTCGTTTTAAAATTAAAATTCCAGAATTTATAGCGATTTTAAATCCCAGATTTTCCAGGATTTATAATTTTTGTTTATTTTCGTTTTAAAATTAAAATTCCCATTTTCCAGTATTTAGCGATTTTAAAACCCCATTTTCCAGAATTTGCAGCGATTTTAAATTTTCATTTTCCAGTATTTCGAGCGATTTTAATTCCACATTTTCCAGAATTTATAATTTTTCATAATTTTCGATTTAAAATTAAAATTCCCATTTTATAGAATTTATAGCGATTTTAAATCCCCGTTTTCCAGAATTTATAATTTTTGTGTATTTTCGTTTTAAAATTTAAATCCCCATTTTTCAGTATTTAGAGCGATTTTAAATCCCGATTTTCCAGAACTTATAGCGATTTTAAATCTCTATTTCTCCAGAATTTATAATTTTTGTTTATTTTCGTTTTAAAATTAAAATTCACATTTTCCAGAATTTATAGCGATTTTAAATCGCCGTTTTTCCAGGATATATAATTTTTGTTTATTTTCGTTTTAATATTAAAATTCCTATTTTCCAGAATTTATAGCGATTCTAAATCGCCGTCTGTCCAGGATTTATAATTTTTGTTTATTTTCGTGTTAGAATTAAAATTCCCATTTTCCAGAATTCATACCGAATTTAAATCCCCATTTCCCAGAATTTATAGCGATTTTAAATCCTGATTTTTCCAGAATTTATAATTTTTGTTTATTTTCGTTTTAAAATTAAAATTTCCATTTTCCAGTATTTAGAGCGATTTTAATTCCACATTTTCCAGAATTTATAATTTTTCATAATTTTCGATTTAAAATTAAAATTCCCATTTTATAGAATTTATAGCGATTTTAAATCCCCGTTTTCCAGAATTTATAATTTTTGTTTATTTTCGTTTGAAAATTTAAATCCCCATTTTTCAGTATTTAGAGCGATTTTAAATCCCGATTTTCCAGAATTTATAGCGATTTTAAATCGCCGTTTTTCCAGGATTTATAATTTTTGTTTATTTTCGTTTTAATATTAAAATTCCTATTTTCCAGAATTTATAGCGATTCTAAATCCCCGTCTGTCCAGGATTTATAATTTTTGTTTATTTTCGTTTTAGAATTAAAATTCCCATTTTCCAGAATTCATAGCGAATTTAAATCCCCATTTCCCAGAATTTGTAGCGATTTTAAATTTTCATTTTCCAGTATATAGAGCGATTTTAATTCCACATTTTCCAGAATTTATAATTTTTCATAATTTTCGTTTTAAAATTAAAATTCCCATTTTATAGAATTTATAGCGATTTTAAATCCCCGTTTTCCAGAATTTATAATTTTTGTGTATTTCCATTTTAAAATTTAAATCTCCATTTTTCAGAATTTAGAGCGATTTTAAATCCCGATTTTCCAGAATTTATAGTGATTTTAATTTTTCCACAATTTATAATTTTTGTTTATTTTCGTTGTACAATTAAAATTTCCATTTCCAGAATTTATAGCGATTTTAAATCCTCATTTCCAGAATTTATAATTTTTGTTTATTTTCGTTTTAAAATTAAAATTCCATTTTCCAGAATTTATAGCGATTTTAAATCCAAATTTTTCAGAATTTAAAATTTTTGTTTATTTTCGTTTTAAAATTAAAATCCCCATTTTCCAGAATTTGTAGCGATTTTAAATTTTCATTTTCCAGTATATAGAGCGATTTTAATTCCACATTTTCCAGAATTTATAATTTTTCATAATTTTCGTTTTAAAATTAAAATTCCCATTTTATAGAATTTATAGCGATTTTAAATCCCCGTTTTCCAGAATTTAGAGCGATTTTAAATCCCGATTTTCCAGAATTTATAGCAATTTTAAATCTCTATTTTTCCACAATTTATAATTTTTGTTTATTTTCGTTGTAAAATTAAAATTCCCATTTTCCAGAATTTATAGCGATTTTAAATCCCCATTTCCAGAATTTATAATTTTTGTTTATTTTCGTTTTAAAATTAAAATTCCATTTTCCAAAATTCATAGCGAATTTAAATCCCCATTTTATAGAATTTATAGCGATTTTAAATCCCGGTTTTCCAGAATTTATAATTTTTGTGTATTTCCGTTTTAAAATTTAAATCCCCATTTTTCAGAATTTAGAGCGATTTTAAATCCCGATTTTCCAGAATTTATAGCGATTATAAATCTCTATTTTTCCACAATTTATAATTTTTGTGTATTTTCGTTTTAAAATTAAAATTCCCCTATTCCAGAATTTATAGCGATTCTAAATCCCCATCTGTCCAGGATTTATAATTTTTGTTTATTTTCGTTTTAAAATTAAAATTCCCATATTCCAGAATTTATAGCGATTCTAAATCCCCATCTGTTCAGGATTTATAATTTTTGTTTATTTTCGTTTTAAAATTAAAATTCCCATATTCCAGAATTTATAGCGATTTTAAATCCTCAGTTTCCAGAATTTATAATCTGTATTTATTTTCGTTTTAAAATTTAAATCCCCATTTTCCAGTATTTAGAGCGATTTTAAATCTCTATTTTCCAGAATTTATAGTTTTTGTTTATTTTCGTTTCAAAATTAAAATCCCAATTTTCCAGAATTTAAATCGATTTTAAATCCCCACTTTACCAGGATTTATAATTTTCCTTTATTTTCGTTTTAAAATTAAAATTCCCATTTTCCAGAATTTAAATCGATTTTAAATCCCCATTTTACCAGGATTTATAATTTTCCTTTATTTTCGTTTTAAAATTAAAATTCCCATTTTCCAGAATTTATAACGATTTTAAATCCCCGTTTTACCAGGATTTCAGAATTTAGAGCGATCTTTGATCCCAATTTGTGTTTAAGATTAAAATCCTAGTTTTCCAAAATTCATAGCAAATTTAAATCCCCATGTTCCAGAATTTATACCGATTTTAAATCCCGATGTCCCAGAATTTATAATTTTGGTTTTTTTTCGCTTTAAAATTAAAATTTCCATTTTCCAGAATTTATAGAAATTTTAAATCCCCATTTTACCAGGATTTATAATTTTTGTTGTATCTTTCATAATTTTCTTTTTAAAATTGAAATTCCCATTTTATAGAATTTATAGCGATCTTAAATCCCCATTTCCAGAATTTATGATTTTTGTTTATTTTCGTTTTAAAATTAAAATCCCAATTTTCCAGAATTTAAATCGATTTTAAATCTCCATTTTACCAGAATTTATAATTTTTATTTATTTTCGTTTTCAAATTAAAATTTCCATTTTCCAGAATTTATAGCGAATTTAAATCCCCATTTTCCAGAATTTGTAACGATTTTAAATTTTCATTTTCCAGTATTTAGAGCGATTTTAATTCCACATTTTCCAGAATTGATAGCGATTTTAAATCTCTATTTTTCCAGAATTTATAATTTTTGTTTATTTTGGATTTAAAATAAAAATTCCCATTTTTCAGAATTTATAGCGATCTTTGACTCCAATTTTCCAGAATTTAAAATTTTGGTTTATTTTCGTTTTAAAATTTAAATCCCCATTTTCCAGAATTTATAGCGATCTTAAATCCAAATTTTTCAGAATTTAAAATTTTTGTTTATTTTCGTTTTAAAACTAAAATTCCCATTTTCCAGAATTTATAGCGATTGTAAATTCCAAATTTTCCAGGACTTAAAATTTTTGTTTATTTTGGTTTTAAAATTAAAATCCTAGTTTTTCAAAATTCCTAGCGAATTTAAATCCCTATTTTCCAGAATTTATTGCGATCTTAAATCCTAATTTTCCAGAATTTATAATTTTTGTTTATTTTCGTTTTAAAATTAAAATTTCCATTTTCCAGAATTTAAAGCGATTTTAAATCCCTATTTTTCCAGAATTTATAATTTTTGTTTATTTTCGTTTTAAAATTAGAATTCCCATGTTTCAGAATTTATAGCGATTCTAAATCCCCATCTGTCCAGGATTTATAATTTTTGTTTATTTTCGTTTCAAAATTAAAATTTCAATTTTCCAGAATTTATAACGGTTTTAAATCCCCATTTTTCCAGGATTTATAATTTTTGTTTATTTTCGTTTTAAAATTAAAATTTCCAGTAATGTTAAATTTTAGGTAATTTTCAACTGAGAAGTAAATGGTTACCTTTAACCCGTGAGGTCCAAAAATTTGTTGAATTTTTGTTGTTGCTGTAATGTAAACTTTGAACTGATCCGGAACACAATGCGCCAAGAAATGCGGCTATAGTTATAGGAAAGAGATTTTTTTTCTCTGTCACATACTAAATACTATTTCATTTTCTCCATAAATTTTATTCTTTCCCATAGCTAAATTGTATGCAACGCTGGACATATTGTAATCCTGTAGAAAAGTCAAAACTCGAACATTTATTAAACGAACTTCCAACGTCACTCTGAAAATTTGTTTACCACGTAGTTAGATAAATTATCATCAGAGTTTTTATTCTTTCTCTTACCAACTTAAAACACAAAAAATTATTTCCGGCCCAAAGAGTTCTTAGGAGATAGACACTAAGAATTTAAAATATTGTCTATGTTCTATGGAACCGTTTGGACGCTGGCCGATTGTACAAATTACATTGAACGTCTGGTATTGAAGCGATTACCAGAGTTGGCCCATACTATTTCTAATTTAAGTATAAGGAATTATTTCCTGTCCATAAAGTTCACAGGTGACAGACACTGAAGAATTTAAAATTTTGTTCATTTTATATGGAACCATTTGGACGATGGCCGGCCGATTGTACAAATTACAATATACTACTGGTACTGGAGTCGTTATTAGAGTTGGGCCTTATTATTGGTTCACTAATTTCTTAGGAGTTACACATTACATTTTTTTAAATATTTTTAATCTTACAGATGCCAGCGCCGAAACACGTTTGTTGTTCACATCAGAATGTTTTACAATACATTAGATAATTTTCTGGTACTTCAATATCAAAATACAGTAAAATTTGTTTTGCTTGTACATAGTTCTCTCATCATCAGTCAGCAAATATAAGCATAAATGATAGGTTTACACCAATTTTAAAACAACGTATCCACCTATATTTACAAAATTAAACATATTCATCTACTACTTCAAAAACCCTAAATCTATGTTAGGTTGTTGTTATTGTTGGGAACTGATTTCTAAACAGCAATAAAATACAATGTTTTATGTAAATTTTATATTATGTAGGTTCCAATAAAATATCTGATCTTTTATCATTTTTATGCTAATCAATAAACTCCATACATGAGTACGTACATACTTACTAGTACATAATATATAGAAAATTAATGAAAATTTGGGTTGAACTCATTAATTCCGAACATACGAGCATATCGATTCGAGAAGATATACCAAACATATAAAATCGTTTTTGGATTATTATCCAACAAAAACCAAAAAAATTCTAATTTCCTACTTTTTTATGATACATAACTTAAGGTACATTATGTATCCTTTTTATGTTGACCTGTACAATATTATGTTTGTATTAACCGTATAGATAATATGCTATGCCCAAAAAACGTTTTTGAAGTTGTAGCAAAGTGTTTTAAAACATTTTTTTATCCCTCGCAATGTTACCTAATTACGTATTCTCTTAATTATACATTCTAAATCCTATAAGTGTATCACAATGTGTCTTAAGTGTGTTATAAATCTTGTTTACCAACGCCGCATACATACATATTTATAAATATAAAAATCTTGATAAAGTTTTCACCATTCAATGAAAAAATAAAAAATAAATCCTTCGCTTCAAAAGCACGTAACTCGAGATGATTATAATAACACAACATGAAATAAATATGTTGTTGTATTCATTATATTCAAAACATGTATCATGTTCATATGTACATTGAACATATTATAAAACACAGAGTGATTATAATCCCCAAAAATATATGTATAAAGCGGTTAAATTGGAACCGCACTACACGCTCTCAAGCCTTCACAAATATCGCACACAAAACGTAACCAACCATTAAAAAATTATTTTCATAAAGTAATTTGATTAAAATCTTTTAAAATATTTATCACAAAACCCTGTAAATGCACACCATCATCATCTTTACAATGTGCGAAAACGATGTAACCACATAAACAAAAACCCGAAAAATCAAACGGAATTTTGTTTAGTTTTTCCGCACAAGCTTTTTCCGTTTATAGGAGTGAGTACATATGTTTACTACTCCTTTCATTATTATTTATGGAAAAACAAAAGGAAATTAGTATGATAAAAACAATTTGTGGGAAAGAAATGAACTAAACGAAAATGATACCAACTCTAGGAATCAGATTTGTATCGTTAAAATTTAAAAAGAAAACATTAAAACCATAAAAGCGTTATACATAAAAGATCAAAATATAATTACCTACATCATACATATTATAGAATGTAAGACATAATTAACACATCACTTTCGTTCCTCTATAATTTAAAATTACCAAGAATTAACAAACAAAAAAAATCGTTTTTGGTTTGGTTTTAAATTAAGATATAGAACCCTCCTCGTCTCATACTGTACTTGTATATCGCTGTATGTTTATATTTCACAGGAAATGATGAAAAGGAAGGAAAAATGAAAGGTTTTTTTTTGTTTATTATTCATTTGCTCTGTGTAAAATGCTTCAATTAAAAACGAAAATTTACAAAAATTAATTTATTTTAAATATTTGATTAAATTTAATTAATACTGTTAATTGTGTTTCTAACATGAGTTTAAAGGGAAAAAAATGTTATGTTTAATTACAGGTGCGGGAATTAAATTACCTTTTTCTTGGAACCGTCACATTTTGCCACTATAATACCAATTTCGGATGAGTTACTCACGAGCTTAAATTTTGGGTGTTTCTGTAATATTTTTGCCTTCAAATTTATTTGAAATTAATAAATATGTTGAGCTTTTATAAGCATTAAATGGGGGTCTTGGGGCTTTTTTAAATTTCTAAAATAATTCTCTTTAATTGTACTCTTTAATTGTAAGCGTATTCAAATGTTGCTTGCAATCATATATTAAAATATTTACTAAACCTAAAATCATTAAAATTTATTAGCGCGTATATTTACAACAAAAAAAAAATTAAATTCATTGCAAGTTGTCGGTGTCGGTGGGATTCAGAGAAAGTAAATTTTTATTGATAAAAATTATCCATAGTATAATATTATCTTTAACAATTGATTTCATATTATTTCTAAAATTAGATCGCCCTTTTCTAGAAAATTTGGCTAAATTCTGCTGCTGAATTTTCAAAGTGTACATTAAACGTCATAATTATTTTTATTGCCTTATTGCATTCTCAAAATGAAACAATGTCATATAAATAAATATGGGCTTAGTTCCTATATGATCTTATTTCACGGTCCCCAATTTGAACTAGGGGTGATTTACTACTTAAATCGTCTCAGCTCTAAGAGAACAGGTTGAAAATTCAAACGCTTCGTACGTCATATTAGATAATCTAGAATAATGTCGCCAATCGAAAGCTTTTCTAAAGCATTATTCAACCTTGAAATATAAATTATAAAACAGTTTTTACGGAATTTAAGGAATTCCCGAATTTCGCTTCTAAAAACCAATCAATTTAGTTATAAATCACCAAATTCCGCATCAGTCATTAATCAAACGATTTCAACCGCAAAGAATTTAAAATTTAGTAAGAATCCTACAAATTCCACCCCGGTAAATTTCCATAGAAGACAATATCTCAATAATAACCACTCTTCCAAATACTCAAATTACTCTACTAAAACCAATACAACTCATACCAATAATCCATACTACCATTATCAAAACAATATTCCCAATCACAAAACTAGAAAAAAGAAATCAAGCCGTTTCAGAACTCATCTTCCTAATATACCACTAAATTTATAATTTGAACCTCAGTTCCTATAATTTTAATAAAATAATTAATAAATAATTTTATTAAATTACAATCAAAATTTAACCAAACAAAATTTGTTTTTCGAATAAGTTATCAACATAGAGTGATAACGGTAAAAATAAGTAAATTTTTCTTCGCTTGAATCCACATAACCCCAAGAAAAGAACAACTTACTAAATCGACCAATTTTCGCCAATCATTTTCTGTGACCAAAGCGGATATTTAAAAAGCTTTTGGAAACTGTATGTTAAGAGAATCGGGCACCTGCCATACTAATTGGTCCAAAATACCTGATTATATAAATATCTGCCAATTTTTCGTGTATGCTGGTTTGAATATTGAGTTGGGCATTGAGCTTGGGGTTGGGTTGAAGGTTGAGTTAGGGATCAATTTGCGGGTTGAGTTGAAGTTGCGTTGTAGTTGAGTTGGGGTTGGATTAGTATATTGCGAATAGTTGAACAATTTTTTATATATACTATAAAACAAGGGTCTTTCAACAAGAGCGCTTCAACTTTTTTTTTGAATAAAACACGAACTGTTCGACTTTTGAACTAACTTTTTTTTTTATTAACGAATTTGAACATATACATTTAAGTATGAAACTCGATTTCTTTTGCATGACCACCGCGTGCACGTTTTACGAAGTCCAATCTTTGAACCCAATTTTCGACCACTCTTTCGCATAAATCGGCCGAAATTCCAGCAATTTCACGTTCAATATTGGCTCTGAGCTCTTGCAACGTCGCCGGCTTATTGGCATAGACCAATGACTTCACATAACCCCAAAGAAAATAATCTAGAGGTGTCAAATCACACGAGCGCGGCGGCCACTGGACGGGCCCATTTCGCGAAATAACACGCTCATCGAACTTAGTTTTCAATAACGCGATTGTATCGTGTGCTGTGTGGCATGTGGCCCCGTCCTGTTGAAACCACATGTCGTCCAAGTCCATTCCATTCAATTGCGGCTAAAAAAAATTGTTTATCATATCGCGGTATCGATTTCCATTAACAGTAACGTGGCGATCGTTATCGTCGATGAAAAAATATGGCCCAATGACGCCGCCGACATGTAATCCGCACCAAACAGTGACTTTTTCGGGATGCAACGGTGCCTCATGAATCACGTGTGGGTTGCTTCCTGCCCAGTAACGCATATTTTGCTTGTTGACAAATCCATTTAGCCAAAAGTGAGCCTCATCGCTAAAGATGATTTTTCGGTGAAAATCTGCATCATTTTCGATTTGCTCTTGAGCCCAATTCACGAATTGGCGTCGCTTCAAATGGTCAAACAACTTTAGTTGTTGTGTCAGCTTGATCTTATACGGATGTAGGCCAAGATCTTTACGTAAAATTCGCCACAATGATGTCACAGAAAGGCCCAATTGTTGCGAACGTCGTGTGAGCGACACATTCGCGTCTTCTTGAACTGAAGCCCTGGCGGCTGCGATGTTTTCAACACTTCGAGCACTTCTTGCTCTCGAGGGCACTGGAACATTATGTAGCGAAAACGTAGACTCAAATTTTGCCACTATACGGTCGATTGTCGAACGGGCTGGCTTGTTAAATGAACCGTAAAATGGCCGTAATGCTCTTAAAGTAGCAGCAACAGAACGATTATTTTGATAAAAAATTTGCACGATTTGCAATCGCTGTTCACGTGTGTAGCGTTCCATGATGAAATGTATACTAATGAAGTTTCCAAATGACAAAAGAACAATAAAAAATATGGCGTCGTTCGCCGTCCCTATCGGAAAAAAGTTGAAGCGCACCTGTTGAAACACCCTTTACTAGTTTGAGGATTGAGCTTGGGGTAGAGCTTGAGGTTGAGTTGATCGTTGAGTTGGGTTCTGGGCACAGGTTGAACTGGGGTTGAGTTGGGGTTGGATTAGGGTTTATTGAGCAGTTGAGCAATCAATGTACGAGTGTTTGTGTGTATGAACAGTGGTACTACAGGTTTTACACTTCAAATTGAAATTTTTACATTTCAAGTTAAACCTTTAGCAAATTACATGTATAGGATTTAATTATTAACGGATTTTAGTGAAATTTGATATGAGTGTTGGAAATTGAATTCTAAAATACTTCTGGGATGAACTTCTGGAATGGCGAAGTATAATGGAACTTGCGTATTTTTCATCCGATTTTGATGAAATTCGACATGTGCGTTGAAATGGTATTCTAAAATGTTTTTTGGATAAAGTTTGTAACGACCGAGTCATTTATACAGCGGAAAAGCATAATCCACGCACACTAGCCAAACACAATCCTTAATTATTTAATGTAACTATCAAACATGTTCTTTTTCTCTGCTGGTCTGTCACTCTGTTTACGTTTGTTAACTAAGTTTCTACCAATTAAAACACACGGTTCCAACGTAAAGAAAAAAAAAATCCAACGAATTTTCGACGATATGCAAATTATGGTCAGTTAGTTGGGTGTGGTAAACCATAGATAGCTCTGATTATATTTTTCCCACGGTCGTTGGGTAGGAAAAAGAAACGAATTGGAAAGAGAAAGGTTTTTTTTTTGGATTAACAGGCGTCAGTCGAGACTCGGGATGTAATCGAGCAAGCGAAAGGTGCTTGTAGTTCAGTTTTTAATTTTCTGAAAACATAGTAAATTTTTCATCCACAGAAATAGAAAAGAAAAAGTAAAATATAACTAGTGATTGGGATTATAAGTGAAGATAATCATATAAATTATAGACAGTAATAAACGGCGCTTAAAAAAATTATATACACACAATATAATTCCCCGAAGATTAATGATACAACCAAACATTTCTTTTTTGATCATTAAACCAAACTATTAATAATCTCGTGTATTATTACGAGCCAAATTTTTACGTGAGGTTGAAGTACCTTTCACAAGAGAAAAAGGGAAACCCCAATTAAATTAAAAGAGCGAATAATACCGCGGTGGACGAGTGCAACCGGCATTAATCAGGTGGCTTGGAAGCGGAGCAGGGCAACTCTGGTTTGCCCTTGGAAAGCAGACGACCTTGTTGGGACTAGTAACGTAGTATCCGACATATAGCGGAATTTACATAGAGGACAGCATCGGTGCGGTGATTTAGCGGTAGATAAGCAAATAATTCTTCTTTTTTTGTGTTACAATATTTTAGTTTTTGGTTTATTTTTTTTTCTAATGATTCTTGTGTTAGTTTAAATGGACGCAGACACAGAAGAAAGGAAAAACCAGGAAACCAAGTTGATTTTTCATTTTCTTTCTAACTATTTTTTTTTACGAGCTGCTGTGCGCAGAAGGGGTATCTCCCGTTTCAGATAAAGGTTTTCGAAAACGCAGAGCTCTGGGTCATTGTCGGCTGAGACTTAGTGGAATGATACTTTTAGTCGAATTTAAAACAACAAAAAAAATCAATTTGGTTATGTTACGTTTGTTTTCTTTTATGGTTGCTGCTTTGTTAGAGTAACGTAAATATAGCATTATAGTTTTGTATATTACATTTTTTTTGGTATTAGTACTTGAAATACAAGTCATAAAAATTGTTTGTAACAAATTAAAAAAATTTAAAATGAACGGCTAAAAAAATTCATTGAAGTCAGGAGGGAGGCATCATGTGACGTGTGTGTGTACAAGGTAATGTAGTATCCAGATTATTATTTTTTTGGCAGCTATCTCGATCCAGGAAGGGCACCACCAAACCCCTACCCCCCATACTGAGCATGAGCCGGACAAATGCTGCGGGTGGTGACTTCTGGATGTCGGATAACGCGTGACCGAAAGGTCATTGCGTTACAAGTTCTGAAATATGGCCAAGTATGATGGAACATACTTATTTCTCAACCGATTATTATGAAATTTGACATGTGTGTTGAAAATGGGATTTTAATATGATGTTTAGATGATGTTCTGGAATATGGCTATTCCTTAACCGATTATGATGAAATTTAATATATGCCTTGGACATGGAATTTTAAAATGATTTTTAGATACAATTTTGGAATATGGCCAAGTATGATGGAACTTGCCTATTTCTTAACCGATTATGATGAAATTTGTCATGAACGTTGAAATTCGGTTTCTTAATGAGGTATTCCGATCTGGAGATATACATTTTGGCGTTTCTTCCGAGCCCGATAAAAAGACAACAAAATTTTTATCATTCATTCTTCTACAACATATTTATTGATATTTTGAAAATACACAAAAAAAAATTTGAAAAAAAAAAAATGAAAATTAAATAAGTTATAAGCTGGTAAATTTGGGGATAAAAACACGTTTACTCTTTGGTAGGGGTATAACGACCTTTCTCCTTCTTACTAATTAAAAATCTTTTTTTAATTTTGTTTCACATGACCAGAAGGGTTGTAATCGTGTCAATCAACATACACCTTTTTTTACCCCCTACTTTACCAGCTTATAACTTATTTTATTTTCGTTTTTTTTTAAATTTTTTTTTTTGTTTTTTCAATGTACTATCAATAAATATGTTGTGAAAGAATGAATAAAGTCCTAGGATATGGCCATGTAGCATTTAGGTATCTTATTCCCTAACCGATTATGAGGGAATTAAACAAATCGGTTGGAAACTGCATGCTTAAATGATTTTAAGATTCAATCCTGGAATATGGGCAATTATGATATACCTTGTATATTTTAACCAGGTTATGATGAATTTTGACGTTTCCAACGAACTCAAGGAAATGTGAGACAAAAATTATTTTTGGATGAGGTTGTGTTAATATTGCTTTTATATTGTTGTCTGCTGAGGTTTCTGTAAATCATGTACCTGTTGAAGTTTCTTTGAGGCATAGTTAACGTCTTTATCTAACGAGATTATCTCCACAATAACATTCAAGTTAGCATAGAAACTTTTCTCGCCAATCCTGCGCTTTACTAATTGGTCATACATATAATTTGCTAAAAGTCCAATTTGAAATGTAAAAGGTTCAATTTGAAGTGTAAAACCTGTATATGTGCAAGATTCTTAAACAAATCCACACGCCTTAACCGATTAAAACCGAACTTTACCCAAATATTGTTTTTGTAGGTTGAGCTGAAGATTGACTAAAGAGCTTCAGTTAGCGGTTGATTTTGGGGACCGATGTTCTGATCACCTCATGAGGTTTCACAGCCCTTTATATTTTTAAATAGCATTTACTTTTTGAGTGATCTCTCCCATTTTCGCATTTAATTATTACAGCTACTATTTTCTTTTTTATAATTTAACTGTAAAAATAAAAAAATATATTGTAATTTAAAAAGTCACAATAAAATTAAATAATATTCAAGTTAATATATTGTTGCTTAGTTTATCATTGATGGCGCTGCTTCAACGTAAGCTACAAAATGAAAGTTTTTATGTGTATTGTTGTCCGTGGCGCCCATATACAAGGAATTGAACGATACCCCTTTGTGCCTATTATGATGTACAGAAATGGTTCACGGGTGCAATAAAGGCAAAATTGGTATCACATATTAAACAAAGAAAATTGTTTAGTAGCTCCAAGATTTAGGTTTAAACCTTCAAAGGGTGTGAAACCAAAATTAGTAAAATAATCTCAACTTAATTTCGCCAGCTTCATAAGGTTATAGATTATTTCATCGTCACCATCGGCTGAAATTAGAAGCTTTTCTGTAAGTGTACCACTCCAAGAATCCCATTTATTAAACATTAAAACAGCATTGAGTAAATGGCGCATATATATGTAAAAAACAATTATGTGTTGAATAAAAGTATTTTATATAATTGATAATTCTAAACAATTCCAATACAATTTTGATAAATAAATTAAATTGGAAACGCCTACAGTCAACATATCGATATGAAAAGAAAAACTTTATAACAAAAAGAATTACCTACATCATAATAATAATATTACATTGAACTTGTTTCAACTATTCGATATCAATTCACTATACTATACCTGCCTTTAATAAACATAGAAAACATTTTATAGAACATAAACCATTAATCATTCAGATATCAACTATACATACATATGAGTACAACAAAAAGAAAAGCATTCAAATCAAACTCAATTAAATTCTAATGCATTATTAAAGAGTCTCTAAAGTGCCATTCAATACCAACAATAACAACACCACATAAAATTCAATGGGTATTTTATATTTTTCCTCTTTGAATTTCCTTTTTACCAATTTATGCCGGTTGTTTATTTGGTGTTTTTCGAAATGAGAGAAAAACACAACAAGCAACATGGATTAACACACAACACCAGAACAAGCTATACACACGATACAATCCATAGATATCTGTATAACAAACAGCAGCAAAACATCGATTAATCCTTTTACAATACTTAAGAGACCAATCATTCTTTATATAAATTTTACGATTATTTTTGGTTGTGTGCTTTTTTTTTTTGTGTATACTCATGTATGAGCTTTTTGTTTTATACAAAAACGTACATAAGTGAGAAACATCATCAACGTATAAATAACCAACATCATCATTTTCCAACGTAGTACTGTATATAGCTATATACTCGTACGTACATAGATTTGAATGAAAAACTGTTCAAAACACCAATGAAGGCAAAAACAAAACGAAATTATGAAAAATCATTGAAGTAGATGTTTGGAAAATTGATTTTCATTGCGCTCTCTTACGTTTGGAAGAGTAGAAAATTTATATTTGCAGCACAATGCTTAATTTAAAGGTTGCTGTACCATTATTATTATTATTTTCAATAAAAAGCACAAAAATATATCCTTTTTTTATTGAATCTAAAGTTTTATGACAATATTCCATTTATGGAGACAAATACACTAACAGACAAATACACACACACACACTGTCAAAAGATTTTATTTCCGCTTTTACGATTTTCGGATGTTAAAATAATATTGAACGAAATTCTTTTTGTTTTGCTTTTTATTATTGTTAGTTTTTCTTTTTTTTTTTTTAGTAAGTTAATATTAACTGAGTTGATAATAAAATTGTGAATAGTCAAATTTTACAGTTGATTAGACATCTTGGCTGTAATACATGAAGAGGTATACGACCCAAGAAAATTTTAAAAGATTTTATGATTTATACATTGTTTATTTTAGTTTTACTATTATTGAATGTTTTGTCTTGATATTCAACTTTTTGTTAAAGTGATAAAATAACAGGTTGAATAAATTTGGTATTGTGACTCTTGTTTAAGATTTAGTTATTTAGAGCAGTGCTTCTCAAACTGCAGGCCGCGGCCCCTTAGCAAGCCGTGGAACTGTAGCCAGGGAGCCCTAAAACCTGCCTTAATATCTCTAATAAACCCCACAACTTCCTACCACACAAATTTCTGAATCTGCCTATTATCAATGACCGCTACGGTTTTCTGTGCTGTTAATGGTTTTTGTATGATATGTGATGTATATATCAATTTCACAATCACGAGGATTTTGGTTGGCAAGTTCTTATTCTACAAGGAACATGAACAGGAGTTTCAGATCGGGAATTCCAGGATTCTGATGTCGAATTTTTTGTTGAGAATCCAATACCGATTTTCAGTAAAACGGTTGATTACCGAAATGTTGGTAAATGTAAAAAATATTAATTATTAATAAGTTTTGTAAATTTGTCGAAACCTTTGCCTTGGTTTTACAGCTAAAAATGCCATTTTCGGTTATTGGTGTCACTATATTTTTCAGACTAAAAATCTTTTGATTGTTTATTTATTTATTTATTTATTGTACTTTAACAATAATTTAGTATTAAAAGGAAAAGCACAGATGGAAACAGGGTACACGGAACAAAAGAACAAAAAAAAATAATGAAGCTGCTTCCATTAGGCAGAAAAACCTTTTAAATTTTTTCAAACAATTTCCACCTCATGCATACACATTCCATTTTGAGCAATAGTTCATTTACAATAAAATGTACAGCAAGAGGTGAAATAATATTAAAAATAAATTTAATAAACTACGTATTGCCCATCAATCACGCCACTCCAAAAATTTTGACTTAAATAATTTGGCCGATCCTAAACTCTTAATTTCCAATGGAATTGAATTCCAAAGAGAAACTCCCCTAACGTAAAAGGATTTGTTTAGCGACCTACAACAATTTTTGGCCGGAATCAGGCGGAAGTTTGAGGAATGAGACCTGCTAAAAAGTAACTTCCTATAAAGATAACAAGGCTTCTTAGCTTTGAGAAGTTTAAAAATAAAAAGACAAACGCGAAATTCGTAAAAGGTAGATAAACTACATCCTAAAACAAGGCTAGAGTAGGCAGAAATATGATCGAATTTCCTAATACCAAAAATAAACCTAGTACATGCATTGAAACATCTTTGGAGAACGTTCATATTTTCCTGAAGCATACCGAATAAAACTACGTCACCATAAATAAAATGAGGAAGAAGATAAGACAAAAACATTTTTTTCCTAAACTGACTATCAGAAAATCCTACTACTTCACAAACAACTAAGCATACCAAAGACCCTCTTACTAATACTAACTAAATGGTCACCCCAAGAAAGAGTTTTATTAATAACTAAGCCTAAATCTCTAACAGTATTTGAATACCTAATTAGCGAACCCTGCAGAAAAATACCAGGAAAGGACGAGGTGTCTAACGATTTTTTATAAATTATGATCGACTGAGATTTATTCGCATTTAAAACGAGCCTATTAGAGACCGACCACCTAGCGATATTACTTAAGTCTTCATTTATCAGAGAAATATTCCTATCAATAGAATCCTGATCTAAACGACTATTTTTATAAATTTGGACGTCATCAGCGAAAATGTGAAATGAACAATGGTGAATAGAGGATTCTATGTGATTAATGTACATAGAAAACAATAGAGGACCCAGCACTGAACCCTGAGGAACGCCGGAAATTACAGGAAGGAAATCAGACAAAGAATTGTCGAAAAAAACTGCCTGAGAACGATTAGAAAGATAGTTAAAAATTAGTCTGGCAGCGGAAACCGAAAATCTAAACTGGGATAAGAGTTTGTTAAAAAGAATTCTGTGATTAATAGAATCAAAGGCCTTAGAAAAATCTAACAAAGTTAAAGAAGTTAATTCCCTATTATTCATATTACGCCTAATATCATCACATACATTTAATAACGCAGTAGAAGTGCTATGAAATTTTCTAAACCCAGATTGGAAGAAACAAATTAAACTATTGCTATTTAGATGCGATTGAATTTGAGTTTTGACAACTATCTCGAAAGCTTTAGAGAGAGAACTTAAAATGCTAATTGGCCTCAAATGGGATAGCTCTGAAGGATTACTAATCTTTGGGATGGGTATGATTTTACTTAGCTTCCACTGATCTGGATAGGAAGAGGATGTGAGAATAAAATTAAAAATATGTAACAAATATTTTGAGACGAAAGGGAAAACTCGTTTAACGAATTTTAAATTGACGTTACCCAGACCAGAAGATTCCGATTTAACATTCCAAATGGCAGGCTGTAAATCCTCGAGAGAAATATTTCAAAACGAAAAAGAATTAGAGGACGCATTAGAGAACAAATCGACGGTACTACTACCCGAGTTCAAACTAGAGCAAAAATAACTATTAATATCATTGGGCTTAAACACCCCACTAGAACTACTCTTGCATCTGCCTAGGCCTAAATTACGAACATTACGCCAAAAAACCTTGGGAGGAAGGGAGGGGTCTAACTTGTCCTTGAAATAATTACGTTTAGCAATCCGAATTAACCCTACAACTAGGGTTTCCAATATCGGACCACTTTTCCAATCTCGATATTTCGATATTAAAAAATATCAAAATCGATAGTATCGATACTTCCGATACTAACACTTTAATTATCAATTAGTTACGAGAACCTTAAAAAATAATTCAGTCGAGTTTATTTTAAAAGCGGTAAGTCCTTTTCCCAATAAAAAGCAGTTAGTTGTTATAATATTTGAAATTCTACGTTACCTTATCATTTCTAAAAAAAATTACAGCTAATAATACTTCACACTGTTAACACTTAACATATCGCTGCAATTGTCCTTAAAATTGATAAGGTAACGTAGAATTATAAATAACAGCTAGCTTGATTTTTTTCTTGAAATGGACTTGCTACACTTGCATCAATTAGAGCTTTTCACACGCAAGATTTCAATTGAAAAAATTGGTCCAACATACTTAACATATTATTCCACCTTATTTTACAATCTAGTAGGAGCTTTAGCTCTTTTGCAAATTCCTGTTTTACATGTTTCTGTAAGAACCGATCATTTTTTGTTGGAGATCGTTGAAAAACGTTTATGATTTTTCAGATTTTGTCAATTAATGGGCAGATATTTCCACTAAGGCATAATTCGTTATCAATCAAACCACTTATAACTGTAGCATCATAGTCCGGACCATTATCATTTTCTATGGGAACACTGACTTGAACTTGAGGAATATCTACTTCAATTTGTGTCTTTTTGTATAACTCTTCTACTACAGCCTATTGGATGCCGTGGGCCAAACAAATTTATTGGAAAGAATTTATGAACCTTCCTACTTTCCACATTACAGACGCACCATCTATGGTGATGGCAACAACATCAGCGTTCAGAGATAAACCAAATACTTCCAGCATTTGTTGAACAATATCGAAGCATTTTTCAACAGGCATTGTACACGATACAAACCAACATTCCAGAAGCTTTCACCTGAGTGGGCATTTAAAATTAAATACCTCGCAATTGCAGATGATTTTTGTTTTTCGCTTGCTCCAGTATTGTAAAGCGTTTCTTAAATTGCCCACGTTCAGGTGATAACTCGTTTCTTTCATTACATAAACATTTATATAAATGCTCTTGGTGTGGAAAATATATACTCTTACGTCTCACCTACACAATTATTAAAAATTGATTGGAACCAACCGAGATTCCGCACTCAATTCCACGAAGGGCTCATGGTGCAAAAATCTACCTACACAGAAAAAACATCTAAAACGAGACATATAAAACATTTTTGTAGCAAAATGCATTATTGCCGTATATAAAATTACTCGTATAACAAACATTCGAATAACGAAATATCGATATTTGTCATTCGATTTTCCGATACTATATAAACTAATTTTTGGCCGATAGTATCCATCTTTCGATACTATCGATATCGGTATTGGAAACCCTACCTACAACTCTATTACGAGCCTGCTTATAATCTAAATGAGACTGACTATTAGGATACCTTTTCCATAAACGATATTTACTAACTCTAATACTTATGGCATTCGAAACTTCCTGAGACAACCAAGGCGGAGACTTCGCTTTGAAAGTAACCTTTTTAAGCGGAACTCAACTATCAAAGACCAAACTAATATACGAGTTGAAAAATTCTACTTGGGTAGTTGCCGAACTAAGGCAAAAAATATCCTCCCAAGGAACCGAGTTACAAACTAAGTAAAGGCGGGAATTATCTATACTAGCAAAATCTCTAAAGCTAAAACTGTTAGGCTTAGGTGGAGAGTAACAATTCACAGAAAAAACTAAAAGATCATGATGGGATCCCATACCGAGAGACAACTGATTGAAAAAACAAATAGAATTATCAGTAAAAGAGATGATATGGTCAATAAGGGAATAAGAGGCACCGCTAGCGGTTGGACAACAAAACGTCGGCGCCACAGTGTTGTGGACGGATAAATTAAGACTATTTAAAAGATTCAAATAATCACGAGGGAACCCGGAATTTTGGAGTATATCGAAATTGAAGTCACCTGATATATATATTTCATCGAATCTACAAGAGAAATAACTAAACAAACTTTCTAAGTCTACAAGGGATTTTTTAAATTGGGCATACGACCTCTTACTAGTTTTTGGAGGGTTATAGACGGTATCGAATAAGATTTACGACCATTAATGAAAACGTTGACAAATAAAAACTCTAAATCCGATACTAACAATTCCGAAATAGAAGAAGGTATGGTAACTAATCTAGCCTTAATGTGATCAACTACAAACATACATAAATCACCATAATTAAGGGGAGGTACCGTCCTATCTTTCCTAAATATATTAAAACCTTTTATGGCAAAAGCAGAATTAGGGATATTTGGATTTATAAAGGTCTCAGAGAAACAAAGTATGTCCACTGGAGCGCCATTAAAAATGTGACGAATCTCGTCAATATTTGGGACTAGACTTTGGATATTCAAACTAACTATATTCAATAACGACCTATCAACTAACATGGATTTTAGGACTATATTGGGATAACTAAGCGACATAACCAAACTCAAAATCAAAATTTAGCGTACACACGACGTGGGCGTGATTGATACGCAATACTTACAAATAAAATTAAATAAATTTTGCTTCGTCCAGCTTCAAAATAAACCCCAATCAATGGAAATCTAAAACGAGAAGAAACAAAAAAAAAACAACCCAAAGTAACAAG
The DNA here is from genome assembly GCA_963556165.1 of Tipula helvola. Lineage (NCBI taxonomy): Eukaryota > Metazoa > Arthropoda > Insecta > Diptera > Tipulidae > Tipula > Tipula helvola. Next base: position 334,761,295 of record OY744481.1, on the reverse strand, counting down.
TGCTAAGAAAAAGTAAACAAAGGAACAAACCGTAAGCCCCAATTTTTGCCCCAAAAATCAATAATTTTTTTTTTTTTCCGAACAGACAAAAAAAAAACGCGACACTTCTGACTAAGGCTACTTTTGCCATTTGAAAATTTATCCAAATATAAAGAGAATTCCATTAATCCGATTAAGTCATCATGAAAGTTGACAAAGAGTATGGACTTACTATTCAATGCAACAGAGTTGGCTAGAATTATAAAATGAGTAGCAGCTTTGTTTAAACTTTAAAGTAAACTATTTCGAGGGATTTTTCAGTTAGCCTGTCAACACTTTTTAACTATAATATTATCTTCCGTGGAATCGAAAGTGACTTAAGGGCAATAGGGCCGTTTTGCACAAAATATAAATGTTGCCTTAGTGACATATGTAATCAGAACTGTTGTTAAGCTTTGTTCAAAACTCAAAACAACCATATGTGTATAAAATTTAATTTAAGCGTTTATTTTTATTTCTAGCGTATGCAGACCTCAATAAAATTATGGTCAATCTGTTTTCTAAAAATGAAACCAAAGTTTGTACGTCAAATTACGAAGTAGGGATATTCTTTAATTGTTTTCTAGAAAAGTCAATTTTGCAATAATTACGGATATTACAATTAAAAAATTACCGAGAATTACTGAGCATTACTGAGAATTACATTTACTGAGCTATCATTTTCTATATTAGGACGCGTTCGGTTTTTTTTTTGTGAAGAACTCCTCATAAATAAAATTTCAAATTTTGGATATAAAATTGCTAAAAGCTTTCAAATTGGTCAATTACATTGAAAATTGGTAGTTGAAAAAATCTAAAAAAACTTTGGATAACTCTGATAAAATCTTTTTTTTTAATGTTTCAAGCACTTTCAGAATTTTGAAAGTTCGATAATTCTGAAGAATATATTAAATCCAAATTTGGTTTTAAATACCTATAAGTAAAAATAAGTTGACACAAAAATTAAAAACGAACCAAATTCGAGTCGGGTTGCGGTCAAATTAGAGAGACATAAATCAAATTTAGAATAGCCGTAACCTCAAAAATGTTTAGCTTTAACTTTAGTTTAGTCATTTCGGTATCTGTTCTGCTCCACTCATATGTCCAGCTAAAATATTTAGTTTCGGATATTTCACAGCTTCATCTAATTTTTAGTTACTTCCTTATGTAGAATCCTCTTATGTTTTTTAAAACCAAGCTTAACAATTTTCTGGAATTCTACAATTTTCGCGTATAGGAATTTTTTCACCTGTAAATTCGATGAATCTGAAAGAATATTTTCGCTTGGTTGAACATTTTTTTATATATTGGCAGGACACGGATATGAGACATCTGAGATATTTGAACAAGACTGTCCAAAATGCTTAATTCGGGGGCCGCAGTATCAAAAAGTTTGAGAAGCACTGATTTAGAGGTCATAGTTAAAAAGTTCTATTTTGGAAAGAATATACTATATTTGTTGTTGTCACGCGTTAGTTATTTTTGAACCTTAATTCAAAAAATGATGACAGCTGTGGTGGCACTGCATTCATCTATCCATATCCTTTACTTCAGTCGTTACAACCTTTCCGCTTCTGCTTTCCCGTTTTCTGCCTAAGATGTTTTGGTTCCAAAAGACCACAATGAGCCACAGAATAGATAGATAAACATCAACATTCGGATGATCAACATACAAATAACTTACACACATTGGAGCCGAACAATAATTGATATTGGGCTAGATACTCGATACTCAGATAAGCAGTTATTTTTTGCGAATTTGCTAGAAATGTTATACACGATAATCTAGCAACCCAATTTGTTTTTGAATTTCAGAAAATGGGATACTTTAATGCACTTTAACGTTTGTGCTGAATACAAAAATATATTTTACTTTGCTAAAATAATCGAGTAGTTTACGCAAGCAAATTTTCGATCTGGCCCATTATAACATATTTTTTTACGGTTGGCTAAAAGAGATGGATGGCTCTATTCAATAAACCGAGTAGCAGTGGTGATACAATACCCACTATTCCTAGCAAGCTAGAAAATATATAGTTATAACGGTTCCACCGACAAATTTTGTTAGATTGGTACACACCATGTTTGGTCGATATTGGCAGGATTATTAAATTTTTGGAATCTTTAATTTCTAGGAACTCCTCAAATAGTTTCACTACTTCATGGATCACAAAGTATTATCAAGAGAAACGGGCTTTTCGAATTCGATTAACCGCACTGGGATGAGCGACGTATGTGTCATCACAAATTTCAGATGCAACAAAACTGTTTTCGGTTAATATTACTTTATTGTAGGTACTAATAGGTTACAAATAATTTGTCGTAATTGATCACTCGTCCTAATAATTGGTCAGTGCTAGAAATGTTTAAGAATAATTTAAAAAAATGTTAAGGTTATACGATGACAATGAGGATTAAATAAATGGATAAAAATGATTGATTTATAATGTTGCGTATCACGCCACACAACAAGCTTTTTTCAATGTAGCGCATTCAACAAAAATTACATTGTATCCCGAGTCTATTTATTGTAATTATTTGTAAAAAGTACAAAATTCATCCGGAAATAATCATTCATAATTGATTAGCTAAAATGAATTAAATGTGTCAGGTTCGATTATTTGATTATCGTAAAGTGCATAATTGGGTTAAGTATAAACAATAACCTAATTTATTACTAATAGAATAAATATACGCGCTTTTGAGATGAGGATGCCGTTAGCTTAATTTAGAAAATATTTCATTAAAATCGTATTATTCCAAGTGACGATATTCTTCGTCGAAATAACAATACATTTTTGGAGGTATCCACGAATCAACTCATTTTTTGGTATCTCCCTATGACTGGAAGCACAGCGTAGACAAGACATGCGTTACCGATCGAAATAAGGAAGTAATCGGAAATATCTGGAAAATACGGCAAGTGTAGTAAGACTCCCCAGTTGATCGCTTTAGCAGCTCGTCTTCCTATTGAAGAATGTTGTGATAAAAGAACACCTTTCAAATATCCTATATTATCTGCTCCAAAAAGTAAAACTAACTTCAAACAAAACATTTTAAAATCAATAAATTGTATGGTGCCACCGAAAGAAAGCTCGTCACACTTGCTACAAACAGCCATTTTTTTCCTAAAGGAAACCCTGACCCTTGAGATTCTAACCATAAAAATTGTAAAACCTAACGAAACAATAGCATGTGAGTTAATGAATGAATGATTTCAGCCATTGCTAATACTATCCCCATCTTAACAACACAAAGCAGCAACCAGAGGCATGTTAACTTTTGGCAGACAAATATTTGTGTTGAATATAAAAATTATTGGAATTTCTCAGCTCATGGTTATATTTCGGACACTTTGAACTATAGAATTTTCCTAAAATATTTTCTTATTAGGCTAACGATCAAAAACACTAGCCTGAGACATCTTCATTTTCAGCCAAATAAACCAATAGTTATAATCATCCACAAATCGATTAAGTATAAAATACAAAACATCAAATATCACATATAAATCATCAAATTTCAATTATATCAAACATAAATAACAAATATTAAATATATACTACAACAAATCAAATATCAAAAATAATTTATCAAATAACAAATATCAAGTTTCAAATATAAAATATTCAATATTCCATGTCAGACATAAAATAAACACATTTGTATCTATACATCATTATGATACCCAGTCCTCAACATATCGCACGTAACAAAGAATAGTGACACAACTCAAAATTTCAAATTTTTCAGGGGAGTAAAAGAAAAAATGCTAATTTCGATTTAACTACACTATTCTTTTTGGGCGCCAAAAAATGAAAGATCGGAAAATTAAGCCGTCTCTCGCTTTGTAAAATAAATATGAAAACGCCACTATGTCAGACAATGAAATCGATCATTGCGCATCTTTCTGACGAATTATCCCAAAAAGTCAAATTTTTGAGTTGTGTGACTTTCCAATGTCATTTGCGATAAATGGTCAAACCTTTACACCATCTGCTATATAAATCTTGTTTGTTTGTATTTATCTTTGTAATTTTTTTTTGGGCTTAAGGGACTTGCACAATGCATTACATAATTCCGGCCTATAATACTGAAATGAAAAGTGGGTCGGTTCATGAATTATGCACTCCAACAGGGGCCATAGTTGAGTTCACAGCCACCACAAATCAAAATCACATTGAAAAATCTCTTTTGCATTCTATTTCTATTATGATTCGAACTTGGTTCCTCCCCAACTTTGCGTTAAATAGCAATAAAAAATCCAATGAATTATACATTGTTACCGAACGACTCCTATTATGTGTGAAAAGATTACAAATTTTGACCGCCAAAAAGACACTTCAACTTAAATAAAGCTTGTAAAAATGTCTGTTTTGAGACTTAAGCCAGAGATAAGAATAAAGAGATAAACTATTGGGAACAATCCCATGGCTCCGCACTAATTGACTGATAAAAGCGACAATAGCAATATAAGTAGTAGCAGAAACACAACTCGTAACCCGACACATTATGCCATCTACACGAAAATAGTAAATTTTTTATTTTTGCTATCACAGGCAGCAACAAGAAAAAAAAATTGGTAACATAGAGAGGTATATGTATATACATAATTATCTCCACTACTACATATAAACACATCCCTAGTAAAAAGCAAAAATATGATGAATGAAAAAACGAGTTTTTTCATGGCTATTGTTGTTGTAAAAGCGGTTTTATGATTATTTTGTATGTACATATTTGGATATTGGTTATAATTTTTGGCTAGGCATTTTTATGCATCCGATGAATGAATATAATTTTTTCAAAATCTGACCTCAAAAGGTCGTTCACTTTTCTAATATGTAGATCGGTAATTTTTTGAGATTTGTTATATTTGTTATTTTCGGGATACCAAATTAAAAAAATGAATTAAAAAAATTAATTAAAAAAGTTGATTTTTGTATTGAACAAACACCTGCAACTTTTTTAATTCATTTTTTTAACAAATTTTCTGAATTAAAAAAGTTATTCCGTTTTCATACGATATTCACTTGTTTTTTCATTAATGAACATTTGTAATTCATGTTTGAAGAACTTTTTTAATTCTGCTTTTTTTAATTCATGTAGCCGTTATTTTCTTGTAGTTGTAATAAATATTTAATTTACTGCAAAAAAGTGTTATCATGGAATATATATGTATATTTACGTATATATAAGAATAAGGCGATCTTTAAATCAAAAGTCTATGTAATTGTATTTATAATACATACACAATGTATATAGTATAATATTTGTATATAGTATGTAATTATTTTTCTTATCTAAATTTCGCATCGTAAAAATACGCAGAAATTTAAGGGACGTAAGCGATCCATTTGGATCAACAACAAACGCCGAGTTCCAGAGGCATTTTTGTGTGATATGTAAGTCTTGTAAACAACATAAAAAAAGTTGTTGTGCCATATGTGGGTCTCTTTTGGGACAAGTTTGGCACACCACAATAATTTTAGGTTCCTACTTCCTACCTAACGTATACCAAAGATTTATAAATAAAAAATAACATAATTCACAAAATTTTGCGTTTTTATTACAAACCGGAAAATTGTGTTTCGAGATTTAAATTTTACAATAGTTTTGTTTACAAATTGAATTGTATAGTATATTTAGTCTAACAACCAGTTGGGGATTTACTATAAAAGATTAATTTAATAGGCCCATTTGTACCTATAAATGCAAATTGGCGAAATTTATTATCTTTTGTGATTGTGGCTTGATATTGGAACAACACACAAGAAACTGTTGTCGCATGTGAGTCCCTTTCGGGCCAATTAATATCTTTTATTTGAGTTAGTAAGTTTTACACACAGCCCAATAGATTTAGACTTCGAAATTTAAATTCTGGGCTCTAAAATTAGCGAGATTAGCTGTAGTGTGTCAAGTTGAAGATTAGCTAATCTCGTTTTATTTGAGGATTAGTGACTAATCGAAATTAGTGCACTAATCTTTGAAAATTTTGAAGTTTATCTCGTTTTATTGGGTTTCAACATTGCTGAAAGTGTAAGCGGCGCGAGTTTATGATAGAAAGTTATAAAATCAATGACATCTTAAACAATTTGTGCTGAATAAATTTTGAGGTTAAGTTTATAAAAAGGAAAACTAGTATGTTTTAATGTATAAATCTTAGAAATATTGAATTAAAAAACGAGTTCAGCTAGTTTACTAGTTATATTTGAGCGAATCACCATCATAGTATTTTAATTCTCTGATCTCTGCCTAGGAAACTAATCCCTAGTCTGTCAACGCAAATGGATTTGTGGTAGATTAGCTAATCTTGGTTCACTAATCGCACTTGCTAATCCCTAGTATGTCAAGGGTATTAGCCATCATGGCATCGAATATCCGATTTCATTAGTATATTTCTAACTTATTTCAATAGATGTGGCGTGTCAAAGATTGCCATTACTATTTACTGTCTGTTTATAATCTAGGAACAGTAAAACTATAGTATAATCCTCTGTGCTAAAACCAATAAACTTGTTTAACTTGTTTAAAATTACTAAAACTTGTTTAACGTGGACAATAGTTAATATTTAGTCGTAAATTTGAAAAGCATGTTTTGTAGTAAATTTGAGTTAAACATTTTGTCGTAACAGCCACAATGCTACGATGCTGTGTCAACTGTTGTTATTTATCTATGTATATGTAACATTTTATTATAAGCATACTCTAAACCAACAAAAATGTTTGTACACACATTTTTAAAAATTTTTAAAAACACTTGTTAAATATTTCGCAAAATTACAAAAGGTTTAAAAAATCACTCGATCGATTTCGGCTTATTAGACCATTAAGCCAAGCCGAAATCGATCGAGTGATTTTTTAAACCTTTTGTAATTTTGCGAAATATTTAACAAGTGTTTTTAAAAAATTTTAAAAATGTGTGTATTAAATGTGTTTCGCCAAGTGCCTACGGCAGAAAGTGTAAAAAGTAAAAATGTTTGTACAAACCTTGCTGTCCTTATACAATATAAAAAAGTACATTAAGGCATATTAGTGTTAGAGATGTCGCAGTAATCAAACACGAGATAAAATATAATATTCGCAAAGATATCAACACAAGCCAATGTACATTTGTTTTATAGTGTCTGTCATTTAAGCGAACAGCATGTCTTATATAAACACATTTGTGTTGGTTTCAGCATACTAGATGAACAAAATTTTAACTATTTTGATTGTTTTTTGTCGTTGTGTTAGTCAGTTGCAATTCGTGCACTTAATCTATGCTTTCCGATGATGATTTTTGAATTTAAATTATATAAGTAAATGAGCCTTTCCGTCATCTACTAAAATCTTGTGGAAATATTCATTACACAACGATTTCTTAATATTGCCACACGATTTGTGAAAATCCAATTTTAATTTCATTTTTGGTTGCGAATAATTTTTTTTTCTATCGTAGAAAAAATAGCGTGTGCAACTCGTGTGAAAATGAGTCATTGCAATACACAAGTGAGTGCAGCCCTTGCTATCGCTCAGGCTGCGAATGTCACTTTCGTATTGCAATTACTCGTTTTCTTCACTTGTTATATAATATAGATGTTTAAGGTTTTGGTTCACCACATAACATTTCATGAGATTTCCTACTATTTTTGATATAAACTACAATTTAAAATCGAAGTATGTAAAGATTTGACTGGGTTACGGTACTAATTCTTACAGAAATAGTAGGTTTTATTTTCTGTTTCTATCGCAATAGTACGACTTGTATAAACATTTTTGTTGGTTTTGGATCACCACATAAAATTTTTGTTGAAACGATGCAACACAAATATTCACCCCTATTATGATTATCGAGTCGATCGACAATCGACACGACTCTGTATGCGTTTTCGTTTTTTCATTTGACAAAAACAATACGAAAAAGGAAAGAGTCGTGTCGATTGTCAATCGACTCGGCATTCATAATAGAGGTGATTACCCCTCCATCAAAGTTTGTAGACAAAGAGTTATGAATAGTGTTGTGATACGCTGCATACATGGTGTGAACAGGCGCTATTAAGTTTCTTTATAAGTTTATTTATATTCAGTACTGGATTCGATGTTTTTATGTAGAAGAATTATTGGACATTTTGGATAGTAGGTTACAGGTTTGTGAATAAAAGAATTTAAAAATTTGATTAATAAATTTTTATTTAATAATGTTCTATTTCCCTTGTAATAATATTCTCCAGTTGGGGTTACGGGCATTGCGGTAATTAGATTTTATAAGCTTCTCTGCCAACCAGCTGCAGTGTTTTCTGATTAACACCAAAATCATAAAATCTAAAGCTGCTTTGTTATGTACGGAACACGGATTGTATTCGCTATAAAAATCTTTTTGGAGTATGCTGGTATTATTTATACAAATTCTTAAAATGTTTTGCTTTATATTTTTATTTTTGCCATACTCTGTAAACATCCTCGAAAATATAAGAATTTGTTCTTTACAAATGTTGAAGAAGAAAGCGGAAGGTGCTTTAAGCTTACCAAAATCACTTCCTGCACAATAATTTTTATTGGTAATTAAAAATTCTGACGGGCTTTCCAAAATTTCATTATCCTTAACGAAAACCTTTATACATTTGGAACATTTTGTTTTTGCGTTTGTTTTCAAGGCTACATAACCCACAAAATACCTCATAGATGATTCTTGAAGTGGAACATCCAGATTAAAAAAAATTTCTGATATATCCAAAATTGTCTCGATGACATCCATTTCATTTTCGTTCTTTTCAGTTGTTAATGAATTTATTTCGGTATTCCGATCTATATTCGGCAAGCTGTCCATCGGTTCAAGCAAACGAATATCCGAATCGAATTCACAATTGGTCAAGTTTGAAAATGGTGTCAATATTTTAATGCTGGTAATTCTGGCAATGTTGTGATTAAACTCATGAACCGAGGGATTCCGATTGTTGCCGTTAGCTGCACGTATTTGAGAAAACAAATTTTCAATGGGATCCTGGTTAAATCTTGATGTAAGGATATAATTAATTCGAATGTTTTCTGAAAAAATTTGTTTTGATACTTCCTGTACTCCTCTGATAGTTTGTATTAGTCCTTTAAAGCAATAAAAAATGTTGCCGTTCACTACTGAAATGTTCGAAATATACGTAAGCATACTATCGTATTCATATGTATTTATGCAGTATGCATTTTTAATGCAACGCCACACAAACCTCTTTAAAAATGATATAAATAAAAATCTTTTTGAAACTATTAATTTTTATTTAGTTAGCTTAATTATTTGGCTTTTTGATTCAATAAAAAAATTTTTTAATTTTAATTCTAGGAAAAATTATAGATGATTTAATATTATACAAAATTATTTGTGCATACAAATTTCTATTCATAATTATTTGTGCACATTAAAAATTAACCTAAACAAATAGTAAATTAATTAAAATTAAATTTTTTTTTTGCTAATTAAATAGTGATTTAGTCAATTAAGATTTGTATGCCCTTGTTTAGATTTTATTACTTCTCTTTGACATCTCGCAAGTGGTCCAGATTTGTTGATAAAATCTCGTGGAACCTTATCGCTTATGGTTTAATTAGCAGCCTTCTATAAATGTTTGGTCTTACTATATCGTGAGTATGATCTTTTGCTTTAATTTAAATCTTCGCAAGTTTAAATCGGAACTCTACCTTGGTCGTGGTTACTAATTATATTCAATTAATATTCGAAAATTGTGAACAATTTCCCAGCAATGTTTCTTGTTGTGTAAGGGAACATTACTGAGCTGAACGGAAAATTGAGCTCGGACTAATTTATCATTAACTAGGAATGTTACCTCATTTATTAAACCAGAATTGATCATTGACCTTGAATAATTGGAGTTTATGAAACATACACCTAAACCCAATATGATTTACCGTCCAAAAAAATGTGTTCGTCATCGTATTCATACGTCCATTCAACTCTAGAGAACTAAGTATCTATGCCTAAATTTGTGCATTTTTGCGTTAATTTTATAATATGGAAGACATTTTTTGATAACATTAATTGTGAGTATTAAATAGGGTAAATACTACTTCTGGTAGTTACTCTTGCGGGAGGAATAAAAGGTTAAGCGGCCCTAGAAACTGTTCAAGCCCAAAGCAAAGCTGAATTCAGGTTTATTGAATGAGGTAACAATCATTAATGTTAATAAATTAGTCCGCCCCCAATTTGCTCTTCAGCGCAATAATGTTCCCATATGCAAGAAGAATCATTGCTGAGAAATTTTACAAATTTTTTGAATATAATTAGTTACCAGGACAAGCGCAGAGTTCCGATTTAAACTTGAGGGAGTTTAAATCAATGCGGAAGATCATAGTCACGATATAGTAAGGCCAAACATTTATAGAAGGGTGCTAATTAAACCATAAGCGATAAGGTTCCACGAGATTTTACCAACAAATCTGGACCACTTGCGAGATGGCAAAGAGAAGTAATAAAATCTAAACAAGGGCACACAAATCTTAACTGATTAAATCACAATTTAATAAGCAAAAAAAAAATTAATTTTAATTAATTCACTATTTGTTTAGCTTAATTTTTAAAGTGCACAAATAATTATGGATACAAATTTGTATGCACAAATAATTTTGAATAGAATTAAATCACATGTATTTTTGCCTGGAATTAAAATTAACAATTTTTTTTTATTCAATTATAAAGTAAAATAAATAAGCTAACCAAATAAAAATTATTAGTTTCAAAAAAAAAATTTTTTATATCAATTTTAAACAAGTTTGTGTGGCGTTGCATTAAAAATGTATACTGCATAAATACATATGAATACGACAGTATATTCCAGGAATTGGTCTACATCATTGCCTACTATATATGCGCTTCTGAATTTATTTTTATTATATTTGGATTTAGAGTTGAGACAATCGAATAATTTATCAAATTTTTCAATAAAATGGTAAGTAGAAATGGCGACGGTCTCGTTGGACATTTTGTTAAGTTGAACTGCGGTTTTAATGGCGGAAGCAACACTTCTACTTAAAATTTGAGTGGCTAAGTGTACTCTCATTAACTCAAAATTATTCGGATAAACATGTTTGTAGGTAATTTTTGGGCAACATTTCGTTATTGAATTTTGTTCCAGATTGAATAATTCAATTAATACTTTCCAGCTCACTAAGCCATCTGGGCATCGAATATCCGATTTAATTAGCGTATTTCTAACGGATTTTAATAGATGTGGCGCGTCATACATTCCTATTATTGTCTGTTTATTATCTATGAACAGTGGCCTCTCACAGTTAATTCCGAACATCTTAAAACATTTCCTGTTATTAGCTCCTTGATCGCAGACCATGGCTCTAACATGAATATCCAGCTCATTGCACTTTTCTAAATTTTTACGAACAAGTACAAATAAATTATCTGATGTTATACTTTTTTCCGAAACAAAGTAACTCAAAACGAACTTCCAATTCGATGATATTCCCCTTATCATGAAGCAACAAATCAGTTTGCCTAATTTCTGTTGCCTCTCGTCTCCTAAATCTTCGAATCCATCGATTTGATCTAAATACTGTTATACACAAGATCTGATTTGATATGAATTTCATCGAATGATAAGGCCTGCTTAGCATCAATTTTCATATCTCTCATTTTCTCCTTTATCTTAATAAGAACACTGTCGTTAAATCCCGGCCCTAAATATTTTATTGTCTGCCACCGTACCAATGAGGTCTTGCATGGTAGATTAAAATTCAAATTTTCTCTTAAGTACTGATATGAACTCGTTGAACGGTAGTATATATTTTGAGCAATAATTTTTTGCTCTTCTGGCCATTTCTGATTTTTTGCTCTATTGTTTGTTAGCATTTTACAAAAAGTTTTAGCGTTTTCGTTGATATTTAGCTTATTTATGTGATTTTCAATGTTACATTTTTTATCCGACGCTTTTTTTAAATTAGTTCTTTTAATCTGCTTTCCAATATTTTTACATCTTTTTCTCAATTTTTGTATGACTTTATCCTTTTCCTGGAGGGTTTTTAACAATTTATTATAATTTGTCCTATAAAACGCTTCGTTTTTAATATTGGTCAAACAGTTTTTGCATTTAACTTCAATGTCGCACTCATAATTCTTATTTTGTGGCTCAGGTAAATTCGAAATTTGCTCCAAAGTCAAATCATCATCAAAACTATCAATTTTATCAGCAACGGTAAAAGATGTTTGGGAGGAAATGGACCCTGATTGCTCACTTACTATTAAATTTGTATTGATACTATTGTCAATTTCTGATATATTGTCGATAGATAGAATTGTCACCAATGAATTATCGATAGAATCGTCAGCGTCGGAATGTTGAATAACGTTTAAATTTGGGCAAATTTTTAGTGGGTACAGCATATTTTTTTATTCCGTTTTTAGTAAACGACTTGAATTCAAAATGCTTCTCGCATATCTGAATATTTTTTTTTGTCAAATGTTTTAAATTGCAGTTAGAAACCCACTCATTATATTTTTTATTGTTTTTGTGTAACTTAAATAAGCGGATGTTTTGTCGCCTTGATGAATTGCATGTTTCCACTGCACACTTTATCCCACTTTTATTAAAATCCATATTAAATCATTGAAATTTATTACACAGTTACTTAGAAATGATTAATTTAAACGATTTTGTTGAAAAATACGTGTTTATTAAGCGAAATAAAATTATTACTTAGGAAATAAATGAATTGATTTCGGATTATGTATCTACGAAATTTAACTGTCTTAATTGTATTTGCATGTGCGCATTTGGCTAGAAGAGTACTAATCCCAAAACCTTAGCGAATTCCCTATTTCTCTTCTCTCATACACGGACGTGAACGTGAATGTGAAATATCGATGTTGTATTGGTGATTAGAAAAACCAAAATAAAAACAAACAAAAATTAAGTTTCTTAAGTTTCCACCACTTAATGTCGATTTTTATTCAAAACAAACAAAAATGATGATACAAGCCGTACTACGCGATATAAATACTTATAAAACCTACTATTTCTGTATTAGTGTCTTTATATACTTTGCATTGAAAAAGGAATGAATACGAATATTGAAACAATATTATGCGAGTAATGATAAACGAATTTTGACAATTAACAGAAAGAGACTCATATATTTGACTGAGAGAGAGGTACAATACGGTTGTATAAACATTTTTTTTTTTAGTTTTCATCCATGTGAATTACAGTCAAACCTGTTTTTGTGCGGTCTTTTTTTATGCGATTTTTTTTGTTCGGTCGAGATTCTGTTCAGCCGTTTTCATACCTATTGCATCAGCCAAGTTACATGCTCAATATTCTTATATATTCCATATTCCAGCAAGTTTCAATATGTAATTACATTCCTACATATTATCTTGCACACAAAGAATATAATTTAGCTAAAAGAAATGTTTATTTGACAACCAACGAAATGCGTAGTAATAGCCACACTGATTGTTAACCTTGAACATAAACTAAAAAAATACACAAAATGATGTAAGGAAAAAGGAAATTTACCGTTTTTTTATTTAAAAATAAGAAATTCAAATTTTTTAAAATATTTCCATGCGTAACTTAATTATTTATTTTGTTTGGAGAGCACTTTCTCGCAATTTCGTAAAACTTTGACATATGTATTTTCTAAGGGAGACTTTTTTATGCGGTCCCTCTCCATCGCATAAAAAAAAATTGTTTGTAATTTTTATTCAAAATTATTTATTATAGCGATTTATGGAGTTTGTGAATATTTTTTTTTGTGCGATTTTTTTTGTGCGGTCCCTATCTACCGCACAAAAATAGGTTTGACTGTATTAGGCTTTCTACAGAGAGAATATTCCATGGTTTTACTGATATCAATTTTAGGCATCTCAACTCAAGCGAAGCGCTAGAGCGAGAAAGATGCCCTATGTCCCTGCCACTTTGTCTATTAACAAGTATTAAGTCGAAAAGTAATTATCCGATTTTCATGAAACAAAGACAGGTTTATAGACCTTGATTAGATAAGAAAAAAGTGGTATGGCTAAGATCTTTAGGTGGTCGGATTCCAAAGTTATAGACGCGTAAAGATTACGTAATAGAATAGTATGTTCAAACATTTTTTTTCGCCGTTGAATGAATAAAAATAATTTTAACGTATTATGCAAGTCTAATTATTATGTACATAATATAAAAGTTTTATTTATCTTTCTTTATTGTAGGATTGGCGCCTAATGGTATATGTAGATGTTATATAGACGGCATTGTTGAGATGCCGGTAATGCGATTACATCCTTTAATGGGTTTCCTACTTTTTTTAATTTGTTTCTAACTTGTTAACAGCCATCATTAAAACGCAATTTTAACACCTATGTCATGCAAAATGAATTTATGAAATTCGTTTTATTAACAAAATCAATCACAAAAAAAAACGCATCTGGTGAAAATAAACAAAAAACAAAAGAAATATTCGGTTGTTTAACGAGCACTATTGCATCAGGCGGCCTATTCCCGAACACAATTGTCTATTGACAATTATGCCAATTTGACAAAAATGCTACACAATTTTACGTGAAAATGGCATTCTCGTACACAAGTGTAAAGGTGTATTTCTTCTTTTTGAAAATTGTAGTAAAATGCTTAAAGCATTTTAATGCTGCCAAATTCAAAACAATAGGTCGGTTATGAGTGCAAAACAAACGAAAAAGCGATATAAATGCAATATTCCTCATGTTCATTGATGGGTTTTTGACAGAAAATATCCGGATATTTTTGAAAGAATTTACTCCCACTTACTTCACTTTAATAAGGGATTTTTTTTGATGACATGAGCGAACGTCTTTTTACTTGACATATAATTTTGGTATTTTAAACGTCAACATCACATTTTCTTTTTATTATTTTAATATTTTTGATTAATATCATTGTTCCAATCGAAGTATTTCGTATGGGACAATTTAAACGGGCATACAAGAAAAATCTTTTGGCGACAAACATTAGCATCAAAAATAATAAATTGGCATCACAAATAATATTTTGGCACCACATATGAAAAAACAAACAAATATTTTTGAAGGACATTATTAAATACTGTGGCGACAAACATTGACATCAAAATTAATAAATTGGCAACAAATATAATATTTTGGAACAGAAAAAAATAATTTTTAGAGTAAAAAAAAAAAAGAAATCGAGACAAAAAATTAAATTTAATCGATACAAATTATTTAATGTTTGATGGGGGATCGATATAAAATATTGCAGTGTCATTAATAGATTCTATATAATCCGCTCCTACGTGCGGCACGCAGTGCGACATGTTTGCCTATCCTGGCTCCTACGTCCCTCGAAATTTAAATCTAAGGCCCCTCGGAGGGCTAAGCGAGGGGGAGCGAAGCGACCTCCCGCGTGCCCGTGATAGTTACCGACGCCGTTAGCCTATACAATTCTAAGTTAAATTAGGGATCTTCATTTTCCAGAATATTTTAAAACTAATTTAATTTTTTTAATTTTTAATTTATTTATTTATAACTTTGTTGCCAGTTAATTATTTTTGTCGCCCAAAATGTTTATTTCGATGCCAAAAAATAATTTTTGTGTACCCTTCCAATAGTGCCAAAAAATTATAAATGTTGCCAAATTATTATTATGATGCCAAGAAATTTTTGTTTGTTGCTCATTAATTTGTGCCGTTTTATTATTTTTTTGTATCTCAAATATTAATTTTTTGTGTGCCGGTTTATTGCCAGCCATTTCGTATTACATACTTAAATTTAAATTTTTCAATTCACAGAAATTTTTGATTTTTTTATACGGAAAAAAGAATTAATTGTCGGTTATCAAAAAAACTCCAAAAAAATCCAAATAAAATTAGCCCTTTCAAACGCCATTTAAAATTGACTTTCTTCCAAAAATAAAATACGTAGCACAATTATGCACTGCTATGATATGGGATTGCTCATAAAACTGTAGTGTGAACATAAATACATAAGAGAACGATCGCACAAGAGAAATGAGACAAAAATTAAAAATTACGGTTGGTCGAAGCGATGAAAGTTGATGTACAATATATTGTACAAGGCGTTTGAGAGGGTTAAAGTTAAAAAAAAACTGATCTTTTTGATGCGTTCGTGTTTTTGCTCAAAAAATATCCGAATCTTTTTTATCCCTTGGTTATCAATGAACACTATAAGATTGTGGTTTCAACAGTAACTATATTGTTATTACCGGATCCACAATATTGTGTAAAATTATACACCACTTTGGTGTTACAGGATACGAAATTCACAATATTGTCAAATTTCACAATATTGTACAATCATTTATGTGTTCGGGCGGGAATAGGGCCCCTGACTTCTTTCCTCGTTTCATACCTCTCTTCCAATAAACTAAGAAATAGGCAAATTATGAATACCCATCTAAACAGTCGACGCGGTTTTTATTTATACGTGTATTTTCCCGTTTCCGGCCCCATTCGATAGTTTCTAGTTTTTATTATATGAATGATTCATCAAGAAACATTTCCCATAGTTCTACTTTGCGTGAGTAAAACATGAAACAGAAACCTACGGGTTTTTAAATATGTATTAAATCGGATTACTTTCAACAATGATCACTCGTGGAGCGCTCCGCCGTGATCACGAAATTTTGAATTTTTGTTAACATTGTTTACCCCTCCAAAATATTTTTTTTACATATCACAATCACGACTAGCAAACGTTTATCATAATTTTTATGAGAGAAATATTTTATTGAATGCCACTAGAGGTTAAGTTACAATTTAGTGTCATAAAAACAAATATGTAAATGTTTGCCTATATTTACGTAAATTTAATATTTTTCTAAAACTGCTGAAACATATTTTGTTTTATACAATGTGACTGTTGTTGTAAATTAAACAAAGCTTTACGTGAAAATTGCACTCAATATCATTCTATTTGACACCAATACCAATGTGGTATAAATAAAGTTAGTTCAATTTTATATAGAACTTCGCATTCATCCAATAAGTTTATTATGGTAAATGATTGTGATCTTATTCTATATAATGAAAGATAGAACGGCAGAACACTGCCGATTATTTCCACTGAATATTTCTTCAAATATGGAGTTACGAAAATTGTTCTTAAAATTAATACGGATTAGTAATTTTTAACAATCAAAATTGTCATAAAATGTACATATTATAACCGTTTATAAATGCATTTGTTTCTTGCACAATGGGCAAGGCTTGAGAAAGCATTTAAAATGCAAGTTAGTAAATAACATCAAAATAAAAACGGTGAATGACCTTTTGAGAAAACAACATGCGTTACCTTCAAATTCGCTTCAATTATTTCAGAAAAAATTATTTCCAAAAAACTTTAAATTCGATTACAGGAGATTTCAAATATGTATAAAATATACATAAGTATACTATTAAACATTATCCGCAATATAACATGATATGAATCCAGGATAATGATAATTAATTTGTCATAGAAAAGTTTTCGAGAATGAAAAAATAAGAATTTTCAGCGAGATATTGTTTTACCTACTTATACACACTTGTAACATAGCCGAAAAAACACAAAAATCCCTAGACGAAAATTATTAACGAAATAATAATCATACCGGTTTTTACAACAACAATAAATATGACATGAAATATATCCAATCATATTGTTTCTCATTCATTCCTGTTGTGTTTTGTTTTTTGTGTTTTTAATAAAACCAACACTAATGTACTACATTATGTAGTACGGTAGTACATTAATGTTGGTTTTGGTTTTTAATTTTTTTTTTCAGCAATTCAAATATAAAATGCTATTTTATATTTATGTATGTAGCTAGCAACGCGCATGCATACATATATACGTAGCTATCCATTAAAAAAAAAACTGAGGAAATCTGATTTAATTTGGTTTTATCTATTTACAACTAGATGGCTCAGTTTTAGGTTACAGGAATAAGCTTTGATAATATAAACTGAAAATAAAAGTGGAACCGCTGTCGCGGGCCAAATATTTGCTCTGTATAATCTATCTTTTTATTCTTATCTCTGCTTAAGCCCAGTTGCACAATAATAAAGAGTCAACGGCCATTTAAGTAATATGTCCTCTTTTTCTTGTTTTATGAAATTGTGATTTGTTTCATAATACAATTATTAATGACAAAATTTCTATGTAAAAATAAATAAAAATTAACTGAAGTTGAAACATGTCGCATTTTCATAAAAGAAGAAAGAGAGGAAATATTACTTAACTGGCCGTTAGCTCTTTATTTACTCAAGTGAGCATTAATCGTTTTGTTTTATAAGGCTATTAGAAAACAATTTGAGGGAAAAGATCAATTTTGATAAATTTATAAAGAAATTGTAGGAAAAATAATGTATGTAACACGCCTGCAAAGTACATTGTCGGGCTTGAATGGTCAGTTTCTCGCGCGGCAAATTGTAACTACATATGTGCCTTTTATACATAAAAGTAATAGTCATTGTTGTATTTTTTTGAATTAAAAACTACGGTTTTATATTTTTTTTTTGTGAAGAAAATCCTATTCTTTTGGGAGTGCCTGATTTTATTTTCGAGTATGAACGTTTTATGCAACAGATCACAAAAATCAATTAATTAACTTGCCTGTTTGGTACCAAGTTTTGTGTGATAACAAAGTTAAATTAACTAAACACTTTATCCTTTCGGTGTATATTAAAAACACACAACGCGCCTAAGCCATAGTTAAATAAACAGTTCAACAATTTTTTTTTACTGACCTAATAATTTTTATAGTTAATGCCTTTAATTAATATAGAAACATCTAAAGTTGCGTTCATGCACAATATTTTTTGTGGATTATAATCTCCCTCTAAAGATCTACCCCAGAAAATTTAACATTATGACAACGAATATTTATATTGGGCTACGATTTTTCATTCTCATTTTTATTGTTATTTTGGTGTATACGCAGCACTTATTTTTGAAACATTTTATTTTATGATTATTATTAAATATAATTTAAAAAAATAAAACTGAAAAACCAGCGAAGACAAGAAGTACGAAGCTGAACAGTGAACAACAAAAAATGAATTAAATTAGAATTTTTGTTTTTGTTGTTGTGTTGTCCCAGGGGAAATAAGGGTATGAAAATAGCAAAATATGAATCTGGCACAAACATACACAGACAACAAAAAAAATGTACATAACTTCTTTAAATTGTATTCTTAAGTAAGTTAGTTTGGTTATTGCTTTGTTTCGTTTTATTTTTTATTTTTTCAACTTAAGACCGATATACCATTTTCTTCCGTTCATTATATTGAGTTCATAATGTTTCTACTTAATTGGGAACACAGCAACAAACGAAATGTAAGCGAGCGCGCATTGTGCGCAAATTTAAAAGAAAAATGCGATCAGGGATTTATACATATGTCTTATTATTTGCCAAATTTTTATTTTTGACGTTATTTGAGTGGATAACATCATAATTGGCATGGTGGGGATTTGTACTGTTCTCGTAATCCATAAATTTTGCCAACATCACGAATTGCTATGCGCACATATCCAATAAAGAAACCAAAGAGGTTAAAAACGGGGGGAAATATAATTTTATACCTTTTAATCTACAATTTCCTCTGGACAAAACGCAAAAATCCAGTGTGGTATGTTAATTTCATTTTCTATACCTATACACATATATTTTACAGCAACGTATATTAAATTGTATGTAAATATGTACTTTAAGCGCGAGAATATAATACAAATGAGAAACAGGAAAACAAGTGGAAATTGCAAAAAATGATGTAGTATTCAAAATAGTACAAAGAGTACATTGTTCATTTGGTTTTGTTTTTGTTCTCTTCTACTAAATATTATATTGCAATTTCCCATGTGACAAACTAAATAAAAAAACAACAACATAGCGTAAAATTCCAGCAGGAGTGTGAGAATCCACTTTGTTTGGTAAATTTTAATGAAATTTCCGTTTAGTATATTATTAGTTTTATTTATACTTTTTCCCAGCTTCCAAACCAGCCGTAGTAGACTAACAAACAACAGTAAAATGCAGAAAACATAGATACAGATTTTTCTTCATTTAAATTGTGTTTGTTTTGTAAAAAGTGAAAAATGTATTAAGTTTGTTTGTTAATTTACATAAAAAGTTGTATGACATTAATTTTCTTTTGCTGCCATGTTAGCATAAAATGAAGGAGTATTGGAAAAAGCAAGAAATGGGTAACTATGTTAAAAAAAAAGTTGAATTACGCTTTTTCGTAAAAAGTCATTCTTTAGCTCTGCATTTTCATTGTATTGAAATGTCCAATATTGAAATTTGGTTTCCCCTAAATGTGGACTAAGAATAGTACAGATCTTAATTGTTGTTGTCATGTGTGTTGTTGTTGTCAATTTGAATTGGTTTATTAAATTTTTAATAAGGGTTCGAAAAATTTTCATTATTTGTATAATGTACTTTTGAAAGTTTCTTGTATTTTAAAATGATTAACAAAAAATTGTTAAAATTTTATATATTGTTCGTAAAAACTCCAAAAATCTTTCCAAAATATATAATTTCACATCGTACATTTGGGATAGGTACTTAATTCCGTTTTAAAAAATTCTAATTTTACAAAATTTTGTTTTTTGTACATTTTATTTTCCCGAACAATTCTATTTTAAAAAATTCTGCTTTTTTTAATTCTATTTTTTAAATTCTTTCTGTTTTATAAAAAAACAATGATTATACACACACACACAGGTGGCGGATAGGGGGATGCCCTCACCGGTTTTCACCGGCGGGTAAGTGGGAAATAAAATACTATGTACACCACGCAATTGTAGCGGCTTTATACGGACTTAGTTCGGCGGATCAAATATACATAAAATCGTCCGTATTGCAACTAATCACTCGATCATTCCCGAGGGAGGGATAGTCACTGGCGGGGGAGTCCTGTAGCGGCTCGTTCATCTATTCACATTTATATACATTCATTCACTCAATCCTTTCACTCAATTCTTACATTCACTCAACGCCACAATATTCTCATGCGAACACATTCAAAACAAACAGAACGCACCTATCAATCGCATGCATACCAACGTAGCGACCAAACATGACATAACAAAAATAAAACGAAGAATATTAATTATAGACACAGATTTTGTTCGTCTACGAAACCGTGCGGTAACCATATTGACACATCTAAAAAATCGATAAAAGTAAAAATACAAACCGCTTGTATTTTTCACATTTTTCTTATTTTCTTATATTTAAAAAGTATCTAAGTTCGTGCGCAATAAACAGTGGTGACGAATACTAAATAAATAAATCAATTTGTGTAAATCTCAGTGAATTAGAAAGTGTTACAAATAAAATTCCATTTCTTAAAATTCATAAACAAATCGGGCGTTTCATTTCAATTAATCCACACACGACCCGATACAATAAAGGATCAGGTGCATTAAGAAGTTGAAAAGTCATGCGGACCGCAGAAACTCAGGCGGAGAAAACTCCGCTGGATGTCGGAAATAATAAGCGAACGAGGGCATCGTCGGAAGAGCTGATTGAAGACCACACATCTTCTAAAAAAACAAAGAGTTGTAAATCAGGCCAAGCTGAAAACGTGACGAATATTATACCACGCAGAGAAATACTCCAACTAACAGAGGAAATTATGGAAATCAGCGAGAACAAACACCAAGGCAACGCAAGGAAGATAGCAATAACACCGAGGAGAAACCAGGAGAACTCTAATGGGCAAAAGTTACAGCGCGACAGCGATGGACAACGAAGACAGTGAACTGAAGACAGTGAAAAATGATCTGCAGCTTAAAGTTTAAAGTCAAAATGTCCAAGGAATCCGGAAGACGGTAAATGGTGACTTATTGTTTGTATTAGGAAAATCAGGAGATCCTAATACCGAGCGGTTTCGGGAAGAGACAGGGAAGGTGCTAGAAGGAATATCCGAGGTCCGAGCTTTAACTCAAGATGTTCAAATAAAAATAAAGGATATTGATGAGATAACTACAGCGGAGGAAGTGTACGAGGCGCTAAATGCTCAGGTTGATGCGCTCAACATACAAAAGACGCAAATAAGGTCCCTAAGAGGAGCGTATGGAGGTACGCAAACGGCAACAATTAGCCTGCCTTTTGAAGCAACAAACAAACTTTTAGCGATTGGAAAAGTACGCGTAGGCTGGGTATCCTGTCGCATACGCACCAAGCTTAAGCCTACAAGATGTTACAAGTGCATGGAGTTTAGACATATGGCGGGTGAGTGTAGGAGTAAAGAGGGTTACTCGAAGAACTGCTACATATGTGGAGAGTAGGGTCACATGGCTAAGGGATGCAATAAGGAACCGTGGTGCCTACTCTGTCAGAAAAGGAGGAAAACGATCTGAAACACGCTACAGGAAATAGCAAGTGTCCATCGTTTCAGAAGGCATTGAGAGATCTCATGCGTAAATGAAGTTCCTACAGCTTAACCTAAATCATTGCGAGGCAGCCCAAGAGCTTTTAACGCAGACAGTTCGTGAGCTGAAAATAGACGTGGCAATTCTAAGCGAGCCGTATCGAGAAAAGCACCCTAACGTGTTGGCTCTATATGCGTCTGGTAAAGCGGCTATATGGGCCTGTGGCAAAAGACCAATGCACTTAAGAGGTATCCTACAGCAAATAGTAGTAGTATATAATATTACAAAAGTAAGCGCAAAGAACTGAAGAAGGAAATAATTACCAGCAAACGATTATGTTTTCTGGAATTATGCAAGGATGTGGACAACAATCCCTAGGGTACAGCATATAAGCTAGTTATGAAGAAGATGAGGAGCTGTAGCCAACCGACTTGCTCTGAGCTACTTAAAAATATAGTTAGTACTCTCTTCCCAATACAGTTAAACACGGGATGTCCTATGTATGAAATTGCAGAGCATCATCTACCTTCGGCTGTAACAGAAGAGGAGATAATTCAAGCCATGACGAACATCGGTGATAATAAGGCACCGGGTCCAGATAACATTCCAAATTCTGTTCTTAAGGTGGCAATTAGACAACATTTACAGGCATTTGTGGGGTTGTACAACAAGTGTCTGATGGAAAGAACTTTCCCAGATCAGTGGAAGGTGCAAAGACTTGTATTTTTGGCTAAGGGTAATAAGCCTCCAGATGATCCAACAGCATACCGCCCTATTTGCATGCTGGATACCCCGGAGAAAATACTAGAGCGGATAATATGTAATCGACTGGAACTGGAAATAAGTGCTGCAGGTGGATTTTCCCCACATCAATATGAGTTTAGGAAAGCGCGCTCGACGATTGACGCCATTCGAGTGGTGAAAGAAGTGGCACAGGATGCCATTGAAGGCAAAGAAGTATTGCTTGATTGTTGCATTAGATGTCAAGTATGCATTCAACTCAGCAAATTTTAGCAAAATACTTGGAGCCCTAAGGGATTTTGAAGTACCACTGTACCTCATAGAAATTATTACTGATTACTTCAGTAATAGAATCCTGCGATATGAAACCGATGAGGGCATTAAGCATAACAAGGTGACAGGTGGGGTCCCGCAGGGGTCAGTGCTCGGCCCAAAACTCTGATGGCGTTCTTCGATTGCGCTTTCCAGAAGGAGTGAAAATAGTGGGGTTTGCAGATGACATTGCGGTCCCTATTGTAGCTAAACAAATTGATGAAGTGGGAGAGAACGCAAACATGGCTGTCGAAGCCATCCGAATATGGCTAACGTTAGTTGGCCTAAGCCTTGCCTACCGAAAGACGGAGGCAGTACTAATAAGTAGTAGGAAACAAATCGAAGTTATTGGCGGGTATACGATAGTATCCAAACCATCGATAAAATACCTATAGGAGTCATAAAGATGCGAGGCTGACGTTTAAGGAACATCTTTGTTATGCGAGTGAGAAAGCTGCAAAAGCCACCATCGCTCTTACCAGGATAATGCTTAATGTTGGGGGCCCGAGACAAGGCCGTAGGAAGTTACTAGTGGTTGTTATTAAGTCCATTTTATTATATGGAGCACCTACAATATGAGCTGACGCAATGCGGTTTAAAACATACAGCCGTGGCATGGAATCAGTGTATCGCCTTTCCGCAATAAGAGTATGCAGCGCTTTTAGAACAGTGTCGGGGAATGTTGTTTTGGTGATTGCAGGGATGGTTCCGATCGACCTACCGGCGTATGAAGCTGCACAATATGGCGGAAAGGAACACAGCGAAAAGACAGCCGCTGAAAAACGTAAGATCATGAGGCAACAATAGTTTGAGAGAATGGCAAAACTGCTGGGAGGTTATCTTCAGGGGATGTTTGAAACTAGTCTATATTCCTAGGAATTGGACAGAGGTGAAAGTAGTCTTTATCCTGAAATCGGGAAAGAGCTCACATGCTCGTCCAAAGGACTTGAGGCCTATAACTCTATCATCCTTTCTGCTGAAAACCCTGGAAAGGTTGATAGATGTGTTTATTCGATCAAGAATTGAACCCAGGAATTGGGCAATGTTGCAGCATGCGTACTGTAAGGGAAAGTCGGTGGACACAGCTCTGCACGATCTAGTACGCACAATTGAGAAATCAATTTACTTGCAAGAGTTTTGCATGGTAGCATTTCTCGATATTGAGGGTGCTTTTAATAATGTAAAAACGGAGGCGATCATGGAAGGATTGTCTTTTTTGAAGGTGGACTGCTCTATAAGTAGGTTAATAAATCAGATGCTGGTAAGCAGGACTATTACCTCGGAGCTGGGAGAGTCCAAGATTAGAAGACGGGGTGGTTAGAGGAACCCCACAAGGAGGTGTAATGTCCCCCATTCTCTGGAGTGCAGTGATTAATGGATTGCTGCTGGAACTAGAGAGAGAGGGGATACGGGTTGTAGCATATGCTGATGATATAGCGATAGCTGTCTCAGGCAAATATCTAGATACGATTAGGGATGTTATGCAGAATGCACTCCTGATCATTACGAAATGGGCCAGCAAGTGTGGATTGGGGATTAACCCTTCCAAAACAGAGCTGGTACTATTTACTAGGAAATATAAAATTCCGGTGGTTAGCCCTGCTATCATAAACGGCAGCGGACTAAGTAGTTTTTGCTGACCGAGCGAGATTTCTGGGCATAATCTTTGATAGTAAGCTCAGCTGGAAGCCTAACACTTTGGAAAGGGTGAATAAGGCTATTATAGCCTTATACTCGTGTAGGAACGCTATAGGTAAGAGATGGGGCTTGAAACCGGAGCTGGTATACTGGCTCTATACCGCCGTGGTAAGACCTGTGCTAATGTACGGGGTGGGCATTTGGTGGCCAGCTCTAGATAAGGTAACATATAGAGGTATGATGGAGAAGGTACAAAGAACGGCCTGTATGCTTATAAGCGGGGCACTTAGGACAACACCTACACGCGCTTTAGAGGTTATGTTCCACCTTATTCCAATCGACCTTTATGGTAAACAGATGGCAGCCAACGTGGCTACGAGACTCTTGGCTGTCTCTCAGTGGAAGTGTCTTCAGGTGAGACACTCGAAGATAGGTAGATTCGCTGGCGAAGAACTGGCGAATCTGGATTATACACTACTCCAAAAAATTAAAGGAACACTAATTTTTTTCAATTTTTTTAGTGTTTTTTGAAGAGCTGTATCTTATTAAAATACGGTCGTACAGAGATGAAAAGAAAAGCATTTTAAAGCTTCAAATCTCTAGTTTTGAGACTTTTGAACGGAAAATTTTTGTGAAGTACCGTTATCACGCAATCATAAGAAAGAGCGCGAAGAAAAAAAATTCGATTTTTTTTTTTTTTTTTTTGTAAGGTGCCATGGCCTCGGGAAATTTTTTTTAAGTTAAACCAATGCATAAGTCGGTTAGCTTGTTAATTAGGCGTAAATTTAATTTCATTCTGTTCTCTCTATGTCAACTTTTTGCTGAGATATCTGACTTTGAATCAAAAAAGATCCTTTTGCCTTTGATCATCGATATCTCAGCAACCAATGATTGCACAGTAAACTTTACGGCAGCCTTAAAAACTTCAGTAAATTTCCTACAAGACCCTTTAATGATTAGTTGAGAACAAATTTTTTTTTTCACCCTCAATACTGATTTGAAAAAAGTACAAAAAAACGACTTTTTAGGTTGCCTTAATAAATCTACCGTTACTTTACAAATATTGATGAAAAGACTAATGTTGCCAGGTCATTTTACAGTTTAATGTACTCCTAATAGCCCTGTATTATTTTCAAATTGATCCATCCAACCGTTTTTTCGGACAGATTGATCAAAGTTTTACAAAACAATTAAAGGAACAAGTATTCATCAAAATAAAAAAACGACTTTTTTCACATTTTGCGTTAGTTAATTGTTAACCCTAAAGGTCGCTGCACGAGTATGGATATAAATCCGTACAATCTGAATCCGAACGAAGTTAGTAACTTATTTGAACTTTTGCTAAATAAATTTTATCAACTTCTCTTTGCTTTTAGTTTCAGTAATAACAAATACAATGGGCGCTTTCAGATCCGCAAACTGTTGGCATCATGTTTAGTGAAATCATTGCTAATTTGATTTGATTTACTAATAAAGTTCTTAAATTTCATAGCGTTGACCGTGATTTTACTCAACATGTTGCCAACTGTTTGGTGCTCTGAAAGCGCCCATTATATGAAAATTTCAATAATAATAAAATAACAAATTTTTTTAAAAATCGAAAAGTCAGAAATAAGCAAATAAACTAAAAATAGGGGAAAAATAGCTCGTAATATATATTTTTTGGTATGGTTATGTTGGTTTTCTGCGGATATTTTGCTTAATGTTGAAATAATTTTAACTCGAGAGGAGAAATAGGGGAATATTTTTTTCGGTCACGTGACAATATTTAGGTAATTTCATTGGATGAATGACCGGATTCAGATTGTACGGATTTATATCCATACTCGTGCAGCGACCTTTAACGATCGTACGATTTTTTTTGTAATACTCGCCGATAAGAGACGACAGAAAATTAAATAAAGTTCTGCAATATGACTAATTATTATGGAACTTGGCCATTTCTGATCCGATTTTAGTGAAAATTCTAAAATGATTTTTGGATAAAGTTCTGGAATATGGCCAACTAGGATGGAACTTGGCCATTTCTTAACCGATTTTGATGGAATTTGGTATGCACGAGGGAAATGGGATTCTAAAATGATTTTTGGATAAAGTTCTGGAATATGGCCAACTAGGATGGAACTTGGCCATTTCTTAACCGATTTTGATGAAATTTGGTATGGGCGATGGAAATGGGATTCTAAACTGATTTTTGGATATAGTTCTGGAATATGGCCAACTAGGATAGAACTTGGCTATTGCTCATCCGATTTTAGTGAAACTTGGTATGGGCAATGGCAATGGGATTCTAAACTGATTTTTGGATAAAGTTCTGGAATATGGCCAACTAGGATGGAACTTGGCCGTTTCTTAACCGATTTTGATGAAATTTGGTATGGGCCATGGAAATGGGATTCTAAACTGATTTTTGGATAAAGTTCTGGAATATGGCCAACTAGGATGGAACTTGGCTATTGCTCATCCGATTTTAGTGAAACTTGGTATGGGCAATGGTAATGGGATTCTAAACTGATTTTTGGATAAAGTTCTTTAATATGGCCAACTAAAAAGGAACTTGGCCATTTGTTGTCCGATTTAGATGAAATTTGGTATAAGCAATGGAAATGGGATTCTAAACTGACTTTTGGATAAAGTTCTGGAATATGGCCAACTAGGATGGAACTTGGCCATTTCTTATCTGATATTGATGAATTTAAGCACGTGCCTTAGAAATAGGATTCTAAACTGATTTTTGGATAAAGTTCCAGAATTTGGCCAATTGTCATGAAACTTGGAAGTTTTGCATCCTATTTTTATGAATTTCAGCATTCACGATGAAAATGAGATTCTTAAATAATTGATAAAATAAATCATTAAATACATGGAATAATGATTTTAGTTTTTCATTTTTAAAGCACATGTCGAATTTCTTTTATTCGTTTAAGGAATAGGCAAGCGCCTTCCAACTTTAACATATAACTTTAACCAAAAATAATTTTAGAGTTTTATTTCTATAGTACATGCTGAATTAGTTTAAAATCGGATAAAAAATGGCCAAATTCCATCCTAATACTGCTTATTCCAGAATTTCATAATTTTAAAACCCAATTTTCGTTACAAATGCTGAATTTCATCAAAATCTTATAAGAAATGGGCAAGTTCCTACCTAATTGGACATATTCCAGAACTTTAGCTAAAATTTAGTATAGAATCCCATTTCCATTGCGAACACGAAATTTCATCAAAATCGGTTAAGAAATATCCAAGTTCCATCCCAGTTGGCCATATTCCAGAACTTTATCCAAAAATCAGTTTAGAATCCCATTTCCATCGTGCATACCAAATTTCATCAAAATCGGTTAAGAAATAGCCAAGTTCCATTCCAGTTGGCCATATTAAAGAACTTTATCCAAAAATAATTTTAGAATCCCATTTCCATCGTGCATACCAAATTCCATCAAAATCGGTTAAGAAATGGCCAAGTTCCATCCTAGTTGGCCATATTCCAGAACTTTATCCAAAAATCAGTTTAGAATCCCATTTCCATCGCCCATACCAAATTTCATCAAAATCGGTTAAGAAATGGCCAAGTTCCATCCTAGTTGGCCATATTCCAGAACTTTATCCAAAAATCATTTTAGAATCCCATTTCCATCGTGCATACCAAATTTAACTAAAATCGGATAAGAAATGGCAAAGTTCCATCCTAGTTGGCCATATTCCAGAACTTTATCCAAAAATCATTTTAGAATTTTCACTAAAATCGGATCAGAAATGGCCAAGTTCCATAATAATTAGTCATATTGCAGAACTTTATTTAATTTTCTGTCGTCTCTTATCGGCGAGTATTACAAAAAAAATCGTACGATCGTTAAGGGTTAACAATTAACTAACGCAAAATGTGAAAAAAGTCGTTTTTTTATTTTGATGAATACTTGTTCCTTTAATTGTTTTGTAAAACTTTGATCAATCTGTCCGAAAAAACGGTTGGATGGATCAATTTGAAAATAATACAGGGCTATTAGGAGTACATTAAACTGTAAAATGACCTGGCAACATTAGTCTTTTCATCAATATTTGTAAAGTAACGGTAGATTTATTAAGGCAACCTAAAAAGTCGTTTTTTTGTACTTTTTTCAAATCAGTATTGAGGGTGAAAAAAAAATTTGTTCTCAACTAATCATTAAAGGGTCTTGTAGGAAATTTACTGAAGTTTTTAAGGCTGCCGTAAAGTTTACTGTGCAATCATTGGTTGCTGAGATATCGATGATCAAAAGCAAAAGGATCTTTTTTGATTCAAAGTCAGATATCTCAGCAAAAAGTTGACATAGAGAGAACAGAATGAAATTAAATTTACGCCTAATTAACAGGCTAACCGACCTATGCATTGGTTTAACTTAAAAAAAATCTCCCGAGCCCAAGGCACCTTACAAAAAAAAAAAAATCGAATTTTTTTTCTTCGCGCTCTTTCTTATGATTGCGTGATAACGGTACTTCACAAAAATTTTCCGTTCAAAAGTCTCAAAACTAGAGATTTGAAGCTTTAAAATGCTTTTCTTTTCATCTCTGTACGACCGTATTTTACTAAGATACAGCTCTTCAAAAAACACTAAAAAAATTGAAAAAAATTAGTGTTCCTTTAATTTTTTGGAGTAGTGTATAACACCAACGTTGTGCTTCGATAAGGGTTTCCGTACCATCTTTCCCTCAGGGGAATCCTGGAGAAACGGATCAATCTTGGAAGACGAGGAAATGCAATTTTTCACGGACGGCTCGAGGCTAGACGATAAGGTAGGAGCCGGAGTCTTCTGTGATAAACTTAATGTTAATATTTCTGTTCGTCTCCCTGACTACTGCAGCGTGTACCAGGCTGAAGTGGTGTCGATCGGGGAAGTCATGACATGGTTGAAGCATAATGTGGTATCCGGGAGGGATATCGCAATTTATGTGGACAGTCAGGCAGCGATCAAGTCACTTGAGGCAGTTTGTCTGAAGTCGCGGGTGGCGCTGGATTGCCGATCATCTCTTAACGAGATGAGCGAGTATTTCAGCATCCAGATAATCTGGGTCCCGGGTCACTCGGACGTCACGGGGAACTGCAGGGCAGACGAACTAGCTAGGTATGGTACGACTCTCCAGATGCAGCCGGAAATGGTAGGTCTGGGGAGGCCTATGGCAGTGCTAAAATAAGCGCTCAATAAAAAGGCAATCGCCTTGACAAATGAGAGGTGGATCAACACTCTCACGTGCATGGTAGCAAAGCAGGTTTGGCCAAAACTGGACTTGCGGCGCTCCAAGGAACTAATATCCCTGGGAAGACAAGAAATAGGATGGGTCGTAGGGATAATGACAGGTCACTGCCTTTTTGGGGAGCATGCGAGAAGGCTGGGGATACAGACGAATGACTTTTGTAGAAGTTGCATGGACGAAGAGGAGGAGGAGACTTTGGAACACTTCCTATGCTCATGTCCGGCGCTATCATACAGAAGGCATAAGTATTTGGGTGTGTACGGTATGGACAGCCTTTCGGAACTCGCGGACTGTGGAGTGCGAGATTTATTACGCTATATAAATAGCTCTGGTTGGTTTCAACGGGAGTAATGGGGAGATGGGATCCTGTGGTATCACAACGGGCCATTGCTGGCCTAAGTGTGCGATAGCAGCCACTTCAACCTAACCTAACCTATCCTATATAGTCACAATATGGGAACATCTCTGAGATTTGTGTTAATTGGCATAGTGTAGCAGCGCTTCCGTCCATCTTTTTCTATGAAATTGGTAATTTTCGAAAATTTGTCACCAGAGCCCAACCCAGTTTTTGAAGTGAAACTTCTTTAGTACCGGGGTGATTTTTAAAATCGATGAAATAAAACAAAAATTACAAGCAAAAAATGAAGAAGCGATATGAAACAAAAAAGCGACTGTATTTCTTTTATTTTTATAGATACAAACTTAATGTTCTTGTACTATTTAGATGTAGGCGGTTATTATATTAAATATATTATTGCAAATTTACAATAAATAGAGAAATGAAGTTTATAAAACTTAAATTTGTGTAGATATTTAAAGGATCATGCAATGAAAGTTGGCACATTAAGATTAAATTCAATACTTTTAAACTAAATTCAAAATGTATTTCTTTTTCTCTTGCAATTCAAAAATGAAACAATTGGTTTATGCTAGCTGCAAAATGAGACATGGAAATTATACTATGCAATAGTTCCAAATGA
Organism: Tipula helvola; assembly: GCA_963556165.1. Taxonomy (NCBI): domain Eukaryota; kingdom Metazoa; phylum Arthropoda; class Insecta; order Diptera; family Tipulidae; genus Tipula; species Tipula helvola. The sequence goes on along the minus strand of OY744481.1, from coordinate 334,730,020 downwards.
TTTGAGGAAACTGCACATATGCATCAATCGCTGGTTGCATTACTTTAGGTAAATTAGTTAGTATTCTGAATTTCTAACCGTGCGGCCAACCAAAGATTAATGAGTAGAGAATGTTACATGTTGATTGTAGTTTATTGAATTTTGAACGTTTAAAGTTTCATGCGGCATATGAAACGTTCAAGAAATTTGCATTCCCATAAGAATGGGAATTAATGAACAATTATCGATATTTATGTAAAGATTATTCCAATTTTGCTATAATTGATATACACATATACTTTATTATTCATTAAAATAAATACTTGTATCTATAATGAAGTAAACAAATTGGAAAAATAAGCAAATAGGAAGAAAACGATTATTTTTTCGAAATCAACAGGTTTGATTATCGTATTACTTTACTTATGCAAATAGATTTACTGTATAAACAGCCTGTGTATATTACCTTAATGGGAGTAAAGCATTATGTATATTGTTAATCAAAATATGTATAAAATGGGTCTTTTTTTATTTATACCTAAAGGTGCTGACTTCATTTAGTATTCAATTTTGACTTTTACAAATATATATTCAAAATGCATTATTCATAATAAACAACAAAATTTGAATTCGATTTATTTGTGAATTTATTAGGCGATCGATCGAAATTGAATAATATTTTATGTTCGATTATTTTTTGATTATACATAATACATAATTCATTTATGTTTTCATTAAAAAAAAAAGAAAAACATTTATGTAACAATCATAGTATACATAATTGTTTAGCATTATCCAAAAATACATAAATCATATAATATACAATACGTATGACAATTACACCACAATAAGCTTTTTTTAAGTGTTTTATGCAAACAACTTTACGAACATAAATGTATGTACACACATTACATATACTGTAAAGGGTTGTGGGAATTTATTTAATTTTTACCCTCGTACGATAAGGTGAAAACATCTATTGTGAGTATGTAATATCCATTGGTCGTATATTTTGAGCAGGTCAAACTGTAAAATAGCTTCAAGGCGAATGTATGGTTTGACCGTAAGAAAACAAAAATTCGTAAATGAAGGTGCGACACTTTCACCTTTAAAACAATTATTTTAATCTATTAAAAGCTTTAAAGCTTGACTTCTCGTCTCATTTACGTATTTGTATACGTTATATTACACGAACAACAACAAGTTGTTTATTTTTAAATAAACAAAAAGATTTGTTGGTACAAAAAATGGAAGGTACTACAAAAAAAGCTTGTACATAAATGAAATCCGTTCATACAATAGAAAAAGGTTAAGTTTGCTTTTATATTTCAATTTTAAAAATAAATATATAAAGCTTTAGTCAATTTTACGTTATACAAAGTTGAATCAACTTTCATTTTTCATTATCAATGTTGGTTTCTTTTTTATTTTGCTTCTAGGGTAGATTCGAGGAACTACACACAAAAGTATAGTAACGGTTTGCAGTTTCTGTGAATTATCGACTCTTCAAAAATACTCATACATTAAATGTTTAACTTAGCGCGGTGAACATTTCAAAAATCAATATCAGCGTTTGTTTACCTTTGAAAACAAAAACAAAAAAATTCAAAATTAATTTTCACCATTAACTTTTATTTTGTTGTTACAACACCCCCGCTTTGCTAATATCTGTATAAATGGGGATTGGCTATACCTTTAAAATAAAATAAAAAAGTTTTAAAAAAAAAATTCTTCTTAAATTTTAAATTAAATATTTATTTTAATTTAGCGTTCGTCTGTTGGTTGTGTCTTCTCGTCATCGGGGTCGACTTCTTTAATCATCGCGTCTTATTTATCCCTTCAATTATTTAAAAATCAATTTTATCAAATTAATTTCCTTTTCTTAACTTTTTTCGTTCGTTTTTTGACTCCCCAGCCCTTTCTCATTTTCTTGGTTGATTTTTTTTTTTTTTTTTTACTTGATGTTTCAGATTGAATCGTTGATTCAGATACAGATATTCTAGCAAACCATGTTTCACGACAGCCATCCCCTTCCATTTAATCAATTTTATTTTATGTCTGAATTATTTACAATAAAAATCGTTTTACCAGATATCGATCAAAAAGATACCACACTTTTTGTGGTGTGCGGTGACACATTACGATGGAATTTTATCAATTGCGAACAAAAATCTTTTGTGTGTTACGAAATTCAATAAAACATAAATAACAGACAGATAGACAGACAGACAGTCTTGTTCATGCGACAAAAGTAAATCAATTCGATTGAATATTTGGGTCAAAGAGATTTTTTGCTGGTTATGTATTATAACGACAACGCCGACGATGAAGAAAATTGTTAAATGTTACGTTTGTCTTCAGGCTTCCATGTTCTTTTTTTTTTTGCATTACCGATCGTTCAAAAATATTTTTCCCGCATTTTCCCTTATAACTGTATCATCAATATTCATTTTGTTTGGGAAGAAAAGTGTTTATATCTTATCATTAATCGTGATTGTTCATCACATCATCTACCTTATGGTACCGTATATGTATCAAATCTGCAGAAAATAGATTATTACTGTTATTATTATTCAAAATACAATCACATCATAATCATATCAAGCGATATATTATTATAATGTGATCTGAGAACATAATAAAAGCATATTTATGTACAAATACGTCGTCATATACGACGAAAAATGTTTGGTGCGATTTTCAATCAAAACCATCGTATACATATATGTTGTAGATACCCACACCCATCAAAAAGGATAAAAATGGCAAGAATAATGTATTTATTATGACTAAGTAGCATATCAGTGTTTGTTAACCTTTTGAGTAAAGCGGGTCCTCGCATAAAAAAAAAAGTTTTTAAATTTATTGTTGGACGCAACAGTTTATAATCCTATTTGTATAATATGTTGAGTCATTGATTTTAATCGTTCCATTATGGTATTGTATCAAAAACCCTCCATCTAAATATTTGCTTGAGTTTTGTTACAAAGGATGCTTCCATTAAAATTGGTGGGTTAGCCTCTTAATCTTGCAGTACAAAATGTTGCATTACAAAATCTTGCATTACAAAATCTTGCAAGTACAAAATCTTGCATTTCAAAATCTTGCATTACAAAATCTTGCATTACAAAATTTTGCATTATAAAATTTTGCATAACAATTTCCCGTACATTTATAGAATCTTGAAATAAGAAAATTTCATCAAGAATTTTGCTTGAGATATCAAACATCAAATGTCAGTGGTGGGATGTTGTAACATCACTTTCGATTCGAATTCGATAGATTTTATGTCTCATGTTTCAAGAATAAAATTGTACTCTATTTCGTTTTGCAATTACGCTGTTTTTCTTGCTATCTCACCTTGCTCGAACAAAAGAACATTCTATTTCTACTTATACTCATGATAATTTATCACTAAAATTTTTGTTTAGAGAAAGAGATCGCAATAAAAAAAGCGTAATCAAAAAGCAAAATAGAACACAATTTTATTCTTGAAACAAGAGACATAAAATCTATCGAATTCGAATCGAAAGTGATGTTACAACATCCTACCACAACCAAAATTTTATGTTGAGATATTCTGGAAAATGGAGATTTCCATTTTAATTTTAATATTAAATCTTCATTAATCAGAAACGAAAATTTAAATTCTGGAAAATGAAGATTAAATCTTCCTTTTCTAGAATATTTTGTTGACATATTTTGAAAAATGAAGATTTCCATTCTAATTCTAATATTAGCCGTATTTCTTGACGCATAGTTATCCGGATCGCTATCTACACAATTTTTTTTATTTTATTTTTTTTTATAATATTGAACTTTTATGAATACGCAATAAATATTATGTTAGATACTAAAGACAGGTACAGATACTAAAACTGCAACATTTTTTAAATGCAAGATATTGTATTTGCAAGATTTTGTATTTGCAAGATTTTGTATTTGCAAGATTTTGTACTTGCAAGATTTTGTACTTGCAAGATTTTGTAACTGCAAGATTTTGGTTTGGCAAGATTTTGATTTGCATGATTTTTAAAAAATGCAAGATTTTGTACTTGCAAGATTTTGTAATGCAAGATTTCGGGGCGCTCCCAAAGTTGGTCTATGGTGTTATCGTTTAAAATTCCGATAATTTGGTTTCTATTATACTGATAGTCATATCTGGCGGCTGACCCTCTTATAAGTTGAATGATGCAATGGTTCTCAATTAGTTCCTTCAGTTTACTTGTTTCGCAGATCGTGACGTCTCGGAAAACGTTGCATTCCTATAGGTAATTCCTTAAAGTTCATTTTGATTAAGTAACAGTTGTTTGGATTCCAGGTGTATTTGTTTGTTTTGGTTAATTGTTCATCTTATGATTTCGATTGTAGTTCTGCTTACCTGTCTTTGGCATCGTCATTGGTTCTGCATATTCCGTTGCCTCTATTTCGTTGGATTATATCAATATTAATAATTAATAATTTTCCCTTTTGCTAATTGCGCAGCTCGCACAATTTCCTTTATCTCCTCTTTCATAATTATAAGCCTGCTGAATAGTACTTGTTACATTTGGTAGTCTCCATTTTTATGCAACAATACTATTGGATTCATTGAGCATTTGTTGGGATGTGCCGATTAAGACCTTGTTAATCTTGTATTGTTGGACTGTTGGTTGTTATTGTCGATTACATGGTTTTGGCTTTTTACTCTCTGATCCCAGTCTATAGCGATCCGATTTATCGATCTTCTTGTTCTTGATTTTGTATTCTTGAGTTCTAAAATTAGCTGCGAGATTTGTTTCATTTGATGGATTAGTTGAGGTCCAAATTTGCGTCCTTGATGTATGCGGTTGATTGTTGGTCTTAATCGGTCAATTAATTCCTCATATTTGTATAAATATATGATGTGGATTAGCTTAAAGTTCCCCTCGATAATTCGTTCATTTCCTTGTTATAATGTTGCTATCGCGATATCGTACTCATAAATATTCAATGTTGATGTCAGGCCCCATAGCCATGGAATAGAAATAAACGTAATTATTGTGTTAGATGAGATTTTTGATCTGAGCTTTATGGATTCGATTTCTCGATGTTGTCGTGATTGTAACGTTATTATCCTCAGCTGCTGTTTCTCTTTGGAGCCTCGGTTTGTTTTTTGCCTGGATTTGTTTAATTGCTGTAAAGATGGTATCACCAGGTTCATATGTTTTAGGTGTTTTTCTCTTTGTATTTTCCCTTGCAATTTGGGATTCGTGAGATTTGTTTGATCCTTTCATATAAATCCTAATTTATTTTGGTTTTGAAATCGGTTAGATTCTGGTAGTTTATCCGTTGTGTCATCCCAAAAATGATTAGGCCCGGTTTCTACTCTTTTCTGATCACTATATTGATCAATTCCTTCACTGTCAATTCCTTGAGTTCGTGTTGGAGGCACTGAAGATTTAAATTACTGTATAGTGGACTCTCTCAACAGTCCCATTTTACCCCACTTCTGATTGGCGGTATTAGGTAAATTTCGACTGCTTAGGTTTTCAGGTAATCACTAATAATAGGGCTTTCGAAGCTTTTCTCATTGCCCATTACAATCATTTTGGGTATGGTAAATTAGTACAGTGCCTTAATTATTTTGTCTCTCACATATGGGGGTGGATTTAGATTTCATGCGAGATTTCCATTATGTCAACATGAAGTATTTCCGCTGGATATGTCGGGATATTTGTTTCATGGATTTGCACTTGATTTGAATGTCTATCATATTATAGGCCAGCCATTCGCGGAAAATAGTACATTTCCTGTTTTCTATAAGATTCCGGTGAGCCCTTTTGTGTTCTTCCTTTATAATTGAGAATTTTTTTCTTCATTGCAGATATCCGTAACCATTCGTTGAGTTAGGCGAATTGTATAACCAGAGAAGTGTTTCTTGTAGGATTTGTGTAATTTCTCGGGTATTTTTATCCCGTTGATCATATTCGGGTTCAATTTTTCTCGTAATATTCTAGCGCTTCTTTGTTTAGTTCTGGTAGGCTAATGTGGTGTCTATGGCAGGGAGTGAGGTTACTCATGAGCATTGATTTTCTTGCCTCTTTTGGGTATAATTTAATTCCTGAATACATTAATTGGTGCTTCACAGTATTTTATTAGGCCTGTAAAATTTTCTTCGGTGCTGTGAACTGCATTAGTACATCCAGGTTTGTAACCAAGTTCGTAGTTATACTGTTCCAGGCGCGCCTTCCATCTTTTCAACTTGGCGTTATTATATACAGTAGTATCGATTGGTGAAGTGGTATCTTAACCTTTGAGACAAATGCCAGGCTGTTGTTTTTTCGATCAATGACTGCATCGAGTTGTTTCAGTGTGTCATCGCCAATTATACCATCGAATGTTTTTAATCCTGGCAGAACAAAAAATTCTATAACTGTGTCAATCCCGATTTTCTGCCAATTTAATTTTGAATTTAGTATTGGAGAGAATCGTGTTTTTGGGTAATTAAGGTTTGATGCAATTTTTATTGGTACCCGTGTCAATCACGAACTGGGTGGGTGTTGCCATTTTTCATTTGATACTCTATGTGTATGGTACGCTAGAGATGGACCCATCATAAAATTAAACTCTACATTCTCCTCGATTTCGTCTTCGCCTTCAAGTTATTCGATGTCTGCTTTTTCTCTTAACAGCTGCGAGTATTTATCTTTATCATCTTCTTCCTGAGCCTCTATGTGGTTTGTTCTATATTGTTAAAGGTTTGTTGGCCTTGTTGGACTTGTTGCGGCGGATAGTTCATGCAGTTGATTTGTCTGCTCTAAAGCGAAGGATCAATATCCATTAGTTCTGATGGTTTGGGGTGTGATGGCCTTGGTTGTACCTTGATGTTTTGGTGCTGAATGTTATGCGGTATGTTCCTTTGTGGCTGGTAACGTCATTTGGTTATGATTTCTTCGAAAATCAGGTGGATAGATGTTTGGTCGTGAAGAAATATGGTTTATTCGGGCAATTACTGAATTGTTGATATTTTTCTTATGAACTGTGAAATTTCATTTCGATACTTTAAATTCTAGATCTGCAGGCAGGGCGCGTAAGCTTCTACTAATGCTTGTGGTTTCTGGTTGATCAGCATTCTCAATAAATTTCCGTTTATTCCCCTGAATGTCTTTTCCAGTACTCGGTTTCGATATGTTTCGATGAGAACATTTATTATGTCGGTCGAATAATCTTCCGTTTTTATTGTTAAATAAAGAGAATTGGTGATTGACATTCGCGTAGAATTCATCCGATGTCATGTTCCTCTGACAAAAGGTTGCTGAGTTGATGCTTTGGTGTCCTCAGGTCTCTCTTGTTAGCGAAATGGATGGAGAGACATTTTTTAATTGCCTTCCATTTATCATCGAATATGTTGTAACATATTAAGGTTGGGTCAGCATTTCCCCTTATTTTCTGCCTGATACTCTGCAGAATTGTCCGATATATAGGCCTATAGCGTATGTTGTTATAATCTTCTAAGATGTTTTCAACACTGTGGATCCAGGATATATACCGTCAATTGGTTGCAGCTCTTTTACACAATCTGGCAATTTACTGATTTCTTTTAATTCCTCTGCGTTTTTGGGTCTCACCAAGTTTCTTGTTGTTTCCGCCACTGGTCCTATGGAAACCTCTGTTTAAAGCTATACTAATTTTAGTGCGCCCATCTCACATAGGTCACTGCGTCATCATCTTTCTTTGAAATTACGAGTAATAAAAATGTTATCGTTAGCTATCCAAATCAGTTATAACTTTTCGGTATCTTTTATAGTTTTTCAGTTATAAAAATGTCCACCTAAATAAGCAAATATTCAAAGGATTTAAAAGTTTCATATTTTATCACTTTACAGGAAGAGTTTAACCTAAACATAAAAAGATGGATTAAGCATGATTCATGGCTGGCTCGAGCTCTCATAGTTAAATATTGGTTAGATGATTGATTTAGTAGAAGCAACCAGTTCAACTGCAACCAATCTCAACGTCGTTCATCTATCGGATAGGTGGTCTTCCACGATGTTCTACTTTCGTTGGTGCCGATTTAAAATCGTTGTCTTTATGTCGTGTCTGAGGTCGTTGTTGTGAATCCAAAAATATCCAAGGCTCATGTTGAGGTTTCGTAACAAAAATAGTTTTAAAGGTTGGGCTGTTAAACCAACGCCAACCTCCTGTAGAAGGACCAAAGTCCTCACACTTTAGCCTACTCTTTTAACAGAGTAGTATCTAGTGGCCGCCACGAAGAGACAGTGTGAGCACTTGCTGAGGTTGTATGCAGTTACGGCACATGAAGCAAGTCTTGTGTTTATCCCCTGCATACACAGCAGCCTAAACACTAATGATAATGACCTATCTACCTTCTTGCAAGAGACTAATTTTAGCCACAGAGCTGAGCATTATTGATAAGCCGAAAACCGTGTAAAACATTGCTTTTTTTCATTTAATATTTTGTTAAATTGAAGTTTTTTTTTCAAAAATGCCACCAATAAAATCATCAAACTTGGAACGAAAAGAAAAACGAGACAGGAAAGCTGATTTCTTCTCCGGCACCAGCTTCAAGTACGGCTCTGGCTCCGGCATATCCAAAATACCCAACTCAGTGACTCCTAGCTCCGCTTCTGGCGTCGGCTCCAGCTCCAGGTTCAACTTTGGCTCCGGCTCCAGGTTATCAAAAATGCTTAACTCAGAGGCTCTTGGCTCCAGCTCCGGCTCCTCAGCCCTGTGCGGCAGCGTCTCATTGAGCCAAAATATTTATGATCACTACCTAATAAAAGCTCAGGAATTTTTTTTTTGGTCAGAAAAGTTAGGTGGCTTATACACTTTAGTGAAAGAAAGAGGTCGTCATAAGGATCTTTTTTCACTATTATGTGTAATAAGAAGTAATTTTAATTTTTACAATTTGTACAATCTAAAGCTCAGCATAATTTAACTGAAAAGGTGCACGTTTTCACTAAAAAAAGTTGACTTGCCCAGGTAATAAACGTTCTAATTCAAATGGCAATGTTACAAGCTTATTTCGATATATTTAGCTGAGAACGTAAATTTAGAGAGTGCGTAATAATTTTGACAGACTGCAAAATTTAGAGCTTTCTCGAATTGAATTCGCCGGATGCAAGATTTTTTAATTGATAATAGAAACATACCAATATTAAAAGCTCGAATGTAAGTATTTCGTCGCACATTAAGATTTGTTATATTTTCAAGAGTAACAAAAAATAATTTCTATTACTTTTTACATAGGTCATTCTAAATTTGAAAAAATATTTGCTACGTATTAAAAGAGGTTGACATTTTTTTGGAGTCCTAAATACCTTTTAAGGAGTTCTGTCGATAAACGAATACTTTTTCACTAATTCATATTATTGTTTCCAACTAACATAACCTTAAATGCTTTACTAGAGCCTAAAATGTTATATTCTATAAAACTATTATGTTGTAAACTTTTCATTCGAATATAAAACAAATCATTTTCCTTGAAAATGTCAAAATGTTGAAAGCTTTACCATCAAGCTAAAATTGTTTTGAATGGTAAACCTTTTTCAAAAAGCTTATTAATTCAATGGAACACCAGTCTTACATTAAAAGGCGCCAATGTTAAAAGTTTGCTTCGTTTTTTTTTCTAAAAACCCTAAAAGCTTTGTTCGCTAACTTATAGGTTTACCTTAACTGAAAGCTGTAGTTGTTTGTTCTATAGCTAGAACTGTTACAATGGTATCACTAAGCTCATACTAACTCTAGGAAATTTTAGCGTAAAATAGATTTTACTACGGTCTAAAATGACCAAAGTACTGAAATCCTGTCAAAAATGACGAAAAACCACTTTCTCGACTTTTTGAAAGTCCCTGAGTATGAAAAAATGTGCGTCCGCCTCTCTGGATGTCTGGATGTCTGGATGTCTGTACCCATGGTATCTAGACAACGGCTTGTCCGATTTGGATTTGTTTTTCGCCAATCTGTTTCTATGGTCAAGGCGGAGGTATAAAAAGTTTTTGGAAACTGTACGTCAAGAGGGTGGGGTACCTGCCATACGAATTGACCCAAACCTCCTGGTTATATAAATGTCTGCGATATTTTTATATATTATTATTATTTTAGTTTGTTTATATACATATTGATATTACACAAAAACAATTATTCTAAATTACAGAAATAAAGTAAAGCTCCATTAGATTTAGATTAAAATCTGTGGTGGAGCAACAATTATATAATTCAAATTTTGATTAATTTCTTAATTTCTGTATATTTAATGGACTGTATTTCTAGATCGTTGCATTCTAGATCGTTGGGATCGTCGGACAGAAATACAATGGGCCTAGAATTAAGACAACCTTCTATTTCAATTATTAACGTATTAAGTTGCTCAAACGTTAATGAATTCAAACCTACAATACGTTTTAAGTGAAATTTTGCGCTTTTTGCAGCCGCCTCCCACAATTCGCCGAAATGTGGCGACCGTGGTGGAATCATATGCCATTGTATATTGCGGTCAATACAAAATTTCACCATGCTGTCATGATGAATTTCTGATGTAAAAAGTCTATATAGCTCCTGCAATTCGGATTTCGCACCTACGAAATTCGTTGCATTGTCGGAGTAAACATTTAAACATAGCCCACGTCGGGACACAAATCTCCGGAAGGCTGCCAAAAAGGCTTCCGTGGATAATTCAGAAACAATTTCCATGTGAATTGCCTTTGAAGCAAAGCATATGAAAATTGCCACGTAATATTTTTCTTCAACTCGAGATCGTAACTTGGATCTTATCATAAAAGGACCACAATAGTCGATCCCAACATTTTCAAAAGGTCGAGATGGAGTAACTCCTTCTTTTGGAAGTTGCCCCATAATTTGAAATAGTGTCTTTGGCTTAGTGGGGAAACAACGAACGCAATATTTTACGACTTTCTTACACAGATTTCGGCCGCCGATGATCCAAAAACGTTCTCGAATGTTGTATAATAACGATTGTGGTCCAGCATGCAATAGCCTAACATGCTCTGATCGTACGATCAATTGGGAAAACGTATGCGAAGCTGGAATATGTATGTTGGAATTCTTTAGTCTACCGCCTACACGCAGAATATTATCTTGGCCTAAAAATGGGTTCAGAGGTAAGAGTTTGCTTTGTTTCGGTAGCATTTTGCCTTTCCGAAGAAGCTTCAGTTCAGCCGGAAATTCAGTTTGTTGTATATTCAGTAGTTATATAACAAGAGGTTCGAAAATAATCGAATATGCAGTTGATAGGACGAGATGTGTTGCTTAGGAAACACAACGACACCGTAGGTGTCGAATGTCAAAAATATTAATTGTTTATTTATATTCATGGATGATATGATTTATTTGTTTGCGGCCGAAACACCACTAGTTGTGTTTCGCGAAACACAACTTAGCAACGCAAATAACCGATGTTATACAGCGTAACTAAGGAAAATTCAACTATCGGATTGGTTTATTTTCCAATGAGTTGTATAGTCATTACAATTGCCTTCAATGCCAATTCGATTTCAAGGGCTGATAATTCGATTTTAATGGATGGTCTATGATTGAAAGGTAATAGATTTTTGTGTGACTGATTTAAATTACGATTTTGTACTGCGATCTTCATATTGTTAACAAAACGTAGAATAAACGCAAATTTTCTTAATAATTTAGAATAATTTGAACAGTTAGAAATTGCATCCCATTCATTATATTGTTCCGAGACACAAACCTTTATTTTTTTAAGTTCCAGCTTTCTGCGTCGATTTCAATCGCAGAAGGTTGGTTTGGCCAATTCTCTTTCGTCAACCAAAGGAAGCCTAGACCACGGACCCAATCTTCGTATTTTAAAAAATCATTGGGCATTAAACGACGAGATATTTTATCGGAAGGATTGACATCGGTTGGTACATAGTACCAATTTTCTGGGCTTGTCAAATCTTGAATTTGGAAAACTCGGTTCACGACGAATGTCACAAATCGAGATGGAACCGATCTAATCCGATATAAGGTTATTTCCGAGTCCGTCCATAAATAAATCGTCGAAAAATTTATTTCCATAGCTGTTAAAACTTTATGAATCAGTTGTGATAACAAAAGAGATGCGCACAGTTCAAGCCGAGGAAGGTTTGAGATTTGAAAGGAGCGACTCGACTTTTCGCGCACAAGAATGTTACGTTGCAATTATTTTCTTGATCCACTGTCCGTATGTAAATGCAACATCCGAATCCTTTCTGTGATGCATCTCCGAAACCATGAAGCTCGATTCGCTTTGGACGTGGAATCATGACACATCTAGAAATGGATAGTTTATCAATTGACAATAGTTGTCGTTTGAACTCTTTCCAGTACTCTTGTAAGTCCAAAGGTAGATCGCTATCCCAATCCAGTTCCAGAGACCATAATGATTGCATGAATAATTTTGCAAGAAATACGATTGGACCACAGAACCCTAAAGGATCAAATAATTGGGCAATCTCTGACAAGGCAGATCGTTTCGAATATGGGATAGTTAACGAGTATTTCTTCAACGAAAAGTAGAATACGTCTTTTTCTGTATACCAATTCATACCTAATTGAAATTGATTTTGATTGTTCTTGGCAATCTTTAGATTGTAGTGACGGATCATTTTACTTGATTTTCCGAAGTTCGAAACCCCCACGAGATAGTAATAGAATTATCTCGCTTTTTAAATTAGAAGCAGTTTCAACAGAATTTGAACCAGTTAATAGGTCGTCAACGTAAAAGTTGGATTTCAGAACACGAGACGCTTCAATAAAATCCTTTTCTTCGTCTGCTGCTAATTGATAAAGAATTCTGATATCAAGAAACGGAGCACTAGCTGTTCCATATGTTACTGTACGAAGGTTGTAATATTTTGGCTCTACATCTTGACTTTCACGCCACCAGATTTTTTGTAATTCTTGTTGATCATCTTTTATCAAAATTTGCCGGTACATTTTTGCTATGTCACCGGTTATGCCTATGATATGCTTTCGGAGCCGCAATATAATCGAATATAGATCTTGTTGAATGGTCGGGCCGATCATCAAACAATCATTCAACGAGACTCTGGTCGAGGTTTTTGATGACGCGTTGAATACTACACGCAGTTTGGTGGTACTACTGCTTTCCCACACTACCGAGTGATGTGGCATGAAATAAGATCCACCTTTTAATTGTGAACTGTTGGGGTTAGCCGCTTCTACCATATGATTTAACTCCTTATATTCTTCCATAAAATGGTTGTATTGATGATAAATTTCATGGTTGGCAACTAAACGCTTTTCTAGAGAATAAAACTCTCGTAAGGCACTAAATGAAGAATCCCCTAAATTTTCAAGATTTTATTTTAATGGCAAAGCATCAATATATCGTCCATTCTCGTTTCTTTGAACATTTTGAACGTAATGTTCCTCGCAATGTTTCTCTTCTAATGAAAGTTTATTTGGTGAATTCACTCCTTCGATTCGCCAAAAATTTTCTATCTGATTATTTAATTCTTCAAACGAGACATGAAATGATAATAAATCATTGTCAGCATTAGTAATTTGTGGATTATCCGAAACTCTGCCCATGACGACATAGCCGAATTCAGAGTTTTGAAGCGGAATACCACAAACCATTTTATTTTTTTCGGGTTTCATAATTTCCAAAAACAGTTCAGCACCCAACAATAGATCAATTGAATCGGGCTTAAAGAACCACGGGTCAGCAAGCTGAATGCTTTTGGGAATTATATTTGCGTTGATCTTAACTGGATGGTACGGAATTAAACCTGTTATTTTGTGTTTTACTAAACAATCGACTGAAGTTTTATAATCAGATTTTTGCGACTCGATATTAATTGTTGATTGTTTTGTGACAGTAGTAACATCATAATTGATGCCAGAAATTTTAACGTTGGTTGATTTAACTTTCAAACCTAGCATTTGAACCATTTTTATGGTTATAAAATTTGCTTGAGATCCGCTATCCAAAAGAGCGCGACACGGTACTCGACCTCCTTTTGCGGATTGAAACCAGAGAACCGCAGTACTGAGCAGTATTTGAGACGAGTTTCTCTCACGAACAATTTTTCAATTTGTAACTTCAGATGTTGCTGAAGTTAAATTTTTTTCGATACATTTTAATTCATTTGAATCATTACGAGCTGATTTTATTGTCTCAGATTTTGATGGTAAATGCATACCGGAATTCAAACACAATTTCGATTCACTTATTTGTGCACTTTGGTTCATATAGTAGAAGATCTTCCTTCTATCAAATTGGTTTGACCGAAATGCAATAAGGTGTGATGTTTTTGCGAACAAATAGAACATACACTTTTACAGTTAACGGTTTTATGACAATCACCAAGACAAGACACACAAGCTCCGCGACGCTTTACGAAGTTAAATCGATATTGCGGTTTTACGCTACTGTGTTTAAATTTGGGACACGAATCCAATCGATGATTTTCTTTACAAAATGGACAATTGAAATTTTGTTCAACGAAAACGTTAACCGGCTTACGAGCATCAGGTTTGTTTATATGATGTGCATTTGAGTGCGAAACAACTGATGGCTTTTTAGCTTCCAGAACTCGAACACGAGTTTGCAAAATTTCGACAAATGAATCGAATTTTAATAGCTGTGTTAAATTTGATTTCATAATTATCCCCGCACGAGATGAGTCGTCTAAACGCTCACAGAGATGATGTGCAAGGAATAAATTCCAGTGTTCGACTGGAACCTTCAATGATTTTAACGAATTATAATGTTTGGTTACAGTATCCAGAAATGCTTGGAGAGATGAAGCTGAATTTTTGATTGGTTTTTTTATATCGTATAATTTTTTCATATGAATTTTCTGAATTTTTACTTCAATAATAATTGAATAAAGTTTGATACGCCTTTTGATAATTTTCCCCCGATAATGGAATTGGCGGGATCAGTTGATATGCTTTGTCATCCCGAATATACGTTTATAAATAATGGAATTTAGCGATATCAGTTAATTGAACGTTTTTGAATGCAATAAATCATTATAAATTCCACGAAATTTAAGCCAATTTTTCTCTTGGCCATCGAACTTTGGTAATGGAATCTCAGGAATTCTTAGTGAAATTTGAGGTGGTGCTTGGTTTCCTATTGGAGGATTTGGGTTTTTAATGTTGGGGCCCTGGACACTCAGTATTCTTAAAATTTTCATCAATACTTATACAACTATATATATGTTATACTAAATATGCTTAACTTACATTTACCGATAATAATTAACTAATTAAATAGCTATGCGATGATGTATCGATGATCACGTTATAAAGACGCACGATTCCAATAACTGCGACGCACAAAAAATAAACTGTTAATTTCTCTCTTGATACCGTTGTGAGAGAGTTGATGACGATTTCTTGATGAAAATGATTTCACAATTATCGATGATACAATAAACATTTATTATTGACGACACGATTGATAATTATCGACGAAATTTTTTTTTCCGACGAACAAAAATTAATTTTATACGAGTTGATATATGTACATCAAAATTTATTTGGTAAGATTCACATCGAATCCGGCTTGATGGACCATGATTAATTTCTTAATTTCTGTATATTTAATGGACTGTATTTCAATGTATCAAATAAAATTATAAATTTTTGAAAAATAATTAAACTTTAGATGATAGCATTCACCTGTGTGATAAACTTGATGTGACAGTTTTGACAGTATTGATTTATATTTTAACCAACATATGTTTACTTATACAACAACAGCCAACCAGGTCAAAAGCTTCAGTAACATGGGTTCACACATCCAATTTAACACGAAAAATAGTATACAAAATTATACTGATATTTCTAACCGTGTATCCGACCATATTCTAGAATTTCATCCAAAAATCATTTTAGAATCCCATTTACAAAGCACATAACAAATTTCATAAAAGTCGGGTAAGGAATAACCAAGTTCCATCCTACTTGGCCATATTCTAGAGCTTTATCCAATTTAGAATCCCATTTCCAACACACATCAAATTTCATCATAATCGGTTAAGAAATAGCCAAGTTCCATCCTACTTGGTCATATTCCAGAACTTCATCCAAAACTCATTTTAGAGGAATGGTTGAGAAATATCCAAATTCCATCATACTTGGCCATATTCCAGAACTTCATCCAAAAATCATTTTAGATTCCCATTTCCGACACACATGTCAAATTTCATAATAATCGGTTGATAAATAGGCACGTTCAATTAAATAAAAAATTTGTTAACTACTCACTACTAGAGAACGGAAACAAGCGTAAAATTTCGATCAGAAACAAACAAAAATTTATTATTGCAAGCACAAGCAAAATCAAAACAAAAACATACGAAAAATACGAAAAATACGAAAAAATATTTTTCGAGTAATTTTGCTCGTTTCGTTTTGTTGCAACAAGCAAAATCAAAATATAAAATTTCAAGTAAATCTAGTTGCCCAACTCGGAAAATTTTTTTGGTTTACTTGCAAGCAATCTTTGATTTTTCTTGAAATTTCGAAATTGTGCGGAATTTGTTTCGTTTTGAATTTTTGTTATAGTTTGGATTTATTGAAATCACTGAATATTTTAGATATGTAGTATACTTATGTATGAATGTTATCAAAATGTTAATAAAAATGTTACCTTTCTAGAATGGTGGTGATTAAGATAATTGAGGCTTAGATGTAAATTTTATGTTCCAATTTTCAGAGATAATTCAAAGATTGCCATTGTACATTAACCAAATAAGCGATATTTGATCAGAAATTCATTGGTTTTACTCAAGTTTTGAGCGCATTTCCACACGCAAAACATTTCGTGTTTTTGAAAAAGGTTCGAGTTCGAAAATGCCATCAAAATATTAAATTACAAAATTTCACATATCGAAATTTGGCCGACAAAATGTTAAAGAGGTATTTTTTTTAAAGCAAATTATGTAATTTTAACAAACTTTTAAAAGTTATAATCCGGCTTTCAAAATTCAATTTTTTTTTTAATTTTTTCGTTGTAGAAATAACAAATTTATCAAAAATTGGAAGTGCCGGTTTAAAAACCTGTTCGGAGGTTTTACGTTTGGCAATGCCTTAAGCAAAGAAAATAATAAAATTTTGTAACTTCTCAAACCTCGACTTAATCGATAATACTTTCAAAAAAACGTGTATTACATTTTTATTTTTTTAGAACAAAAATAGTTTAGGATTTTGTAGTGCTATAATTAGCATTGAGAAATTAATTAGTTTATTTATAATTCACGATTATCCGAACTAAGATAACTTAAACTCAAATATTGTCAATCTTCTGGATTTAAGTTAGGTTTGGATGTCTTCCTTACAATTAACAAAAAAAATTCTTTCGAAAATTCTTTAGTCCTTAAAATGAATTCTTCAGAAAGAAACAATAAATTATAAAACTTTAAAATTGAGGCCAAAACAAAAGGCAGAAGTAAGGCATGTGAGTTATTTGGAGAGAAAATCACCAAAACAAATAAAGTCATACCAAAATTTGTAGCGTCTCGCTCATGCTTTGCTGTAATAAAATACTAAGCAAAAACAACGATCAACCTAATAAGTCATATCTGCGTAAAGCAAAATTCTTCGTCGGCCAATGAAGCCTTTGATGGATGAGCCTTTGGTACTCGCTTAAGTTAAATTTCGCCAAACTTAAACGAGTACACCTCGCCGGCCACTGCTGCACATTTTTGATTTAAATTAATGATAAATAATACAAAATGCGTTGCTGGGAACGGCAGAAATAAAAAATGCTCATTTTAAATATGCTGCTTTACATGTACATAAATGGAAAATCGGGTTCTATTAAAACGTCTCAGGACCCCCATTTTTAGTACAAGTTAAAGAAGACAAACTGAACGACTTTGATGTATAGATTACGCACATGTAGTTCAAGTTGAATAAATTGTAGTAACCTTTATTTTAGAGTATCTTACCATTCCAACACATATTGAAACATAAATGCATATTAAACTAATGACCTTTGTCATCAGTTTCTCTCAACCCCGTTTGTAATTAATTAATTATTATTTATAAATTAAATTTGGTTGATAATAATAATAATAAGAAGTTTTTACATGGTCAATGTCTCACTCTCATACCTACACATGACAACAGTCCTGATCAACACTCTGTACAACATCAGCTTGTCGAATTTCCAAGATATTAAGACACAAAGTACGGCCGCAAGTAAATTGCGTCGTAGCCTCTAAAACCAGAGATCACATTAAAGAGTATTGGCGACAGACATCTTCTTGTTGAATACCGCAGCTAATTGGAAAAATGCTCGATAGCTTATTCTCAACTTTACGAATATTTTACTTAAATCGTTTGGTTTTTTATAACAAAGAAAAACCACTACCTTTAAAATATTTTTTCTAATTTTCGTTTTTTCCCAAAAAATTTAACAATTGGCAATAAATAAAATCATTAAATGCAACATTGTCAAAGTTCGTTACAGTAGACATAACCTAGTAGCCTTATTTAACAGCTGCATTCACTTATAGCGAGAACTTCGTGCTGTTGGTTAAAAACAATTCATCATTCAGCATCAGACAAACGTGTTAAAAAACCAACATAGTTCCAACAAAAGTTTGGTGAGAATATATTCTGTGGTGGTGTAACTGCGAATTAATTTGATCATTCAGGCTTCCTAAGGCCTTACTATTCTTTTTGAGAATATTCCGAAAGCACCGACATAAGCAAGTTATTTCGATCTCCAAAGTAAAGACTGGTTTGATGATAATTACAACAAGCAAGCAATTATTATAATCGACACTATTTTGAATTTCTTTGTATGGGGTAGGAGAACGAACGAAATTAAAAAATTAATCTCGAAAGAGTCTTCAATATGCCAGTGTGTTATCAATAAAATAAAGGTGTTAGTAAATCCTAGAACTTAAACTAAAGACATTTGATTTACGTTAAATAGTGTAAAAGCTAGTATTAAGTAAAATATGAATCTAGGTATCACCTCGAACAACTTTTCTTTGGCACACTGTACTTCAGTATAGATATTGAAAATGGATCAATAGTTTGCTCAAAATTATTAAAGGAAACATCCCATAAAATAATTACAGTGAACTACTTAATAACCTGCTTAATGAATTTTGTGGCCTGTTATAGCTTGAAAACCTTCAACCATGCCAAATTAAAAAAAAAAAAAATACAATTTCGGATACCTTCTACGTGTAGTATACCAAATGCGTGAAAACTGAAAAGAGCACACTCCTAGGAATTCGTAAGTTTTGTAGATAGTGGTGTACGTTACAATTCAGTTTAATTTGGTAATGGGGTTATTCTCTAATAACTTTGAAAATCATCTGGAACTGCCCGTTAGTCCGAGATATAATTGGGTTAGTAAATATATCCTCTGCAGAATGCATTTTGTTAAGGTATCAGGAAGATTGGGTGTCATACGATAATGTTTACATTTCTGTCTTAACCCTTATGTTAATACCCGGGTACCCGGGTACCCACCACTGCCGTGTATTTGCATAAAAACCAAAAGAAAAATGAAAATTTCTTTTTGAGCTTCTGGATCGTCGTTATTTAGCTCAAAAGCAAACAAATTAAAAGCTCAATTAATTTTTTTTTTTTTTTAGTAACAAAAAATTAAACTAAACTTAAGCCATCGCATTGTTCGCACCCGGATACCTGGGTACCCACAAGATATATTTATATTTAGAACAAGAAAAAAAAATGTATTACGCATGCAGGTTAATTTTGATTTCAAATATAAAAAAACGCAATAATTAAGTTTACAAAATATTATTATTTATTACATTCAATACATTTTATAATATTTACTGAGTGTTCATCACAAACAGGAAGTTGACACTCGGTACAGCTCTTGCGCGTTTTTCGTCGTCTTTTTATCGGTAATTTATAACATGTGTGACAGGAACCAGTGACCTTTTTCCTCCCAGTTATATCTCGCTCAACCGATGGACCAGCAGCTTTTGAAGTTACTATTTGACGACCTATAATGCTTTCAATTGCAATTTGGGTCGTGTAGTTGCGCATCACTTGTGCATTCGTTTTGCGAGTTTCAATCATTGGCTTCGCTAGTTCTTCACTCAATCGCCGCATAAACTGGCGTCGCGTCGTTCTGTTGTCTTTTTTGCTAACATGTTATTATTTTCATAATAAATCCTAAATGTCGCGAGTGAACTTATGTCGAGCATGTTAAAAAACATAGCCAACGGCAACCTTGAACATCGACGTTGAGTTGTATACCTTCTTAGCATTTGGTCCATGGTGTCAACGCCAATTTTATATTTATTGTAGTAACTGATGATGTCAGGTTTCTTTTTCAGATCATCACTCACAGCCGTATCGGAATGCATGGTTGATATCAAAATTACAGCTTTATTTTTCTTCGGGACATAAGAACACATCGTTACTTTATCGTGAAAACCAAAAACTGTCGAGTATTGCTCTCGTGATTTATTTGGAGCCATGATACTAGGTATATAAGGTTTATTTTTTTTTATTGTACCACCAATAGAGAGGTTCCATGATAGCAAGTGCTTAGCAACGGGTAGAGATGTGAAAAAATTGTCCATGCAGATGTTTCTGCCACTTCCTCGGTACACGGATGCAAGTTCTTTCACCACTTTCTCTCCCTGATTTTTTTCTCGGGTGTTATTCATTTTACCAGTATAAATTATTCCGCGCAAAGGATATGCGTTTTCAGCATCGCAAATCAAAAAAAAATTTATACCACACTTAGCTGGCTTCGAAGGTATATACTGAGTAAATCCTGTACGGCCCCGAAAAGGATATAGCTGCTCATCAATCGTTAAATTTTTTGTAGGCTTATATTATATGTAGCTGCCTTATCTTCATTCTTGCGTTGACTGCGAGTATTACTATCATCAAATCTTAAAAACCGAATAATATTGTGGAATTTATTGAGCCCCATAGTTGCACGATACAGTGGATACGAGGTGGAATGCCACATGTCAAAAGTATGATCAGTATTGGAGTTATTTGCACCAGAACAAATTAAAACGCCAATAAAAGAATAGATTTATAATACCGTAACAGACTTCCACTGTCGCTGCGAATTCGGATGCTTTGCATTGAACTCTGCTTAGTACCCCTATTATGGTTCTCACCTCACCGAAAAATTTCATACAAATCCAGTCACATTTGCATAGTATTTCTCGGTGAGGTGAGAACCATAATAGGGGTATAGGTAGACGGAGCCTTTTTATTTGTGTGCCGGATGATTATATTTACCGTATTGACTAACATTAGCTTCTAAATTGTAATAAGTACGTAAGAGAAGCGAGAAACTTCCTCCCAAACAGTAGAAAGAGAGCTGGTCCCTTCCAAACAATAGAAAGAGAGCTACTCTCTTCCAAACAATATAGTGAGTGTGACGTGCGCTACCTGATTTGACCGTAGCTCGTTTATGCTGTCCTTTACAGATAGTACCAAAATTGAAGGCACAACACTTTAATGAACTAAAATCGGTTTTATTAAGATAATGATTTTTAATTTGATTTTATTTCAACTGTTACGCATTAATTTTATAATGTATGGAAAATTCCATGAGAAACTAGTTAATAAATTGTTTTCTTAAATTTCCGTAAACGTAACATTTCTATGAGTAAAACTACTTGTGCCTTCAATTTTGTGACCCTCTGTATATTCTACAGAAATTTTATTTTTCTAGAATTAATCAGATAGTCAATAACGATGTTTAAATTTGAAAATAAATAAAAAGGAAACGCTTTCTTTTACTGAAATGTCAAAATGTATAATATAACAGAACGCGGGTACCCGGGTACCTTGGGTGCGAAACAACGTCGATAAAGTTGGGTATTAACATAAGGGTTAAGCACGAAACAAAGCCCACATTAATTTATTAAAAAAGTTCCTTACAAGCTATTGAGTCAGATCTGGAATGACAACGTATCTGCTTCCTTTATGGATTTGTAGTAAAAAACTAAAAATAAAAATATCAAAACACAAAATTTTAGAAGTTAGAATCGGCCTTACAAAAAGTTTTATTTTTTTTTTTGCTTGACTACATAAAATATTCCTTTTTCATCACTTTCGAAATTTAAGTACGGCACTTCACGAACTAAACGCTATAGCTTTAACCAATGTACCGTTTGGTTTTTGTTTACATTATTCAATTGCTAATATGATGCAGAAAATCACTAAATGTTACCTTAAAACCTTAAAGTAAATATCAAAAATTTAATTTTATATGCCAATATTTACAAGTAAGATCGAGTTTGTTTGATATTTTGCAAGTAAATTTTTCGAAAAATATTTACAAGCAAGCAGTACGAAAAACAAAATAAAACGAGTAAATTCAAAAACAAACAAAATCAAACAAAATGTTTTTCAATTTTTGAAAAATCAAGCAAAAACAAAAAACTTATTATGGTTTTTCGATTAGACTCGATTTCGCTTGTTCCGTTCTCTGCTCACTACTTCCTAATCCAACCCCAACTCAACTCCAATTCAACTTCAACTCAACCCGCAAATTGACCCCTAACTTAACCTTCAAATCAATTCCAAATTCAATGCCCAATTCAATAATCAAATCAGCATATTATATAACAAAATCGTAAATATTTAAAAAACCAGGTATTGTGGGTCAATTCGTATGACAGGTACCCCAACCTCTTGACGTACAGTTTCCGAAAGCTTTTCAAATATCCGCCTTGACCATAGAAACAGATTGGCGAAAAATATTCAAAATCGGACAAGACGTTCTCGAGATACCACTGGTACAGACATCCAGACAGACGGACGGACATTTTTTTTTTGCTGTTTCAGACTCAGGAATTTTCAAAACGTCGAGAAAAGTGGTTTTGGACCAACCAAATTTTTCTTCATTTTTGACAGGATTTTAATACTTTGGTCTTTTTAGACCGAAGTAATACAAATAAACTAATACAATTTTCTTTTTTTTCCGCCTATAATCACAGATAAGAATAGACAGATATGGATATTGTATGGGTCATATTTACATTCTAAATTTCAATACCAAATTCCAATCCAATTCTTTTAGACCAGCATCCGAATTCCGGTTCTTCAATGATAAATGAAAATGAGAAATGACTTGGTTTTTTATTTCGCCTACTCTAAATAAAAATGCAACCGGCTAGTTGAAATATAAAATCAAGTCATTTCTCATTATCATTTGTCATCGAACCGGAATTCGGGCCCAGGACGTACATTTCTGCCTCTTTTTATCTTTTTTTACGTATGGCTATTTTGATTATATCAAAGCAAACATAAACCAATTTCAAACAACATTTTATTTTATAATATATCCATACGTCCTGCTCTATATGGATTGGATTGGAATTTGGTATTGAAATTTATAATGTAAATATGGCCCATACAAGATCCACATCTGTCTATTCTTATCTGTGCTATAATAACAAGCTGAAATTTGGTTTCACTATCCAACAATAATTCAATTGCACTCAAACTATTGTTCAATGTTTACTAAACCGAGCAACCTGGAGGGTTATTATGATTTTTTTTCGATGGCGTATTTTTCGATACTATCGAAAAAATTGATATGATCGAATTTTTCGCCCAATTATAAAACACAAAAAACAGCGTTCAATAATAATGACAGCTAAAATCAATGTTAACAATTTTGAAATTTTCAGATTTCATTCGTTTTTTTTTGGCAAAATTCAAATATTACATTACATTATATCAAATTTTTCGATAGTATCGAAAAATCCGCTATCGAAAAAAAAAATCATAATAACCCTCCAGGATCGAATTTGAGGTTTTAATTTGTATTTCTGTACAGTGCTGAGATTTTTAATATCGTTATAAGCATGTGGAAAAAGAATGTAGCCATCTAAAGATAGAATCTTCTAAATTTTTCGCTATTGCAATGAACACCGGCAAAGTTATTAAGTTGGGTTCCTCGTATTATAATATGTGTTTACAGTGCGATTGTGAAAACTGTTACTTCGATTAAAAAAATATTTTGAGGACTTTATAAATATAGAGATATCTAACTAGTAATAATTTATTTATTTTTTTTTTAATCAATTCAAAAATCGTTATTATTTCTGAATTGTCACAAAGCCCTGATATTTGTTAATTTGGTAAGGCAAATTAACATTTTAACATACATGTTTTTTAGTCTCATTAATTTTTAGTTAAATTATAGTAAATTATTGTTAAATACATATAATACTAAAGATGGTATAAGCAAAGCAACATTAAAGCTCAGCAATGGCCCCTTGGACAAAACTATAAATTTCCAATCGTACAATAAATTTTCAGTTTCAACATTCGTTATAGTTAACTGATAATGATAAGTGGATGTCTGTGTAACCAGATACTGGAATGCTGCAAATTTTCCGCTGACCGCCGTTAGGTTGCTAACATCATGAATATTATAAGTGGCTGCTGTCCTTTTTATATTGTCAGTATCTGAAAATACACGAGTATTGTCATCTGACACATAGAACATATCTACTGACATCATATTGTCTGTGCAATACATTTCAAGACGCATGTTAATTCTTGGTAAACTTGGAAAGAATATTAATATAGTTTCAGATCTATCTAATTCCGACAATGGATTATATAACACGACTGGATTTAAATAATTTGGCGAAATTAATTTTGATGAACAATTTTGACCGCCTTGACCAGGTGAACATATGCAATGATAACCGCCAGGAATATCCACGCATTGATTGGAACCACAATATTTTCGTTCGCATAGTTTAATCCAAGTTTCACATCTTTCACCGCTATATATATTAGGTACACAATTGCATATTGGTTCGTTACTAATTTCCGTTTGAATTACGCACACACCATGATTATTGCATTCCCTGTTGTCGCAGCGATTTAGCTCACAATTTCCAAATTTAAATAAAAAGATTAGTATTAATATAAAAAAGTTAAACATTTTAATGCATAATGAAATAATTAATAAAATATATTTGTCACTTGGAAAAATTTGATTTGTTTGAGCGACTACTGAGCTTTTTATCCTATTATGCTGGTTTGATTATTGAATTGGGCATTGAATTAGGAGTTGACTTTAAGGTTAAGTTAGGGGCCAATTTGCGGGTTAAGTTGAAGTTGAGTTGGGGTTGAATTAGGATGTAGTGAGCAGTTAACCAATTTTTTATATATGCTGGTTTGAGGATTGAGTTTGGCGTAGTGTTTGCGGTTGAGTTGAGAGTAGAGTTAAGTTCCGTTTGAGGGTTGGATTAGGGCTGAGTTGGGGTTGGATTAGGGTTTAGTGAGCAGTTAAACTGGGAATTTCTGATTTTTTTTATAATATTTTTATTGGAATTCTATATCTTATCCGATTTTGATTAAATTCAGTATTTCCGATAGAAATGGGATTCTCAAATAATTTTTGGAAATTCTGAAATATGGGCAAGTATGATTAAACTTGCCTATTTCTCAACCGATTTTCATGAAATTGTACATGTGCGTTGAAAATGGGATTCTAAAGTGATTTTTGAATAAAGTTCTGGAATATGGCGAAGTATCACGGAAATTGCCTATTTCTCAACCGATTATTATGAAATTTGACATGTGTGTTAGAAATGAGATTTTAAAATGATTTTTAGATACAATTCAGGAATATGGCCAATTATGATGAAACTTCCCTATTTCTAAATCGATTTGGAGGAAATTCGCCAAATGGGTTGAAAAATGCATTCTTAAATGATTTTAAGATTGAATTCTGGAATATTAGCAATTACGATATACCTTAGCTATATTATTAACCGATTATGATGAGTTTTGACGTTTCAAACTAATAGAATGAAATGTGACACAAAAATTATTGTTGGATGAAGTTGTGAGGAATATGTCAATATGGCTTTTAAATTGTTGTCTAATCAGGTTGTCTGTAAATCATGCAGCTTTTGAAGTTTTTTTGAGCCAGCGTAAACGTCCACTTCATTTGCTTAACGATGGAGATTATCTTCGAAATAATATTAAAGTTCCCCTATGTTATGTTTAGTGTTCCTGAACGATATGTGATTAAAATAATAAACGTGGATTCTTGATGCTTATATTTTATTCTATAATATGTAATAACATGTTGTACGTGTCCAGGCGCGGATACAAGGGAGGGGTAGAGGGGGTAATTACCCCTCCCAAAATGAAACAAAAACCTCTAAAAATATACATTTCAATCATTAAAATCAACGCAAATAATTCAACTGACTAAGGGTATATAAGCAATTCAGAGAGGTTAAAACTCGATATTTTACAGAAATAATGCTAAAAAAATGGATTAAATAATGTACGCATGAAAAAAAATCTTGATTACATTTACCAGTCAATTTAAAATAAAATGTAAACAAAAACTTTAGTATTTACGCATATCTCATATCCTAATTGAAAGCAGCCAACTACTAACACTAATCCTCAGTCCATGCAGGTATTTTAAGCACCTTAATTCCATGAATCATGGTCGTTTTCGTCTTTGGGCTATAAAATCAACAATTATCAATAAAAAATCTTAAATAATTCACGGATTATCTTTAGGCATCCTCATTCAAGAAACAATCGTTTTTTTTGCACGCAAAAAAAAACTAATATATTTTTTTAAATTGCATATGGAGCAACTTTCGGAAAAATTAGAAAAAGTAGTTTTGGCCAGGATGAAAACGACCCTGGTTCATGGATTGAGGGCTAAGGAAGAAATAATCATAAACTCTGTGCGACCAAGTCCTTCTTAAATACAATATATTTTATAAATAATTAAAAACGGGTTTTGTAAAAAAGATATTTCTGTTTAGGTATATAATAGTTACACATTAGTTAAAAATTACCACCCCTCCCAAACTTAAAAGCTAGATCCGCCCATGTACGTGTCAGTACAGGAAAATATGAACTCTAACCTAACTTCATGACAACTGTCATTGTATTTTTTAAAAGAGTATGTTTAATGTTTTAAAGGTGGTTTCACATGACATTCCTCCCCACCACAGTTGAGCGTTGATATTACAAATTCGAATGTAGTGGCGCTTTACATTGTCGTGTGCTTCGTCGCAGACCTGAAAATGTAGGTGTGAAAAGCCTGTTGACTTTCTGGACCGGTATGTTGTTCTGGTGCGGTAGCTAAATTGGTAGACCCTTTAGCTTGGTGGGGGCTGCTGTATGATGCAGCAATCTGGGAGCTGTGTCGTTCTCGAATCGCATCTGCATGCCTCCGTTTGGTGGTTTGATCGGGGAAACAGACACTGTATGACCATCTGTTATTTTGTTGACTACCATGCTTCCATTTCGTGTCGTTGTCTGTTCGAGCCCAAATGTTATCCTCTGTATTGAAGTGTCGTTCTTTGAGGTTACAGTTGGCTTTTTTAGTTGTGTTTGTTGATGTTGCGCTCAACAGTTGGCTTAGCATTATCGAATATTGTGGGAAGCCGTCGTCCCAAAAATAACTCAGCTGGAGCTTTGCCCGTTGTAGCGTGTGGTGTATTTCGATAATTAAATAAGAATGCGTTGAGCTGAGCATCGAGATCTTCGTGGTCATTCTCGCTTGACTTCATTCGTCGTTTGAATAAATCGCTCGGCTAATCCATTCGTCTTTGGATGGTATGAAGAGGACGTAATGTGGTTCACTCCCTCCTTCTTACAGAATTTTTTGAATTCCTGCGATGTGAACGAAGTTCCATTGTCACTTTCGATTCTCTTGACAACTTTGACATCGTTTGACAAAATCTTCAATATCTGAATCGAGTTTTGGCCACCATATGTAGTATCGAGCCATTCCGCGCATAGCAACGATGCCCGGATGACCGCTGTGTAAACGTTGTAGTGCGGCTGTACGTAATGATGTAGGTACATAATACCATTCTTCTCTGCCGCATAAGAATATTGTTCTCTACGGACAGTTCGTCTCTGTGTTGTAGAAACGGTTGGAATTGTGATTGTTGGCACATTTGTTGTGTCCAACCTTGTTTTACTGCATTAATAACGCGAGTTATTTCTGTGTCTTTACTGGATTCGACTGAGATGCTTTTCTCGCAGAACAGAAGGTCATCCATCTTTGCTTTGTTTATGTAGTTGACGTCGTTTTCAATGTTTGAATCATCGAGTTGTTGTTCTTCTGTAGCACTCGGCATTCGCGATAAAAAATCGGCGAAAATGTTTAATTTTCCCGGAATGTATTCCACGTCATAGCTATACGAATTTAATAGCAATGCCCATCGTATTAACCGATTGTTAACTAGTTTTGGTAGATTGCGATTTCTACCAAATATGTGAGTGAACGGTTCGTGATCCGTGACCAATGTGAAAAATCTGCCAGCTAGGAATCTGTCAAACTTTTGCCAAAAACAATTGCAAGTTCGTTGTCGTTACGGTGACTAAGAACTGCACCGATTCCTTTGTCGGATGCGTCGCATGTTAAATACAAATCTTTCTTATCGTAATATGGGTGTAAGATTTGTGCGTGTAAAAGCTGGAGTTTTATCGTCGAAAATTGCTTGTTCTTGATTTGTCCATTTAAACCGTTGGTTTTGTCCTGAGAGTGCATGTAAATCAGCAGCCACGCCGTGCAAATTTGGTATAAAACGTTCGTAGAAATTAACAAGACCCATAAAAGAGCGTAATTCTTTGATGTTCGTTGGTGGACTGGCGTTGGTGATGGCATCCAGTTTGTCTTGTGTTGGGAAATTCCGTTTTTGTTGAAACGGTGACCCAAATATACCATTTCATCTTGGAAGGAAGTGCATTTTTCTCGTTTGATTCGGGACCCGCTGTTTGTAGTCGTGTGAGAACTTCCTTCAAGTTTTGCATGTGTTCGGCATCGTTTTTTCCTGTGATAGCAATATCATCAAAATATATGGCAACTGAATTAATATTCGATAATAATTTTTCCATGTATCTTTGGAAAATAGCTGGAGCGTTTGCTATTCCAAACGGTAATCGACTGTATTTATTGTATCCCATGTGTGTTGATATTGTGAGCAAATGTTGGGACTCTGGATGCACCTCGAACTGTAGGTACACCCAGAAAAATAATCCTTTAAAATTTAAGAATTTACCAATTAAAACTAAGATATTTTCCCTATATTTTTTGCGCAAAGGAATTTAGGTTTTATTTTTAAGGATTTAAAATCTTTGGTTTTAAGTTTTGAAAATTATTCAATTTCAAAGAAAATAAATTTAAACTTAAGAAACTAAAACTTTAAATTTAAAGTAAACAAATATTCGCATTAGTTTTCCACTTTACTACCACCCCTCTCCAGTCGTAACTACAAGACCTGAGAAGTTTTAATTTAATTAATTATTTGGGTCTCCACTATTTCGCGAGATTTCGTTCCATCATTAATATCATGTTCCCAAGCGGTCACCTAAATTTGTCCTAACCGTAGCAAATGTTGCTTGACATCGTTGTTGAAGTTGTTGCGTCTCTTCTCTATTATCTACTCGCTCCCCATGAAATACAAAAAAAATATCAAATAAAGAGAAATGGACAATTTTGGTTTGTATACTGTTATTAAGTCATTAAAAATAAAGATTTTTCAACCTTTATTTTAAAGTTTCATTGTACTTTAAATTTAAGAATAAATCAATGAATTTAATGGATTTTACATTCATTTTTAAGAAAAACACAGTTCTTTATTTTAAAAGTACCCAATCTTTAACTTTGAAGTATTATAATTTTCTCAGTGTAAGCATCCTTTAAGTCGATTTTGGAGAATCGTTCCCCACCAACAAGTGTGCGTCGTAAATTATCAAATAATGGTACTGGATGTTTTTCCAGCAGTAGGCAGGGATTTATTGTAACGCTAAAATCACCGCAAATTCGTATGTCGCCGTTGCGTTTCGGCACGTTTACAGTCGGTGTAGCCCATTCGATAGGTGTTTCGTTTGGATCAACTGGTGTTAAAACGCCTTTGATGACTAACCTGTTGATTTCCTTTTCGACATTATTTTGTATACCAAATTTAACATATCGAGGATCGAAGCGTTTCGGTTGTGCACCGTGTTTCAAATATATTTTGACTTTGTAGTCTTTGATGCGACCCATGGTATCACTGAATAACTCGCTGTAATTAACAAACATATAGCGATGTGTGTGTTTGTGATACATCTGTCGTTGTATGTGTTTCAGATTTTGTAAGTAAATAAACGTGTGCAGGGATGGCATGTTGAATGCTTCACACCATGGTAACCCAAACAAAAATGGTTTTGCCTGTTTCATAACAATTACCGGTAACTTAAGTGTGTTATTGTTGTAGGTTACGTGTATCTCTGCTTGATCTAATGTTTGTAGTTTATGACTGCCGTATGCCATAAGCTTAGGAGCTTGTACTAATATTGGTTTACCAATTTGTTTCCAAAATTGCTCGTCAATGATGGAATGTGAGGCCCCAGAGTCGTAATCAAATGTAGCTTTGATTTCATTGACGTGTATGTCAATACGTCTACTTGTTTTATTCAGGTGGTTGATGGTGTAAATAAAAACACTGGAGTCATCACTATTGTTGTCGTAAGATGTGGATGCCATGGACATTTTGTGAATGTTGCTCGACTTGTTACATGAATCACCTTTGGTGTGTGTTGTCAAACTGTTTCTTTCTTGTTGACAAATTTGTGCTCTGCCTGTTTTGATGCAGCATGAAGCGTAGTGTCCAATTCGCCTACATGAATTGCATGTCGTGTTTGTTGCTGGACATGAATTGTCATTTGAGTGTTTCTCGTACCCGCAATGTTTGCATTGGTTTGCATATAACTTGCGTGGTTGTTGAGTGTGTGTGTTACCACGTTTCGATGTTGAATTTTGTTAACACTTTATTGTTCACTGTTTGTAGTATTGTGTTTTAATACGTCGTTTTCAGCACGTTCGCGTGACTGAACCACTTAGAAAACTTCTTTAAAAGTAACTTCACTCATGGCCTCTGTTTCTTCCTTATCAGCGTTTCTGATAATACGTGTTGTTTTTCAGCGTTGTCGTAATTCAATTTCGGCATGTTGATGACGAATACCAGTTGCGAAACGATCGCGTAATTGGCGATCGAGATTTTCAAAATCACAGTCGCGACTAATTGCTCGTAATTCGTTTGCGTACTGTTCAAAGGATTGTGTCTCCTTCCGTATACAATTCCAAATCTGGGATAACGCCTTAAATCGAGTCGTTTTGTGTGTATACAAATGTATGAATCGATCGATTATGGTTTTATATGTGTTTTGTTCGAATGGTGTGGTGGCATCCGTAAAAAACACTTTAAGTTCGTGGTGAGTGTCCGGTGCCAAACAACAGAGAAATAAATCGCGTTTTGCGTTTACATATAGTTCTGTGTTTGAACTATTGAGTCTCCTCATTCGACATTGTGCTTCGAAGGTATCCACAAAATTTTCGGCCGATGATATTGGAGATGCGATGTATTGCTCGCATTTGAATTTTTTTTTAATTTCACGTACTTCCTTTTCATCAGGATTTTGCGGAGTTGGTTGTGGAGGCTGTGCATCTCGGTTTTGTGTTCGTATTGCTTGTCCAATTGTATCCATGAGCGTTTCGTTGTTGTGGCTGATCAATTTCACAAATTATTGACATTGATTTGGATCCATCTTGTTTATGGAAATAATTAATCGTAATTAAGATTGTTAATATCCTCGTCGCCAGTATGTTATGTTTAGTGTTTCTAAACGATATATGAATTAAATAATAAACGTGGATTCTTGATGCTTATATTTTATTCTATATGTAATAACGTGTTGTACGTGTCAGTACAGGAAAACACGAACTCTAACCTAACTTCATGACAACTGTCATTGTATTTTTTAAAAGAGTATGTTTAATGTTTTAAAGGTGGTTTCACATGACAGCCTACAAACTTTTCTCGCCAATCCTTCGATTTAAACGTTGGGGTATGTCTCCTGAGTATTTACTGTCAAAGCTGTAAGTTTGGCCATGTTTAAAAAATGAAGTGTGTAGCGGAGACTCGCTGAAGAATTAAAAAACTGTTGTGTATAGAGTCTCGAAATTAGCAGTATCACTTTTGAATTACCCTTCCATCGCAAATCTTGAATTTTATCATAATCGATTAAGGAATACCCAAGTTCTATCCTAATTGGCCATATTCCAGAACTTCATCCAAAAACCATTTTAGAATCCCATTTCCAACGCACATGCCAAATTTCATAATAATCGGTTGGGAAATAGGCAAGTTCCATCCTACTTGGCCATATTAAGTTTATCAAAAATCATTTTAGGATCCCCTTTCTATCGCGGTTGTCAAATGTCACTAAAACCCGTTATGAAATAGACAATTTTTATCCTAATTAGCCATTGTAAAACCTGAATATGTGCAAGATCTTTAAACAAATCCACACGCCTTGACCAATTTGAACCGAACTTCACACAAATATTGCTTTAAGACTGACTTAAGAGATTCAGTTTGGGATTGATTTGGGAGTAGACTTAATTTTAAAGACCGAAGTTCTGATCACCTCATGAGGTTTCAGCTCTTTATGTTTTAATTAACAAATTACACTTAATTTTACACTAGACGACCAATGGTAAAAATAGGTATAGAGATTATCTAGAATCAAGCAATTTATTTAATTTTACTTAAAATTTTATTTTTTTTAAATCTTTTTCATTTCATAATTAGTATTTCAGAGCTCAAAATATTTGTACTAGCAAATTTGTAAGCGTATAACGTAAAAAGCAAGGTCCCATTTCTTAATTCGCCAAAACGCAAAAAAAGCTCTAAATTCTGCCACAATAAATGAAGCTTTAATTTTGAAGAGGACCCATGAAAAAGCTTATATCGATATCTTTGTGCCTGAATAAATTTAGTTAAAAGCTTTATACCTGTTGAGCCGCAAATCACTTTTTTTTTATTTTCACCGTTTAAAGCTTCGCTTAATATTCTAGATAGGGGCACCACTTTTAAAAAATTCACTTTTTATTGAGATATGGTATTAATTTTGCGTGAAAGCTTTTCTGTTTTGAACCAGATTAATATTTGTATTTACGCCTAAACGATCACTGGGAAAAATTCTACACAAAATGCAAAACCAAACCTAAACATATTTTTACTAGAAACCTTTAATGTTTGATGAGAAACAACAAAAGAAATAAAAACAAATTTTATCTACTGAAAGAGTACAATATTATAAGCTTATAAATTTTCAAACTCAAAAATTCTACAGTGAAAGAGATTAATATTTTTAAGATTAAGCTTTGATTTTTTCGAAAGATTTTTTTTTTTTAATTTTAAAAACAGTATACGAACGCTTTTACATTGACTCGGTCTTATTTTTCTAATTTAGAAAATCACAAATGTTAAACAAAAGCTTAAAATATTTTCAGTATGAAACTGTTGTGTATAAAACTTCCCAAACAAGCCTACCATAAAAGGAAAGTACCTTCTAAATTGATGGACCTCTTCCATGTTAAAAACAAATGTTACAGAAAGCTGTAACTTATTGCATAAGCCTAAGCTTTATATTATTTCATTGAATTCAAGATTATTAAAGCGAGGTGTAAAGTAAAACTTACATGAAAGAGGCGGTTTAAGCGAAGTACAACAAACAAAATCTTTTTGTAGAACCAAACGTAACGTTAAAGCTCTTTCGTTTTTTCGATGACTTTAAACGTAATTTCAAAATTAAACCAAAGTCTCGGTTTACGTAATAAAATTTTGATTTACGAAATTATTGCCTTATTTAACTGTTTAATTCATTTCTTTGAAAATAAATCAAAAATTATGCAAAATCAAAACGCAACAGAAGTACGATTATGAAAAAAATGAAAAGCTTTTAGCCTTATGGATCGAAGACAACAACCAGCATAATATCCCTATGAGTACAACGACGATTCAAGAAAAGACCAAGTCTCTTTTTAGAAATTTAAAAAATAGTGATGCTGAGAAACTTATCAACCGTCAGAACCTTTGCAACGTGGAGATGAAGAGTGGAGCCTCCAGTGCTGATATCATAACTGCCAAGAAATATCCAAATATATTAAAAAATTTGTAGAGGATGGAAATTATCATCCAGACATTTATTTCTAATGAAGAAAAGCATATTTTAAAGGATTTGCGTAACGGGTGGGTGTAAGTGTATCTGTCTGTGAGTTATGTACATATCAGTGTATGCTTAAATGTATGAGAACTAGCAAACTTCTCTTTCTATTATTCGTGTTTGCATAAAACCACAGAAATGAGGATTTTCCTTGAGTTTTTGATTTATTGAATATAATTCGCTAGGTCAGTACCTTCTTGCCTTATACTTAATGTATGGAGTTAGAATTGTATTTTATTTGGTCGTGGCTACCTGAAGAGTAGATCGAACTTTTTGTACGTGCGAATTTATCAGTACGAAACCAAACTACCACATCCAGAACTCAAGGAGGGTTCTCATTTTTTCTACAGAGTCGGTACACTTTGTATAAATCGTGGGTACTTTACGGTGGGGGATTTTGGTATTTCTACTTTTTTGGTAGATATAATATAAATGATTGGCCTCTTCATTTTTTCTGATTAACAAGTCGAAAAATGTTGTGAGTGCCATTATTGTTAATATATTTTGTCTATAAAAGCCGAAAGAATTTTATTCATTTTAAAGTTATATAATTAAATGAAATATTGCAAAAGTTTACTAAATGTAAAAGCTTTTATTATCTTTAAAAATAAAAAGCTTTTCTACAAATCAAATAAATATATGCCCATAAAAACTTGAATTTATAACGACACATCAAAGTGGCTTTGAGAAATGTTAAAATATTGTAATCAAACATCGCTCCATTTTCCTAAAAGCTCATAAATTTGTTACTAACATATTTTATTAAACCACCAATCCACGAATTAGAACATTGTAAACTTTTTTTATCCGCAAACATAATATAGAAAAGTTTTTAAAGCTTTCCGTTTTTTATAAGTCACACACATGCTATGCTTATTTGTTGTTTATATAGTCTCCATCGTGTGCATATGTGTAAATATAACTTAAACATTTTATGTCTCTATATAATATACAGTCTCACACAAAAAAAACGTAGGATTTTTATTTATAAAGCTCTCAATACAAAACAAGTAAACATATACATACACACACACCCTCATACAGACATTTGAAACACGAAATACCCTATAAATGGTGTATAAACGTTAAATAACCGTTATTTTCATTTATTAACAGAAACAACAACAAAAAGCATCAAAGCACAAAAAACACAAAAAAAAAAAAGAAAAAAAAAAACACGCAGCAAAAAAGCTGTTAAGATATTTCCTTTTTTTTGTGTGTTTTTTGTTTGTGCTTTCTTCTCATTATTCTTAATTCGTTTCTTTACTATGTATAGCCTCTTGTTCATTTTTCTGGGTTTTTTTTTGTGTATTTTCCACTTTTCCACAGCATAAGAAGGCGTAAATGAGGCGCAAAACAATCTTCCATTTATGTTGTATACATATTTTTGTTATGCTTGCTATAGTATAGTTTTACTGTATACTCTAAGAGCTTTCGAGTTTTTTTTAATTTTTATTTCGTTTCGTTACTTGTTTCGCTTAGATTGTGGTGTTGATTTATTCTTAAGTACAACAAAAAGTGGTATACAAATTATATAGTTTGGGGGAACAGTTTTTTGGTCGTTTTGTGGGTGGTTTCGTGTTTTTTTTTTTTTTTTAGTTTGGGAAAGTTATTTTTTGTTTACGTTCGGTGTAAGTAAAAAACGGAAGATAAACAAATGGCTGAAGTAGTTTTTTATTTATATAAAGAATTAAATTTATTTAGATAACTAACTAAAATACAAAGTTAGGGGAGTAGTTTGATTTAAAAACTAGTGGATATTTAAATTAAAATTTACATTCTATGATTTTTGTTAATTTCTAAGCAAACTTGGCGTTACGTTTGAGAATGCATACAAATTCAACAAAATTATTCACAAAATCAGATTGGATGAAAACAGAAAATAAATGATTCAGAAAAATATTAAAATTAGTCAAATTACGGTATTCAGTGAATGGAAATTGCATTTGTACAAAAATGTATTGTAATTATTTATGTTATCGTTTTTCGTTAAACAATTTTTTTGGTTTTTCTATTGGAACCAAAAATGTAAACATGTTTAGGATAACCAACCCTTGCGAAAAATACTTATAGTTGTCCATGTAAAAAGCAGAGTTTCCTTTTAAATTAATGCCAGCAACTCCCAATCACTGGCTTAGTCACTGGCACGTTCTGTCTTTCATATGGAGTTCAGAAATTACTTACGGGGCGTCACGGAGATATTGTTAGCACTGCTATGAGGACCACCCGCAAGAAAACGTCAACCATTTTAAGGCGTGTTCAACCGGCAGAGACAATATACGCATTAACAAGATACTGCCATTTCTGTATAGATCGGTCGCCTAAGATTCCAAACAGATAGCTGCGGCATAGTTGGTGAAGTGATTAACGTACCAGTCGGTTTTAAGAAAATGGACAATGGTTAATACAGGTTTTACATTTCAATTTGAACCTTTTACATTTCAATTGAAGTTGATCCTTTTACTGTACTTTTACAATTCAAATTTAACCTTTTGCTAGTTATATGTATGACCAATTAGGATGGAACTTTTCTATTGCTTAACGGATTTATGTTGAATTTGACATATGCGATGGGATTAAATGATTTTTGAATAAAGTTCTAGAATACGGCCAAGTATGATGAAACTTGCATGTTTCTCAACCAATTATGATGAAACTCGATTGGTACACTGGAAGTGAGATTCTAAAATTATTTTTAAATGAAATTCTGAAATATGGTTAATTAGGATGTTAGGAAATTATTTTTGGGTTACTTCGTGAGAAATATGTTAGTATGGCTTATATAATGTTGTTTGTTGAACTTTCTGTGAATCATCCAGCTATTGAGGTTTCTTTCAGATAACATAAACATATACTATTTCAATTGCTAAACGATCGAGTTTACCTTCGTAATAATATTCAAGTTCGGTTAGAAACTTTTCTCGACAATCCTTATCGCTTTAATTTAAACTTTGGGTTATGTTTTCTGGGTAATTGCTGTCAGAGCGATAAGTTTGGCCATGTTTACACCCGCAGAAGAGTTAAAATAACTAACGGTGGTGTAGAGTCTCAGAATAATAAATATAATTTTAGAATCTTATTTCCATCGCAAATCTCGAACTGTTCTACACCGTTCAATTGTCCGGAAAAAAAATACAAAAGAAACTGTGTTTCATTGCTTGACCCGAAACTTTATTTTTGTACAGTATTGCTATAAACATCTAAGCCGAATAACTTTGTGTTTTTCACTTTAACTAACTTCTTTACTTGATTGTATTTCATTTATTTGCGATGAACCAGGAGGAAAGCTATAAATAAGCTGATTGATTCCAATAAAAAAAGAAGACATCAAAAGAATTCGGAATCTCATCTGCTCCTGGGATATTCCAAAATTTCATCGAGGGATTGCTAAGAGGTATTGAAGGCGTTCTTCCGTACTTCGATGACATCGTCGTTACCGCGCGCGACGAAATTCAACTGGCTGAGCGATTAACCGAAATTTTATCCAGAATTGACCAGAATGGCCTTCGTCTTAAGCTAATAAAATGAAAATTTGGAGTACCAACCATCAATTTTCTCGGCTACAAAATCGACGGACTTGGAATTCGTCCAACCACGGAAAAGGTACACGCCATCACAAATGCATCACCACCGATTGACAAGAAACAATTACAAGTGTTCTTGGGCATCCTGAATTATTACTACACTTTTCTACTGCAAAAGGCAACCATCGCCGAACCATTGCATTGTCTTCTGGATCAGAACCAATAGTGGGAATGGACTAAAATTCATCAAGAGGCATTCGATGATCTAAAAAACATGGTATCGTCCGTATGGTCTGGGTGTCGTACTTTATCACCGTATGACCAACGAGAATCTGTTGCCATCGTAGAAGGAGTTAAAAAATTCCACGAATTTTTATTTGATCGACATTTCACAATTGTCACCGATCATCAACCGCTCTTGGACATATTTAATCTAGACAAACAAACTCCGAAAATCATCTCAACTACAATGCTATGCCGTATAATATTTCTGATGCTTATGAATTACAATATCATTCATCGCTCAGGCGTGAAAATGGGAAATGCTGGTTTTCTAAGCCGTCTGCCCTTACCAGGACCTAAATTAACATCAGACGAAAGTGAAGATGTCCTCACGATCGAAACTATAGCGAAACCGATACTCGACGCCGAATCTATCGCGAAAATGACGTCAAATAACTCCCTTTACCAGAAAGTTCTCAGCTGGCCGTTAAGGGAGTGGCCAGACAAGCTTCCTGCAGGCGAAGAAAATCTCAAACAATTCTTAAATCGCACCGAAATGAAATCTCGTGCATCCGAGGATGTTTATTGTGGGGAAATCGTACAATTATTCCACCTGATGGCCAAGCGATAGTTCTCAACGCACTACATTCCGGACATCCTAGAATTGTTCGCATGAAAGTTTTGGCCCGAAGCTATGTTTGGTGGCCAAGCATTGACGCGCCGATTGGGAACAAAAGGTCAGGGCATGTAAACCTTGCCAGGTGAACCAACCGGAGAATGAACAGGCAGCTGTTCATTATTGGGAAACTACACAAGGACCGTGGTCCCGTCTGCACAGCGATCATGCCGAGCCGTTTTGATGAAATTTTTTTCATCATTGTAGACTCTTTCTCGAAATGGTTAGAAGTGTTCATCGTTAATTCTACGTCATCACGATGTAGCATCCAGCATCTCCGTTCACTTTTTGCCACTCATGGTTTGCCAGACGACATTGTATCGGATAATGGAACGGCATTCTCATCCGAAGAGTTCTGTAATTTTTGTGAATCAAATCTGGTCCGCCACATTTGGGTAGCCCCATTCCACCCATGAGAGTGACCGGGTCTGATGCAGGAATTATGCAAGAGGGCCGAATTGGATCGCCGCCACCATTCAATCAGCTACCGGACGATTGTCATACAGAGTTCGGCTCGAGTCTGGTCAAATTGTGAAGCGCCACGTCGATCAGCTGAGTGCTCGTGCCGCCGATCAACTAGATGTCAATTCACCGTTACTTGTTGCAACTCAAACAGAGACATTACCAACAATATCACCGACAACTCGAGAAACTCTGGAACCATCACGGTTAGAAATCGAAACAGCCATTTCCTCTGACGACTACTCCACAAGCCCGCTAAGCTCGCGAGATCAGCTTGCGATCGGAAGGCGCCCTAGTTTTTCACACCTGAGCTACACTGTCTGGACAGTTTTAAATTCGTTAATTACTATAAAATCGCTCAGCTCGTACAATTTTCTAAAGATCTTCAATTAGAACCACGAATATTTGAACGGCAAACGACCCTTACAACAGCTGATGGAGGAATATTGAAGAGTCAGCGAGCTTGGCGAGAGCTGTAGAGATTGAACTAAATCGGTTTTTAGAAAACGGTCTAGCTTGATGTTCAAAGAGGACTACTGTCGCAGGATGAGAATAGCCAACCCGTGCAAAGCGAAACATCATTATACACTTCAATCATAAAATACACACATCTCTGTGAGAGAAACTTATTGAACTCATGAACCCAGCAGCATTCGTAGGGTTTACGTGGGCTGCGCTTCTACGGGAGATGCTGCCGCCGCCATAGAGAGTCTATCAGTTCACTAGACTTTTCAACTCACACGACGCAACTAGCATCGTCTGTGGATAGGTTTCAATGTTAATACAATTTCGGAATTTAGCTTAGACTCAGGGTACTATCCGACGTGCTGGGCGCACCATGTGTTGAAACATTTCGCATATCCTACCGTCACTCGCTGAAAACACTTTGCTCAGTCATCACAAGCGAGAAGACATTAGAACTTGGGGGTGTTGCTTCTTCAGAACGAAACGGGGCGCTCACCCGATACTCGGCCTGTGAAGAGTAACGAATGTTTCGATGAACTCGCGATATACTAATTTAAAAGGATCCCACTCTGTCACGTCACTACTGTTCCGAGCTATAATAATTTTAGTGTGTACGAAGCGGAATCACTTCTAAATTATTTTTGCAATGAAAGATGGCTTATGCAGATTGCAATTTACCAGGGGATCCATTTGATTAAAACTTGATGGGGATTTTTTTTTTTTTTAAATTTTGATTATCACGAATATCACGCTATTCCACAAAAAAATGAACTAGCAAAAATTAAATTAATTTCAATGAAATCTCTATGTTGAACATCTTTTCATAAAATTATTGGGTGGGACGATTTATTTTTATTTCGTGTTAGGTGTCACGTTCTCTGAAATTCCAATCGTGTTTGGACGCAAGGGTGTGGATTCGGATGTGGATGAGTGTGTGCATATTGGTTTTGGTGGAGTGCATACAGTGTAATACAGTTGTGCAATGGATGGGGCTCTGTCTGTGGGCGTGGGTTTAGGTTTATGTGTACATTTAGGCAAGAAAGTGATGTGATTGTTTTACTGGTGCGAGTGTAGAAATTGGTATAATATTTAGTGTGGGTTTTTGTGTGGGTAAAGGCATTTTTATTTAAGTGTGGGTGATTGGCTGGTTGTAGGTGTGAGTATGACAGTGGGAGTGAGTGTTGGTGTGGGTTCGGTTTTAGTATGAGAGTAAGAATAAATGTGCAAGTTGAGCTGCGAATGTGTGTAAATTTCACCATGGATTTGGGGAACGTGAGGGTGTGGTGGGATATTAGTGGAGATACATAGGCGTAGTTCAATTCATTGTGGATGTGAGCGAGACTGTGGTTGTTTTTAATGTTGTGTTTGAGGGTGAAGATTTCGGTGGGACATTGGTGTGATTGCAATGGCTGTTGTGTTTGTGTGGTTGCTAGAACTGTTAGGAGTTGGATATGCTGTTGTGTCAAATTTACTGGAAGGGTAAGTAACACTATATTTAAAAAAAACAACCCATACGCATACTCATACTCACGCGTGGTGCCATATTCACTCACTCCCATATCCACTATCACATCAACGTCAACACCTTCTCAGACTATCACACCCACACATAGAGCTAAGTCATCGCCCAACACGATCACAAGCACCGCATCCACCAATATTCAAATCTACACCTCATCACCTATAACTTTACGCACATCCACATCCACACTGATATCCACAACCAATAGAACTACGTGCGGAAGTATGTAGGCTTCCGCACGTACACGCAAACCAACTCCCGTACATATTCCATTTTAATTGTTTAATTAAGTTTATAGCAAAAGAGCAGTAGTAATATTCTTGGATGTTTCCTTCTTTAGTTTCGTGGTATTTTTTATTGATTGACCCATAATTCCGTGGAGTATGATAGAGTAATGTAGAAAGCTTGAGAACGGATAAATGCTTCTCAAGCTAATATAACTTTAAAGTCAGAAAAAGAAATCGGAGTTATAAGTGCTTCATTTTCTTAAATTGAGATACCTGAGCTCTTAGACTAAAATAGGTAAAACACGATTCGAATTTTTCGTAACGCTCTTGTACTTTTAAAATCTAATTTTGAAAAAACATTTTTTGGTTTAAAGCTTTCAAATATCAGCACTAACTAGCTATATAAAATATTAAAATTAGATGAGTCGCGTACAAAAATCACACCGCACAAAAAAAAAATTACCA
This sequence comes from Tipula helvola, assembly GCA_963556165.1. NCBI lineage: Eukaryota > Metazoa > Arthropoda > Insecta > Diptera > Tipulidae > Tipula > Tipula helvola. Next base: position 334,688,464 of record OY744481.1, on the reverse strand, counting down.
TAACAAGTTATGTATACAAAATAATGAACTGTACTTAATTAATAATATACATTTTTGTGCTTTAATTTTTTTATTATGTAAAAGCTTTTGTTTTATATTTCATTATAATTATTTTTATAATTTTCTTATTTTTTCAGATAAGAATATTTAAATTTTTCCTATATTTTTTATGACTTAACAGAGTGTGACACTTTTTTATTTTTTTATTTCCATGGAATTATAAAAAAAAAACTCAATAAACCTATAGGGACGGGCGGGGGATTATCCAATGAAGTCAAACTGTATTTAATTTGTATATACACTGTAGACGGAATTGTTGATTAGTTTTATGTATATTACGTATTAAAAAAAAATAATAAAGTGAAAGGGTTTCGTATCGTGGAAAATTTAAGTGATGGATGTCGAGAGGAGATGGGAAAGAGTTTATTGATAAAGAAAATGATTGTGAATATTATAAAAGCGACGACTCTCACCCTAAAATGTATTAAAAACGTCACCACTCCCAATTTCTTTTTTATTAATGTTTTTTGTATTCTAATTATTTTTCATGTTGCTAATTATATGTATTGTGATTTGGGAAATCGATAAAATTGAAGTTAATTTAGAAACGCCTTATACGAGTTTATTGTTGTTACTATGACGTGTTGTGTCGAATCTTAATTAAGTTCTTTACTTCTAGTTTTTTCCGCATACAGCTAAACACTATCGCAATATAATAATATACTAAAATAAAAATAAAAGTAAAATGAGATTTGACAGCAATTAATGTATATCTATAAATTATAATTAATTGAGGTAATTAGATTTCTTTTCGTGTTTAATAATTTTTTTTTTTATTTTACGGTTACTAGGTATTTTAAACATATAAATAGTTTTTAACGAACTATGTATGATAAATATATTATTAAGCAAAATATGTACTGCTTAGGTCGGCGAAAACTAAGAATGATTAGTTTTGAATTTTTTTATTAAGAAAATGTTTATAAGCAGCAAGCAGTACACAATTAATTTTGAGCAAAAATTCAACAGTTTTGCAAAAAAAAAATGAAAGAGGATATATATATACATAATACACACATTTTTAAATTTTTTTAAAAACACTAGTTAAATATTTCGCAAAATTCATATATACATAATTTGAAGGTCATTTTAATGAGTTTAAAAATCAATTTAACGCTCTTGTTAACCGAATGAATGATATGGATATTTAAATTGTAAAACTCAGTGAAAAAATTTACAACCTCGAGATCCTTCAAAGATTATGTGATGTAACTGTCACATATATTTCATCTAATAACTCCGTGATTGTTCCTGACATTCACTCAACTTCAATTGTGATAAGCATCACTTTTCGGCTTTTCACATTAAATAAAAAAAAAACTCAGCATTAAGTGGTGCATCACATCTATAGTAAAATTTGCCTTAGAAACGTTGGTAATTTAATTCTTCAACCTGTATAAAATCAAAGGTACAGTATCACTAAATGATATTGGTGTTAATTCAGCAGCACAAAAATACAACAATCGAGGTTTAACGGCTAAATCCAACCATTTATTTATTGAGGCCAGCAATTTAAAGGACGCTGGTAAGCTTTTCAAAATTTTTACTAAATCGGGAATGGTGTATTTTCAACAGACGCAGACTTCGGAAACAACACGCTTGTTAAATGTTCCGAATCTAGCCACAATCGTTAGCAAAGAGCCTATATAATTCATCCTTCAGCCCATCAATCATCACGCCATGAAGCGCCAAATCTACCTTCGCCAATAGATAAAGCATTCCAAAGGAAAACTATATCAAAAGCAGTACCCAATGAATCATGATATTTTTTTTTCTTTTAAGTAAGTAAAGTGGTTTGAGTGGTTCGGCGTCTATTGGAGGTGGGACTAAAGTTGAGTAATTAATCTACCAGGTCTATAACATTTCAGTAGAGTGCACATCACGTGAGCTGGTCATATATTAAAGGAGAAATTCTTGACAAAAAATCTAATCTAAGGTAGAACAGCATATGTCGATTGATAAATGGCTGAAAGTATACGGACTCTGGATACCAGTCACCCTACAGTTTTATTTAGCCTTCAAGTGGCCCGAAGAGTTCTGAAAGTAAATTTAACATTTGTGGTTCAGATGGGTGAGTAAGGCGGAAACCCAACACTGAACTTTTTTTTTTTTTTTTTGTTTGTTAAAATAAATTTTATTTATTTATTTTATGCTAGTTATTACAATCTAGTCTCCTGGACTAATGAGAAATTTGTTTCTGACTTAATTTACTAACTTAATATTAATCTATGGCTTAGATAGATTGGTGAGCTTGACCAGAGCTTTCCTTGGCAGTTCTTTTAATATTTCTGCAGTAATAAGATCGTAGCCAGGGGCTTTTTTCATATTCATATTAGCTTTTTATCTCACACGCGACTTCTTTTGGTGTTGTCGGTAGGATTTCCTTACTTTCTTGCACAGTTTGTTCAGATATTATCTCGGCTTCTAATGTTTCATCTTGATGTGGTGTGCAAATTCCCGAGCTTTGACTTCATTATTCCTAGCCCATTTATTACCTGCTACTCTTATTGGAGGGTTCTGTATTATTGGTCTTTTAATTCTTATGGTTGCTTTCCAAAGAGAATAATCAGTACTGCTATCATTAATTTTTTGGTGTGATTATTTACTAGAAAAGGGTTCCTTTCTTTCTGAATAATTTTTTCACTTAACGTTAAAAGTATCGGTGAATAATGAAACACTGAACTTGATGTGAAAAATTTACTACGAACAGTGAAGCATGGTGGTGGAAGTTTAATGGTTTGGGAAGCCTTTAGCTCATAGAATGTAGAACATTTCACCTTCATTGAAACCATAATAAACCGGTTTGGTTATTTTGATATTTTGAATAAATTCAGTCAATGGCCCGAAGCATTCCTCAAAGCTGGTCAAGGAATGATTATTCTAATGGAAGGACAACACACCCTCATCCTCCCCAGCCATCAGATCTGAACCCCATATTTAAAATGTATGGCATTATTTGGAGCGAAAGCTCCGTGAACAACAAATTAGCGGTAAGAAACAATTAAAACGGATCATTGTGGAGGAATGGGCCAAAAATAGCCAAGAAATAACTCGGATGTTGACTTTCTCAATGCAAAAAAGATTGCAAAGTGTCATTTCATGCAAAGGCTACAACACCAAATATTAGACCTAATTTTTTTTACCAAATTCTCACGGACAATTATTTGACATCGTTTTAGGCTGTTTAAAGTGAAGTTGCTGTTTTAAGTGAAGTTTGGATAACCAAGAATGAATTGGTACTTGTAAAGATAGCTACAGATCCGGTGGAGTGGTCGTTTATTATGATTCTAGAATGTGTTGTTCACCTTTTGTTTATAACTTAACTTCGGCACGAACTCTTATTGAAACGTGCACTATGCCACAAGTACGATGTGGGCGGCAATTAAACAGCGAGGAGATTTACCCACCAATGAAGCGAAATCGCAGTGAAGTACGACCGCTTGACGATTTAAAATATGACCATGTAGATCATCTGCCACAGCATGACCAAAAACCAAAGGGTGCTAGATGCAAACAACTATAGGGTGTAAATATAAATCCCATTTTTATTGTAAAAAGTGCACAGTCCATTTATGCCTTAACCGAGATAGGAACTGCTTTTCAGATTTTCACCGGAAGCCTTAAATTTTGTGATATTTGTAAAACCTAAGACTGTACTTAAATTCTAAAGTCTGAATAGTGAATTAATTTTAATATTATTCTTTATTATTTTGTATTGAAATAATTACTTGATTATGAGATGACAAATAACTTATTTTCTAATGTGACTTATTCAATTAAATTGAATTTAAACGTCTATTTTGTATTTTATTGCTTGAAATAAATATTTTTACGTTGTCTTAAAAAAAAGTTATATTTTAAAATTTTTCACCCTGTGTGACAACTTGTTCCGAATTCGGAACATCCTGAGGACCCTCAACCTGGGCCCCGTTATTTTTTTTTTCTTTCATATCCCAAAATATATATCCCAAAACACACAATTTGAGTTTTTTCATCAGCTGGTTAATATTCATGACTCAAAGGGTTCGATGATTGCTATAACCTTCGTGCGAACCATCCACAACTTCACAGTATTCTGAGATTTAATAATGATCACTTACACCGCTATATTATTGTTACAGCGCCAAAATTTTTCAATGATTTGCCGGATTTCGTGAAAAGGCTTATCCATATGGAAATGCAATGTCATCTATTATTCCTTCTTCTAGGTAAACTCCGATCTCCGGTAGAATTGCTAATCGATTTCATTCGTTTTTGGCACGGATGGCATCTATTTCACATAGATTAAGCATTCCATTGCTCTCGAGGTTGGCCGAATGGAGAAAACTTGAAAAAGAGGGGTTCACCAATGCTTTTAGAGAGTCGTGGTTACGTTTTCGTAAATAACTCGGCTATTTTGAATTTTAGGAAAAAATATCAAGATAACAAAATTGTTCTACGGGAGTTTCTTATCGACCTAAGTCCAGTTGATTGTTTAAATATTTTTTTTAAAGCTAAACTAAGTGAAGTGTTCCTTAACAAATTTCGTTATTTCAAATTTCAAAATTCTCAAAAAAGAAAAAAAAAAAAAAGAAATCTGGACTACCAACTGCTGTGGCAGCTGTACAACACTCATCATTTCAAGCTTATTATAAATCAGAAAATGAAGATGGTTTATTTATTATGGATGCATCATGTGCTGGTCTTCAAATGTTTACCACAGTAAGTGGACATCATGTCGAGTCGAAAACATACTAGACATTTCGATCATCGAAATCGATGTCCCGGAATTAATCCTTATATAAAAGGAAATTAATTTCTCTACTTTGGAAATGGGAATCAAAATGTATGTATAGTATCCGAAAGATATATGACCAGTGCTATATTCTTGGAAATTACCACTTTTAAAACCAACTCTTTGAATTGCGTTTTAGTGATCAAATCCACAATATTTTAATTTGATTTTGAATATTTTAATACGAAGTCACAAAAATTATGCTGTTTGTCACATGATCAGAAATAAGACGGATACGATAAATCATTTAAAACCCGGGAACTCGGTTAACCCGAGAATTAAAATAAAAAGTATTCGAGTACCCGATTAGTTTGCAACTCAAGTAATTTGGATTCGATAGAAACAACACCTTTATTTCTTCTAATGGCTAATTATAAAGAATAGTTGTCAGTTCTTATTAAATAAACTAAACTTAATTATTTAGCAATAATGCTAAAGTCGCTTCATCTTTGGATATGTCCATGTCTTGAATGAGTCTTGATCGTTTAAGAACATTTTATAGCTGGATGACATTGTTCAATAATCGTTCTTCTCTCATTTCATTTATTTTCAGATAACTAAGTGTTACTTTTATTAGAGAACCGTTACAGAAAACTATCTTAAGTAATCCAGCTGATGTGGCTATCTAACATAATAAAATCTAACGTTAAATTCCCGGGAATTCAATCCCGGGACGCAAGTCCTAGTACGCATCATTAAAATCGAAGGATTGAACCGATCCCAGTTGTTTAATTAATCCAGACGGTTCTTGGACATCTTCATGTTGGGAATTGGAGCTCTTTCCACAAAGCTAAGGTCTAAATTATGGGACCATGGAATTTAAGAACGAGATAATTTGGCAATTTTCGGGAAGAAAACAAATATTTAGTATGTAAATTCTATCAGTCTAGATTAGTTTTGGCAGAGATGATATTTTCGACATACAAAATCACTATTTTAGGCGTAAACTGTTCACACTGTGCAACACTTCTATTTACTATCGAAGCTTTACTGGTACGGTCACGAGTTACGTCGCACTCAGAAGAAGTCGATCCACAGATAGCCATTCAAATTGAGGGTGACCGCAAAAAACTCATAAAAGCCATTATGAGTTTCCACAAGCATTCTTTCCAATTTGTATTTGAGTATTTTGTATCTGTACTTCATTCCTTTTGTTTGTTTTTGCCTCATTAAATTACTCTCCCATTTACTCCACAGATTCATCAGAAACATTTAAAGTACGTCTCTTGCAAAAAAATGTAGTTGAAGTTTTAAAAGATTTGCCAACAACAATACCTTACGTTGGATTATGACAACATCAACATATGATAAAAAGGTTGCAATAAAAATTTGATGAAAAATGAGAGTATTTTAATCTAAAACTGACTTACTTCAAATTTTTAATTGATATTTGTTTTAAGCTAGATCTAAACTTAAAAGTTCAAAACATATTTTTATTTTATGCTTGTTAAAAAATGGACAAGTATGAAAGTTCAATCTATTGAAAGCTTAATTGAAGTTTGACATTTTCTGGGTCGAAACTGAAAATCTTTTAGGATTTTGGAAATAACAATTAAAAATTTGATCTAAGACATGCTAGAATCTTAAGCCGAGTTAATTAAGATAATCTAGTCACTGTTTCGCCAAATCTAAACTTAAAACCTCATAAAGCTCTGTACAATTTTCTATAATAAAAATGACAATATTATTAAGAAAGCCTTACATTTTATCCTTCATAATCAACGTAGTAGCATTAAAGCTCTAACTAATGAAAACTTGGATGACATATTGGTTGAGAAGAACGGTGTTTGGGCTCGAATTTAAATTGTTTTTTTTTAGTTATTTGAGTTGATATTGAAAGCTCTATAGACAACAGGTCACTTACTGTAACGTGAACTTTCATTATATTTTCAAATGTAAGATCTACTCGTACCAATGTGTTTCGTTTTCCAATCAATAAACGTAATGGTTGTTAAATATCATTTTGAAGCTAACATTTAGCCGCAGGTGAACTTTATTCAAAATAAATTTATTTCGTAAATCGGTTTAAATGCGAACTGATACTTTTTGTAAGCCTATTTTTAAATGTAAACAATTTTCGACACAACACAAAATCAATTAGATTTTATTGATAACGAATAATAACATTTTTTTTGTTGATAAAAATGGTTTGGGTAAAGTGCAATAACATGCTCGCTCGCATACCTTTTTACCAAACGAAAAAAAAATAAAAAAATTAATAAAATGTTAAATCAATCAAACCGTATTCGAAAAAAGTAGAAAAGTGAAATTCTAATACGTAGGTAATCAATCATTTTATTTATAGAATCAATTCAAACATCTTAAATTAATTGAAAATCGAATCAGTGTATACATAATGTATTAAGAGCTGTATGTATCATAACATATATACCTAAATATGTATTCAAAAGGAAACACCATTACCACCTTCCACAAGCACACTACACCTCCCTTGTGGAAAATAACATATTGAAATCTTTCATTTTTTCTTATCACCAGTATCTAAGGGAAAATCCTTTATTTTGTTGTGTCGCTTAATTCGTATCCGAAACCTCCCTTCCTTGTCATATCGTATTCATTATTATTCATTTTTTTGTGCCCTATATATATGGTACACGTTTCGTATGTGAGGTGATGAGAATGATGATGTGAGCGGAAAGTAAGTGGTATAATACAGTGGAAAAAATTCACCTCTAACCCGATACCAATATAAGGGTGGATAAATAATTCATATACATAAATGTATATCCGCCCAAAATATGCTAATATTGTACAGTGATTCAAAGATCGTGTACCACGGAACTAAAAAGTTCTAAAGAAATTGGAAATTCTCCATATTGAAATAAAATTAGTTAATAACGTTCAACGGTTAAATCTATTTTAGTAAATGTGAAAGCTTTTAGCGTTTAAGAATTAATTAGGCCTAGTGAAAAAGATTTTTTATAATGGATAAAAAAGCTTGCCAGTTGTATTATGTAAATTATTGTAATTTTTATTATTTTTTGATGAAGAATTTCTCTTAAACTAGGAAAAACGCTTAACAAATTATCTTAATATCATATTAAGTATAATTAAAAAAGCTTTATGTTCTGTAGGTAGCTTGTGAAAACTAAAATTGTTTCGTAATAATTTTTTATTGTTTTACACTAAAAAAAAATGTGGCGTTCTGGTTTGCCAGTTAATTCGTGCTAGCGAATTTTAGGGACTAAAATGAGCGTTAACACGGGCCCTTTTAATTAAAACTTTGCTATAGTTGTGCTGGATTAAAACGAACAAGTTTCCGGACAGACATTTTAGAACTTTAAAATATTAGTTTTTTCTGCCTCCTTTTCCAAAGGTTTTTTGTTAAAAGTGTCAGTTTCAATTATTTTGGTTTACAAATAAATGAAGTGAGTTGTTAACTGTTAGGGTAACACCAGATTTCACATAAACAATTCTCAATGAAATTTTTAAAATTGTTTTCTTTAAGCAAAGGCGTGTTTCCTGTGAGGTGGAAAAAAACGTTGGTGCTGTTATCAAAAGACAAGAAGCCACCTGTTATCGTATAGACTCATTCAATGTGGGAGCGAATGATTTCCGGCAGATAAAAGAAGATAGTTGTAAGTTCGATGATCTTGCCAATTAAATTCAAGTAGATGAAATGGAGGTAGCAAGCAATATTGTGCCATTATTACCCGAGATGTAAGTAATGTGTTTAACATGGCAAGATGGACTGCATACGTATTGAATTACGTCGAAGAATAGTTTCACGATATTTGTCGAATATTATGGATCACTAATTTCGTAACAGGACTCTGCTGAATAAAACGGCACAGTGAAATACGTTATCACGGGTTTTATTACACAATGGATCGAGTTGAGCTCGCTACTGTTTTACATAATATGTGATGGCATATTCAGGTTGCGGTTATGTAAAGAATCCAGAATCATCGACTTCGCAACTAACCATCAAATATTTGGATGGTCACCATTATCGCCAGATCAAAATTCAACGTTAATATGAATACTATTGCTAAAAGACTTCCATAGTATGCAACGTGTGGTTTCAAATAACTTGAAAACCTCATTTAATTCAAAGCTACTTTTAATTCAATCCAAACTAAACGCAAATTATATTGAAAATCGTAAATATACTCGAAAAATATTTTTACGTAACACTCTTAAGCCTACAGTTCGACTGTGACTTTTTGTGCGAATTTTTAGATTCACACTTTCTCGCCAATGAAATAATTCAAATTGACCGAATGGAAATCCCACCAAGATAAAATATTTTTAGTGCTAGTAGCCTTGAACGATGTTATTTTATGCATTTATTGATTTACGAGCGCACTCTTTGTTTGTCATTTGTAAACCAATAAATCCTTCGTAAATACTCCTACTCGAAGTATTCCTTTATCATCAATGAAAGGGTTAAGTGACAGGATGGTGCTTTTGGCTGAAACTGATCTCATCATGCATCTGGTTTCATCTTGGAATTCTTGATGTTGAATAATTCTGCATAATACTTCTTGGGCCTCCTTTAGCTGCTTGCCTGATGGTGTGGTGTTTTGTGAAGGATCGTCGTGTGGTCTCCTTAAGTAACTTCTAATGAAACGTTGACAATAGCTGGTGATGCGGACTATTTTATTTACATCAGAGATCTTGTCTATTAACTGTTCAAAAGGGTTTATGTTTGCAGAGCATGTGACTGATAACACCTGTCATTGAATGAAGCTTATTGTGGCCAGTTTTGGCTAATGTGTTTTTGTTAATTCAATTGGATGAACTCCTCTAGAGGCACAATCAGCATGATTCTATTTAGAGCTTATGTGTTGCCACTGTGCTTGACTTGATTTCCCTTGGATTTCTGAAATTCTGTAGCGACGAAGATTTTGTACTTATGCGAATATTCTCGAATCCATGATAGAGTAATCATGGATTCGTTCCAGACGCTCACCTCTAAATTTGGTACTTCCAGTGCTTCACTGACTTTGCCCAACAATTTTACGAGTAACAAAGCCCCGCATAGTTCAAGTCGTGGTATTGGCAAGATAGTTTTAATTGGTGCTACCTTAGTGTTAGACGATAGTAGTGTCACCTGGCTTTTTCCACTTAGGCTCACATTCCTTGTTTTTAGTGGATCAGTTGTGTAGTTGTATGTAAATGTTTTCTATACACAACATTATGTACATTACATAAATTTGTATAGTAATTCTTTTGGGTCGGGATAACAACATTCTTTGAGTTTCCAGTATAAATTACTAATAATATTAATTATTAAAGTTTGTTTGTAATTAATTTTTATTAATTAATTTTTTATTTTCAGGAATCCGCTACAAAGAGCCACGGGTACTCTTGGATACTTCACGGGTGAGTTTCTTTTATATAACTACCATTTATTGTTTGTAGTGTTTTGCATACCACACACACTTTCATTTTTTCTAGTAATATTTAGTTAAAAAAAAAAATTGTCCGACTTTGTAAAATTGTTTTCAAACATATTTCTTTCATTTGAATTTCGTAATGTTCTAATAAAATTGGTTTAAGAACTAAATTATGAATTAATTACTTTCTGCTTGTTGTTGATGATTTGTTGGTCCGGTTATCTCATGTGATCTTAAATTTGTTTATGTTAGTTTTCGACACGTATAGTTTTTGTTATGCCTCGCGATAAACATGGCAGCAAAGATTATTCCACTTTCCACTGATTGCTTGCCCGAACAGGGCGTGTTGCACATGGAGGAGTGTAACAATTTGTTGTATGTTGATGATTATCGTCTCGTACTCTGTATTTCGTCGTAAATGTTCATGTTGAAGAATTCCTCAGCTTCGAATTCTTCTTCATTTGCATTCGCCATGATTCTGTGAGCTATCTTAGTTTGAGCTCATAGTAAACCTAATTGAACTTGTTAGTTTCGCCGTATTGTAACATGTTGCTAAAATTTTTCTTTAAGCATCTAGCTTTTGCCAATTGCGTTTTAGCGTTTTACTTGTTCTACGAATTCTAACTTAACGTTCGCTGGTTTTGGTAGGTTTTGGAGTTGCTTTGGTTTCTTCAAAAATTGCCTCCACTTGGCCAAAATGATTTTTTGCCTTGTATGGATATTGCTCATCAATTTTGTGAATTAGTTCTGCATCAAGAGTGCACAATTTGTCGAAAGCCAGTTGAAAGTTTATGAGTCGTTCCTCTTGATGTGAGATCGTTTGATTGCGTAGAATCTTTGCCGTATCCATGATGTATGTGTATGGGATAATTTTATTTTTCCTTTAGAGGATACTCTTTGGGACATGCACGTCCTATACTTCGAAAGGACTGGTTGCTTTATAGCTTCAAAGGAACAATGTTTCTCCGCTATTGTGGCCAAAGAAATATATTTTGTTTGTTGTGTTGAAACTAACTTCCTGCTTACTGTTGGTCGGGGCTAACCAAAAGTAGTTTCTTGATAGTTGAGTTTTCATTACTAGCTTTTATTTAATGATTTTATGGTTTATATACAAAACATGTTACATTAATTAGAATAACAGAAGCGATAAATGCTACATATAAACGAGTATAGAACGGAAAACCCGGGTTTTTTTAACGGCGCGTATATTGGTAGAAAAATCAGAAAATGCCTCATAACCCAGAGGTCCGTAGATTGAAAGGAAATATGTGTTCAAAAAATAATAACGGTACTACCCAGATATCGTTAGACAGGTATTTTCATACCACATATACTGGCCTATATTATATGTATGTTCTATATACCTGTGGCGATTCAGAAAAACCACTTATCTCTATATGAGTTTCATATAGAGATAAGTGGTTTTTCTGAAATGCCACAGTATGATATGAGATACGAATTGTGTAAAAATCAAATTTCTGTTTTTTTTAATTTTTATTACCAGCCCTATTCCCATAGGCGCATCACTTCATGTGATGTGACAACTATCACATCACTTCAAATATAGGAATCCCCAACAACAACAACAAGATAAAAAAAATTAATAAGTGCACACACAATATGCATATAATAGCATTTTTCTTTTTCATATTAAGAAGATAATATTACGTCCGTAAGTTTAAAATAAGAAAAATTTTATATTAAGAGATAAGAAAAATATATATGCCACATACACAACCATACAAACTTATAAATTAGTTTTACGAATTTTTATACAATTCCAAGTAGACATTTGAGCAAAACAAATTTAATAATCATATCAGTGACATCTTTTGTCAGTAGCAATAAGAAAAATTTATTATTAAACATTTGGGCGTATAAAAATTCACACGTAAAAAAATTGCAAGTAAAACATTTTTTAGAAACCCGAGATTCAAAATTTTTCCTATTGAATAAAAAGAATGCACATACAAAAAGTGCCAATAGAGCATTTCATTGTTTCTAGAAAAACAATAATCTAACTTATAAAAAAAATAATAATAAGCAAAGTATTACGGACGTAGCGTCTCAGTTTTCTTAAAAATAAAAATAAATATATTGAACAAAAAAAAATCAGAATATGAGAAAAAATAATAATATTGTTGGTGGATAATGTGGACAATTTTTTTATATAAACTAAAAGTTTTAAATCATTTTTATCAGTCCATCGATCAACATAATACATATCAGTCCACCGATCCAAGTCAAAGAGAGTCTATCAAGAATAATTATAGTTAAAAGTATTCCGTAAACTAATACAGTTCAGTTAAGTCATTTAGTGCTAAATAAAATTGTGAACCGCTAAAAAGTGTAAACTTAAATTAGGAGAAATAAATATTATCAGTGTGAAGACCTTAGAAGAAGCCGATCGATTTTTATTTCCACATCCCGGAGAAAAACCATCCAGCAAATCTTGAAATTTATCCACCTGGCCAAATAATCCAACTGTCTTGGTAAGTATCAATCCATCGACAAAACAACCTACTAACATTGAATAACAAGGCCTGTATAACATTTCGGCACATGATCCTAGTGCTTAGCAACCGCTAGGAGGAGACCAAAAAAGTGAGTAATCACACGTGTCTCTTGTGACCGTCTTGTTCCCTGAGGTATCCTCACTAATACTAATACGGGTGATTGGAATCACCTTCTCCCTGTAGGGTGACTTTAGGAAACACAATACAGAATCAGCCCCCACCAGAGGTAAGCTGACTACAATCAACATATACGCTAAATTCTGACGATCTATCAATTATAATCATCGCAAGTTAGATATCAAATAAATAAAAAAGATTAACAAAACACAAACATAAAAAGTAAAACATGTGACACAAAGTATGTTGCGAAAAGTATTCATCACTAACTTCAATATAGGATTTATCTTTATACAGAATTGTGTTCTGCGTGTGTAAGGATCACGGAGCAAATAAAATGTGAATCCTAGACCTAGAAAAAAGGAAGTACTCATAGATAGATGCGCATAGATTATACCAGCTGCTAAAAGAAGAGAAAGACGATCTCATCTCAATATCCTTACTGTCAAGAACATATGGTTTTACCAAAAGTAGCTTACCAGGCAGCCTACTATACAGTCGTCAATTATATGTCTTCAATTTTGTAATCGTAGTTGGATCGTCTAACACTGCATCCCCAATGAAATACTTTTTACTTTTGTCTTACAGGATTGTATGAATTTCCAACATTACGAACAAAAATTTTTCTTCGTTATAAGTATTTCATTGGGGGGGGGGGGGGGGGAGGGGATGCGGTGTAATTCATCTATAACCTCTGAAAATGTATTTCTTAATCTCTGGACAGGTAATTATTTTTCGAAAGAATCGACAAGCAAATCTATAACGAAAAAAGGGAAAAATCTTGCCAAATGATTGCAGGGGTATTAGCACCCGGTGCCCAAATATTCGATGCCAAACTTACCGATGTGAACAATTTATATTAACTAATTCACTTTGGCGAAAATTGGACCGATATGGAAGACCTCAGCTTTTACAAAGATATTATCAACATAAACAGCATATCGAACAACGTTGAAGAAAACAATCCAATTTGCGAAATGCACGAGGAACAAATTGGCCTTCGTATATAATTAAATGTTATTTTATGACATGTTTACGATTTTATTATCTCGCATCAATTTTTTATTATTTTGTTATCTCAGGAAGAGAAGTGATATACTAATGTGTAATAAAATGTAGTGATATTTTTATGTTATTATATTTTACCACGAAGGTAATTATGTAATTATTACGCTTAATTTTTTAATAAAATTTATTTAGAAAATTTCAAAGTTTTGTATTTCAAAGTTCGCTATTTTTTTTTAGCGATGATAGACAAAACTCGCTAAAAACATGTTTTTGATCAAAGCATACTATTTACAAAATCGAAACCAATGCCCAACTTTAACTATTGACCAAACCCCCCCCCCCCCTCCCCCTTGAGGGAGCAATGAAAGTTTTTTTTTCGTTTTATGAAGATCATTTATAATGTAGTTAGCGAACTTTTGCATTTTAACGTCACGTATTTTGTATGCATAGTTTGTTTGTTTTTTACGAACAAGGTACAAGGGCATCGGACACGATCAGTTTGTTATTATTTCCCATCTATTTCCAATATTTATAAGTACTATTCAATTGAATAAGAAGAAATGTGCACATGAAATACTCACAAGTAAAAGTGTGTTTGGACATCGATTGGAAACAATTTTAGTTTTAATGAAATGTGTTGATAAAATTTAATATTTGTTTTAATCATCCAAAATGAACAGTTTTTCATAATTCATATACCGCAAGAGGAATCGCATAAAAAACCCGCACAAAGACAGGTTTGACTGTATTTTTTAATGGGATTTTAAGCAGAATAGCCATAAGCAAATATTTATTTAAATTTTAGAGGTAATTTCTAGAGTCAAAAGCTAGTTAAGCTATAGATTTGGATATGAAAATTTGTAGGGTTTCAAATTTTTAGTTTCTGATTTTAAAATTTTAGTTTATAGGTTAATTTGTTAGTGATTAATTTGCTGTCCTTTCGATTTAGATGCAGAATTGAATTTAATTTATTTAAAGGTTTTAAGGGCTAATTTTAAATAAAGAATTAATGGTGAAGTAAATTAGGTTTTGGGTTTCACTGAATTTAGTGAAATTAATTTTCCGATGTAACTGACAGTTTTTGTGATTTTATTTTTTAATTTCGGGAAGTGTTGTTTCTCGAGAAATAGTAGTTTTATCTCGGGCATTTTAAAAACACTAATTTTTTTTGTAATTGCAATAAATCCTTTTTTAAGAAAAATGAAATACGAACTTTATACAGGTTATGAGTATGGATTGGATGGTGCCAGATTCTAAAATAACCTATAATTCAATATTTATTTATTCGTTATTCAAGTATAGAAATAGCATTAATGTAAAAGTATATGTTTTGGCATCTACCTAGTAATTAAAAAATAGTGGTTAAAATAAATTGTTTCAGTAGCTCGATCACGGGTATAGTAACTCAATTATCTGGGTATAGTAACACAATTATTAACACATTTTACGAGAAGGTACATTTTTTTAACAGTGTAATTGAAGATAAAAACGTGTGGAACAAGATCCTACTCTAAGCTTTAATAACACCAATCTCAGAGATTAGCTCCCATAGACACCATAATTTTGGCACATTTGATTTTTAAACCGCTACGATTTTCAAAATAACGTTAAGTTAGACAGACGAGTGTGAAGTTTGTACCAAAAAAAACTACCATGTACGTATACAAATCCAATAAGAATTTTCAACACCAAACATGTGTTAGTAATTATACACTGTAAAATTTAATCTGTAAAAAGAGATAACTATACAATATTGAAAAGAGATAAAAAGAAGAACACGTATTTTCAAATTGGATTTATATCAATTTTTTATATTATTTAAAGGTGAAGTTTTCCGAAAAAATATTTACGAATAGACGTTGTGCGGAGAAAAGTGAAATATGTGGTAGGAAACAACAAAAATTTGGTATATGAAGTTAAATTTAAATATTGTTTATTTAATTTTAATTTTTATTTGATAAAATCTAAATAACTAATTTGTAGATTAAAGTGTGATTCTCGTATATTTGATTCATTTTAAACAACTTTATCGTTTTAAATGTAATATTTTTAAAACATTTATGTTTATTGTATTTTTTACTTAATTTTTTTACTTTTGGCCAGCTTTTTTGGAATTGGTCACATTATGCGACATTCAAAAAATTATTAAACATTTTCATCCCCTCCGTTTGGAAATGGCTTATGGCCAACCGGGTAGGATAATATATTTTGAGCGTAAGAGCACTTCTGTCAAAACACATTTTTTTTTTTGGATTTCTCTTTTTTTTATTTTTATTTTTTGCCATAGTCGTACATAAATTTTGAAATATTACAAGGTGAGTTAATTTATTTCTGACAGTATTTGTTATTTTCTAAAATTTCTGTCCTTAGAAAATCTATTTAGTCACAAGAAACAAAAAAAAATCTTTAGTTTAATAATAAAATGTAATACATACATTTTCAAGCATTTTCTAGAGAAAAAAAAACCCGCAAACAAAAAATAGTTTCGCCGGCTATGAACGTTTTTATATAAATATCAAAGAAACAAAATGGCCACTGTAATTTATTTGTATTTTTGGTAAACAAACAGTTTAGTTTTAATTTTTTTGATAGAAAACTAAAACGGATTTTAATTGAAATGGGTGGCCATAATAAGGTTGAAGTATACTTCAAAACTGCACAATTATTTTTAATTTTCATTCGTGTGCATTAAATTAAGATGCAGGGATTAAAAATATTTTGAAAAAATATACACTTGACAATTACCTAAAAAAGTTAATTAAACATGGTTTATAATTGATGTTTCTTGTATTAATTTGCTTCATAATGAAGCAATTTATCACACAAGACTTAATTAATTTGACTATTTTATATATTTCATTGAAAATTTTTAACTTTATTTCTATGTTAAATATGCAACACAAAACATGAAAAAACAAAAAAAAAAAAAAATTTTTTTGACAGAAGTGCGTTTACGATTTTCGTATTCTCTTTTCATACATTTTAAATTTTACACTCTCTCTATATATCTTTATGCTCGAAGCTTATGGCTCATTTGATTCAGGATACATTAGATTTACTTTTATTTACATAGCCAATTAAATTTATTAATTTTGTAGCTTTTCCTCAATTTTTATTTCTGAAAATTTTACTCAAAATTCTTATAAGAAATTATAATGCAGTGTATATACTAATACATGCTTAGTTTTGTTATTTGGGACAAACTT
Source organism: Tipula helvola (assembly GCA_963556165.1). Taxonomy (NCBI): domain Eukaryota; kingdom Metazoa; phylum Arthropoda; class Insecta; order Diptera; family Tipulidae; genus Tipula; species Tipula helvola. Next base: position 334,671,420 of record OY744481.1, on the reverse strand, counting down.
CACAGGCATTAAGTTAGTTATATTTTCCATGGGAGCTGCTCGAAACGCGATATGGTACAAAACGTGAAATGGTACAAAACTCGATGTGGTACAAAACGCGATATTTCAAAACGCGATATTTCAACACGCGATATGGTACAAAACGTGAGATAAATATATTAAAAGATATCAAAATTAGAACCAGCACCGACAGATCGACCTGGCTTAAATTTTTTTTTTCTTTTTATAGCGTTGGAAATATACTGTAAAAATTACAGGCGGTATAAAACCTTTTAAACGTAACACTCGATAATGTAACTTTACACTCCCCCTGGCGGCAGGTCAGGCAAAAAGAAATCGCCTATTAATTTATTTTATCGCATAAATAGGTCTAAAGTCATGTTGTAAAAAATTCAAGATATATATTTCATTTTTAACTGCCTATATTGTAATATTATATATTTTAATGCTTTGAACCATTCTATGGGGTGGCTCAGGCCCAGAGTTGTCGATAGAATTTTTAGGGACAAAAAACAACATTTTCATACATTTTCAGCCGGTACAAAACTATTTTAACAAAACCCTCACCAGCTCTTAGACTATACGTATCTTTAAAAAAAAGTTAAGTAATTCTCGTTCAGTAAGATATTAACTGATTAGTCGAAAATTTGCAAAATTTATGTAAAGGAATTCTCCAAAGTTTAAATGATTCAAACAAGCATACATTGAACTGTAAAAACGTACAACTAAACATTTTTCTACAAAAAAAAAAAATAATGAATACAAACTTTATACAGGACTGAGGAAATTATATTGAAGGGGTGATAGAGGACTTCATTTTGGGGCGTCATCATGAAATCCGTAGCCGTTCTAATTTTGACGAAAATCGAACGTTTATTGTTAAACTGACATCGTGAATGCCATCTAACTGGTAACTTACCATCAGAAAATACTTTAGCAGCAAGAGAGAGTGCAAACTGGACAACATCGAGGCAGTAATTGGGATGTCCCGATTTTTGTTCCCCAGAATTTGATTTAATTAACTTTATATATATATTCGAGATTTATAAATTGCTTTTTGGTAATTTGATTATAATTTAGCATGGGTTCGTTTGATTTTAACAATATTTGAAAATTATTCGAATTTTTAAACAAACTATTCCAAGATTTTTCTACAGATTTCGGTATTTTCAAAATTAATCGAAATCATTTGAAATGTTCACTATTATTCCCAATTAGCCTACAGTTTATTTGAGAATATATCGGATTATTTAAGATTATAAGGTTAAGTCACAAAATTGTACATACTGTAGTTACGATAATCACGGAAATTTTCGAGATGTTCAAAATTATCAAGATTTCCAGGACTAACCGATATTTTCGAAATTTTAGGATTATTCGAAAATGTAGATTTGAATCAAGCATTTCTTGTCTCTATATGATTTTTGAGATTATTTTTAAGATATACATTATCAAACATACCACCACACGGCCGCGCCTACAAGGACGAGAGATTCTACACTAAACAACTCTTTTACCAAAATATTAAGTTTGCAAGCGTTTTAGAATTGTTGGATATAACAAAATTAGAAATACAAAACAAATCTGCCCTTATCATTTTACATTAATTTTAGACTTGATAATAAACGGAAAATTTAGATTCCCAAAAACATAAAATTAAAACACTTAATAATCGATCGATTAAACGAAAAGGCTTTGCCGTGGGATTGCAAATGAATTTCAGCAAACAGGGTTTTGAGAAAGCATCATTTATACAAACATTTTATGAAAAAGGTTTTTGTTCCCCTGTGCCATAAGAGACATTTAAACTGGATCAATATGAAACGTCAAAATTTGAAGTAGCATTAAAATTAATGAGGACTGCTGCGCAGCTTGCTGACATTGCCTTTTTACAAAGAAAAGAGACGAGACTTATGATCAAATAGAAGAATTAAAAGTATCGTAAATTCTGAACAGACACGAATTGTTCAGGACTGTTAAACTTTGCAGAAATCGAGCGGGAGAGGTTGAAGGACATTTCGTTGTTGTCAAAGACATGATTTAGACATGCCAAAGACATCCTAATTCCAAAGAAATTAGGTATGATCTTCAAAAACTGGAAACGTATTTGATTGCCTACATCCCGATTAGGTTAAGTAAACATAATCACTAATTTTTTAATACTTTGTTAAATGAAGATTTAATTTTCGACATTCTTAGAGCTGATGATGACGCTGATTTTTATTGGTATTGGTCTGGAACCGGGTTGATGTTTTGCTATTAATATACCTTTCATTTCCTTCGGTTTTGTTTTGTGTAAAGGGTGTAGAGGTGGGGGTCTTATTTAGGCTTGGTCGCACATTCCGATCAAGCAATCAATCATTCAAAATTAGTAGAAAGATCAGAAAATGCATTAATATTGTCTGGCCACAAACTGTTTGTTAACTACATTACTAACTTAAGACTATTAATTTTTATAGTATATTACATAAGTCCTTCGCCAACATTTTTCTGTCAAATATAACTAGCGTTATAACGAACAGTTCTGTAAATTCAATTAATGATATAAACTTAAAAAAAAAAAAGTGAAATAATTAGAATTGTAAAGTGATATTCTGGAAGCGATAAATCAACAACTATATGTTAGTTAGTTTTGTTTAAAACAAACTTAAATTTCTTGTAATTTATTTATATTGTTAGGAAGTTGAAAATGTTTTGTAATTTATAAATCTTATTTCAAAACAAGCTTCCATACATAGTTAACTTCAAACTAATGTCGGCAAATTTAAATAAATCATTATTTTGAAACAACATGAAAGCTCGTGTGTATCACACAATTTACCTAATTAAAGTGCTAACATTTAATGTAGCGTGACATATTAAAAACATTCACATTTCCATTTACATATATACCACCAAACCGTAAATTATGTTTATAGTTTTTTACATCATAGTAGATTGTACGACAATATTTATACTATATGACTGGTGCATAAACAAAAACTACTTTAAAAATTCGTAAAGAGTGTCAACAATTCAATCAAACAAAACACATAAAAAAAATATTTATGATTCAAACATCAAGTCAATAAAAAAAAAATTGTTTATTGAAATTAAATGTTTTATTGATTTGAATACAAAACGTGAATATAGTATGTATACATATATTAATACATCAAATAAGTAAGCAGCTTCATTGAACTGGTAATAATTTTCCTCTATAAAGTGAATACTTGTGTTCAATTTTCCCCATCAAATTTCAATAAAATACACACACACAACTATTACAACAAATACACTGTATTTTTATTATTTGTTCGATGGATATAAACCGAATTGTATTACATTCAATATCAAATTTGGTATGTACATACATACATAAACTACCCACACCCACAAAAAATAAAACATAAACTGGAACGATCCAACCGTACAAAATCAAGAATTAACTCTTTTTCATTTCAATTTTTCATTTCCACATCATTTCGTGTTTAAAAGGCATACAATTTTCAAGAATTTATGTACAACATCTAATATTTTTGTATATTAAAATTAACGATATTCCGTCTAACAATCACAAGCAAAGGCTTTTATATGTAAACATACATACGTACTTATACTTAAGATGAATGAATTGTTCAAAAAAGATTTCATCAAATTCTTTTCAAACTACATCATCACAGTTAAACCAAAACCCGAACAAACACACAACATTTTTTTTTTTTATGTGCCATGCATGTCAAAACCTATTTACAATATATATAAAAATCTAAAAAAAAAATTAAATTCTTCAGTTTTAATAGGCATCCATCACACGCATGAAAAAATTCCATATAATCTCAGAAGAAAATGGAACAACATATAAACCAGTAATAAAAAATGGTCGGGGAAAATAAAACCAAAAATTCGTTTGAAATGAAAATTCCTCTAAATGACGCAGAATTGGCTAAATTGGCCTAAATCATGCAATATGGTTTGTTTACATAGAAGAGAAAATTTATTTTATTTTATTATTAGCCAAATTTAGCAATGAATCCTTTGTAACACTTTTTGGCATTTCTCAGTTTTTTGTATTCACGAAAGTTATGCGTAATCTTAATTAGGAAAATTTTAAATTTAGCCTGGTTATGTTTCGCTCTTATTATAGGTATAAGACTGTATACAAAACAGAAATACAATTCTTAACCGCGGTAATCCAACTAGTCAACTATACTTCATTAATTCAGCAAATGCTTGTATAGTAGTTTAGTTAACACTACAAAAAATCGTTTGTAATATTACCGGAAGTTTTCACACAAAGTGTAGCTACACAAACTAAGGATAAGTGTACTGAGAATGGAGCAAGATATGGAGCAATTTTTTCATAAAGTGGAAAGTTCAAGCTACCTGAAACAATTTTTGTTATTAAGATAAAATGGGTTGGGTATGTGCGACGCCATTTTGAAAATTTTGAAAATTACTTAAATGTTCAAACCTGATGCTACACTATGGCCATTTCCCAAAATCTCAGAAATGTTACCAGGTGTGGGCTCACGGATACAGATCGCATGAGGGAAACATTCTACCTTCCGTTTGAAAATGTTTTCAGATTTAATCAAAATCCTTTAACCAAATTATAAAATCCTATAGATTTTAGAAGCTCAAACTGACCAACATGTCAAGGGATTAGAACAAAAAATGATTTCAGCATTGTGCCACTGTTATAGCTGATGATTTACAGCCAAATAACAATAATTATAATATATCGCGTCAAGATATAAGCCTGGACACTATTATTATTTGAAAGGACTAATTCATTTTGAAAAGTTCACAAGTATTAATGTTACAGGTCATTTTATAGCATATGTGAAACGTGGAAATATATGGAAGCAATTCGACGACCTGGTTTCATTTACAATGAAAGTTAGTGCTAAGTATAAATTTAATCCAGCGATACTAATTTTTTCTAAATATTAATGAAAATAGAAATTAATTATTGTAGTAGCATACCCACCGGGCATACCCATTCAGCAAACACAAATCTCAGAAATTGATTCATATAATGACTATTAAGGTTGTAAAGAGATTAATTATACGACCCGAAGGGACAACAAAACCGTCAACCAACTGACTACTGGCAAACCAGACGTTTCGTTTCTCTTGGAAATGAAAGATGATCCCTATAAACGGGCTCTCAGTCGTGAGTGAAATGGATCCCATTGGCTTCGGCGCTTCATATGAATGGTGTATAAACTACTTTATACAATCATTCATCTAAGAGATCCCTTTTATACCTATAAAGGGGATCTCCTGCATGAATGATTGTATAAAGGCTAGATATCGAAACGTTTCGCAGAGTACACGAAAAGTTGTCAATGCGAAATTCGTCGATCTGCTAATTTTTTTAAATTTTTTGCAAGCGCCCTACAGCTCATATTAAAATGTAAATAAGTGATTTAAATTACTCAATATATACCCTTAATAGCCTATATAGTGGTGATAACATCGTGATAACATCTCTGAGATCTGAACATATTAAGTGATTTTCACAATTTTCAAAATAGCATCTCACATACCCAACCCTTTCTATCTTAATAACAAAATTTGTTTCGGATAGCTTGACCTGTCCACTTTATGAAAAAATTGCTCCATACCTTGTTCTACTGGTTATTTATATTTTTGTATTCAGGCCTACATTTTTCAGTACACTTACACTTTTCGTTAATTTGTGTAGCTACACTTTGCGTGAACTTCTTCACACCGGTTGTAATATTAATAGAGGTGAACTCATCTCAAATCATCTCAATCTAATTTCCAACTAAACCCTCAAATCGTTCGCCTCCAAATTAATCTCTAACCGAACCAATCACTAAACGTCAACAAAACTCCAACTCAACTCAAGATCAAATCAACCTTTAACCCCCAATTTATTCAACTCTACTCCAAAACTCAACGTTCAATTTAATACCAAAACCAACATGGGCCGACAGCTGCTTGTCTACATGAACTCAACTTAACCCAACCTCCAACTCAATCCTCGGCTCACCCCCAAATAAATCACCAACTGAATCTCTCGTTCAACCCCTTCCACTCAAAACAACTTTTAATATCTTCTAACAAAAATCCCAAAACAACACACAAATAAATAAACTGAACGCTCAACTAAAGCTCTAAATCAACACGGTTCGAAAACGACATGCGTACACCAACTCAACTCAATAATAACTGAACTTCCAACTTGACCCTACATGCCTACATGAATGAACATAAATCAACTGAAGCTAACTTCCACCTCAACCCTCAAATAAATCGACAACTTAAATGCTCAACAATCCTGCTAACCCAACCCACAACTCAACGCCTTTTGGCCCACAACTCCCAAATCAACTTGGTATACATATATACTTGACCAACTCAATCCCATATAAAATCCCAAAATGAACTGCTCACTCAACCCTAGCTTAACTCAACCCAACATAAATTCTCTTCTCCGCCTTGACCATAAAAACAGATTGGCGATAAAAACCCAAATCAGGTAAGCCCTACTCTAGATACAGTGGGTATAAACTTCCAGATAGCATCCATACAAACAGGTCAGACGGACGAAATTTTTTTTTTTACTTTTTCGTCTCCTACCTTCAAAACAGGAAGAAAAAAAATTGAACAAAAAAATATTTGGTCACTTTTAGCAGTTTTTAATAACTTTACCCTTACGAACCAAAGCTAACTACATAGATTGAATCCTACATAAAAGTCTGTAATTGCGCATGGTTTAAGTTGTACCGACCGCATCGTACACCACCGAGTTTTGATAACTGAGAACCGTATTTACTAAATTATTAAAATATTTGTAGCTATCGCCTGTGGCTTTGTGCGTGCACTTTTTGAATTCGAACGGATATTCTGAACGGAAAAGAGGTATTCGCGATATGAACATAAGCTCACGTTATACACACTGAATCCTTAATAACATTTTTTCAGTTGAATATTTACCTTAATTTCGATGCCATTACAAGCTTAGATCCAGAGTTTAGGTTTACTGGATGTAAGGTAGACTACTAAAAATAGATGACGTGTCTAGATAGGAAGAAATGAAAATATTGCTTCGTCCATCACTTCCTATGAGATGTCATCCCATTGTGTCAGCATTAGGTCTCAGAATTGTGTAAGCATTGAGATCTTTAGATCCATTTAAAGAGTAAATATTCTGATATCTTTATGCAGGCTGCATAATCAAAAATATTCTGTTGGAAACATCCCGTTCTTTCTCAATAGCCATTTGGCCTTTTCAATAGCCAGTTCGAAAGAATTTTTGAATTCAGCCCCTGGCTGAATATATCCTGTTAAATATCAAGTTAAGAATTTCAAAAATGGGCGGTTCATCTTGAGGTCATTTTTAGGGTGGGTAATATGGTAGCCTGATCCTAGTAGTGTAAGACTCTTATAAATTGTTTCCTTGCATATTTATTCCTAGGTCATAATGCCTTTATAAAGATGGTTCTTGGAGCAGCTAAGGTCACAATGCAAGATAATTTTATTTTGCTTGCACAGTTCTTTGAAGTTACAAGTTGATTTAGAATTGAAAACTGGAGCTGCCAAAGCTAGTAATACAGTCTAGCTATTCGAGATTATGCATCTCGTTTTTCCTTTATTTCTTTTTGAGACTAAACACACATACCTTGAGGGCAAGAGTAGTTTCTTTTAAAACTGTGGTTTTTTTCTATCTGTATGCGGGCCAGCCATGCCCAAATTTTTGTTAATATCCTTTTAAGTATCGTTAACGTGAAGTTCCTTAAACCGTAGATTATTTTACCGCCATGTCTGACAGTTGAACCATTTTCTTTATCAAATTCAGTTTGAGTGGGTTAGTGTTTGATCTAGTAAATTGGATTTGGTTTGTTACGTTTCGTTTTGTGGCTCTCGAACCAACTGACCTTTTAATGGCTTCTTATTGTACTTAGGATAGCCTGGTTTATGAACTACTCCGGGAATGTAACTTCTATACAAATTTGAAAATGGAGAGTTTAAAGCCCAATGTATTTCTCTATAGAGATAAAAATTGACTCACATCGACAGTCCTTCGGGTTTACAAGGACTGACTTAACATTCTAAAGCCGTTTCCCTTGAAATAGAAAACGAAATTATGTGATTTTTAACCGATTTCAGAAGGTTTTGTTACTACATAGAGTGCTTTTTGAAGGCTACTAGCTACGAGTAGCTTGTAGGGTATATTTACTCGCATAAATCTCTCTAGATTTTGATTTTGCTTTGACTTAGAGCTCGTTGTGTTTTATAAGAGTAGCCCGGTAGGTTGTCCAATTATCCATTCTCTTGGCCTTGTTAAAGAGCTGGTCACTTCTATAACTTTCTTTTGATCTACAACATATAGTTCATTAAATAAATCGTGCTACTGGAACGGGAGAACTTTTGGGTAATTGTCTCGGTGAGGTAATTAATAGTAAGATATATTTTCTATACATCCACCCCTTTATAGCATTGCTGAGAAGTTGCAAATTCTCAAATTCTCTAGGATGGAGATAGAATGCGCTGAACTTATTCACTTTAAAATTGAAACACTTAAGCATTACCGCAGTCTTGTTTGGTAAGACACAGTTACTTATAAGAGATGATTCTACTTATCCCTCTTCGAGAATTCTTCATTCCGCATTATTTAACTCTTTCTAAGGGGTTTAGACTGTAACAGCCTCCGTACTACATTGCTCACAATGTACGCGAAGCCTGTTGCAGACTCTCTTGCGATTGACCCCGACAGCATTTTTGAGCAGGCTAGGTAACAGTCGTGGGGAAGTTCTTTTCGGGAACCTCAAGAGAGCTTGATTATGCTGATTAGTGATTTGCACGAGAAAAAAAAAAAAATAAGAAAAATGAAAATTTACTTTAATTTGGGACACTGCATATTTACCACTGTTATTACCACCAATGAAATCACTCTCGATTAATTAATATCTCATCTCACAACACAAATAAAAATTTAACAAAATTAACGAAACTTAAATTATATTTAAGAAAAAAAATTGTAAAAATTTCACAATAAAGAAATTAAACTTAAAACTACTAAATATAAATTTATCTTAAACTTTACCCATCCCAAAGTGTTGCGGATCCGTGATAAAAAATCCAATTTCTCCGTTGTACTTTTGTTGTTAATCAGCTGATTGATGATTCGGGATTCTTATTAACAAATACGTATTATTTTGTAGGTGAATTATTATCAAGTTGATTAAATTTTTAGGTACGGATTATTATTTTTATTTATTATTATCAGCAACGTATTATTATTGATGACAATTTGGTATTATCTCATCCTCATTTCTTCAATTCATTGAAAAAAAAAATCTCGATCATTTTTTTTTTTTTTCAAATACCGCTGATCATCTAATGCCGGTTATCATACGTTCTACTGTCTGTATTTTACAGTAGATAATTACGGATGCTCGTATGCCAATAATCCCAAAGAAAATTGCAGCTTTGATATCTGCACTGATTATCACTTCGATTTTAAAAAAAATGTTTATTAATTTATTTTTAATATTAATTTTAGTTTTAATAACACTTTCTTAAATTTATTTATTAAATTTTAATTTTATTTAGCTTTGTACTTGTTCGTTCTACGGCTTATCAGTTTCTCCCATTTTTTTATCATCCGACATCCAACCAAAAAAAAATCAATCGTTTTACCAATACCACCCCAAATTTCTCTTCCTACCAATTTACTTTACATTATTTACTTAATTCTAATTTATACAATTATGCATGTTATTAAATTCAAATACAGTGACTCAATATAATGCAATATAATTTAAATTATGAAACGTCGCCAACATTTTTATTTTGTTTTATTCGTATAATGATTTCTTCCAAATTCTTATTTTATTGTTAATTTTTATTATTTTTTTCTTTTCTGTTCCTCACTATATCAGATAATAGTTGGCATTCGCCACAAATCGTGGGGCAGACCCAACACCCTGAGTGAGTCTCAAAACCGGGCCCATAAAAACAAATAAATTCAATACTTTTCTTTCCATTTCACACCGTTTACTCAAATCAAGCAGTACCATCCAATCATTATAAGCAGTATTATCGAATGTCCTTGGCGTGGTAAATTCCCAGGATCTTACCATCTGATCCACAAAGCTCGTAAGCCACATTTCCTATCTTTCTAACAACGGTAGCTTTCACAAATTTAGAGGCTAATTTCGCCGAGAAGTTAATGCCGGCGTTACTTTGCACGAAATTTTTTGCGAACACAGTTTGACCTGGTTCGAATACACGTGGCTTACTTCGCAAATTATACCTGGCAACATTACGATGATACGCTGACTTAAGATGTGATAGAATTATTTCTTGGGCTAAAGAAAGCCGAGTGCACGAATCCATTACGGAAGCTTGTCTATCCTCCAATGTACCAGTTTCTCGCATTAGCTGGTAAAATGACCCATGTCCAACCATGTGCTGTCCAAACGCTAAAAAATAAGGGGAAAATCCTGTAGACTCGTGAATGGCATTCCTTAAAGCCGAACCAATTTCATCCAAGTGAACATCCCATTGTTTGTGATCATCCTGTATATAAGCGCGGATAGCAGAAATAATGGTTCGATTAACCCTCTCCGAAGCATTCGACTGAGGTGAGTACTTCGGTGTAAACATTTGTTTAACGCCGTAAGTTCCGAGAAAATCGGACAAGATGTGCGCTTGGAATTGTTTTCCATTATCTGAAACGAGATATTCAGGGACACCGAAAACATTGAAAACCCTTTTCTTTAAAAATGAGATCACGTTTTGCGATGTGGCACTTCGCAATGGCTCGAGCAAGACAAACTTGGTATATTGATCTAGAACAATCAATATATGTGTGTTGCCGAATTTACTCCTGGGATACGGTCCTAAAAAGTCTACAAAAATCTTTTGGAATGGGCGTTGGACTTCGAAATATTTTCCCATTTCTGGCTGCGTAATATAATTCGTCGGTTTTATTTGCTTACATGTCTCACAACTTTGAATATAATTTCGCACGTCCCTCGCCATGCCAGTCCAATAAAACTTTCGTCTTAAAATTTCCAACGTCTTTGCAAACCCAAGATGTGCGCTAGAAGGTGCATTATGAGCCTTTTGAAGAAGTGACGGAACAAGCTGAATAGGTACTACTAATTTCCATGCGGACAAATCGCTGTTCACGTCTTGAGTGGCATTGGGCATAATGTATAATTTGCCATTAATTTCTCGAAAATTTGTTTTAATGCCGATATTCTCTTGTAACGCTTTAATTTTTCCCACATAAACAGAATCTTCAAAAGCTTCATCATCAAGTTCCACATGAAGAGGAGGTATTTGTTCATCACTAGCAGGCGAATCCATTCCTATCAGAGCTTCGAGGTGCATACGAGATAGAGTATCCGGCACCACGTTCTGGGATCCTTTTCGATATTCGATTTTGAAATTGTATCCTTGCAGTTTCAAGCTCCACCTTGCAAGCCGTCCGGACAAGTCTCGTTGATCCATTAGCCATTTAAGACTTGAATGGTCCGTGATAATGGTGAACGAATATCCCTCCACATAAGGCCTAAACTTTTTCACGCTCATAACTACGGATAAGCATTCCAGTTCCGTTATACTGTATTTGCGCTGAGCGGAATTCAGCTTATGAGAATAGTAGGCAATCGGGTACTCTTCTCCCTCATCGGTTTTCTGGAATAAAACACTTCCTATCCCACACGAGCTGGCATCGCATTGAATAAAGAAGTGCTTGGAGTAATTGGCATTTCGAAGAACGGGGGCGGTAGTCAAAGCTGTTTTGAGCTCGTTAAATGCACAGTCTGCTTGTTCATTCCAAGATAATTTCTGGTTCCTTTTTAATAGATCGGTTAGTGGAGAAGTGATGGTTGCAAAATTAGCAATAAAACGATGGTACCAACCTGCCATTCCGAGAAATCGACGAAGCTGGCGTGTTGTCTTTGGAGTTGGATAGTCCGCTATTGAATTTATCTTATCCGGGTTCATGCGAATAACCCCGTTCCCAATTACATGACCGAGGTATTTAGTTTCCTTTAGAACGAACTTGCTCTTTTCCACATTAATTGTGAGATTTGCTGATTTAAGCAACCTGGCAACTTCCGCCAAAAGAGATAAATGTTCCTCCAGTTCTGCGGAAACTACGAGCAAGTCGTCTAAATAAACAAACACTCGGTCATGCAAATGGTACGGGATTACCTTGTGCATCAGCCTACACAACGTCTGAGGGGCGTTGCATAGGCCGAAGGGCATTACTGTGAAGTGATAGAGGGAGCGGCCCGGAACAGTGAATGCGGTCTTATCCCTCGATTGCTCGTTGAGAGGGATTTGCCAAAAGGCATCCTTTAAGTCGATGGAGGAAATATACTTGGTTTGGTCCAATCGACTTAGCAATCCCTCAATCAACGGCATCGGATAAGCATCCTTTACCGTAACTTCATTCACTTTCCGGGCGTCAAGACATAGCCTCACCTTACCACCGTTCTTTCGAACAACCGCGATAGGTGAGGACCATGAACTTTGGCTTTCCTCTATCACTCCCAAGTCCAGCATTCTATCCAACTCCCTGTAAATTTCTGCCTGAACAGCCGGTGAGACAGGGTAGTACCTTTGCTTAACTGGTTTCGCGCCGTTGATTTCAATGTTGTGCATCACCAAGTTGGTACGACCGAAACCATTTTTGGTTGAACACGGAAACATCTCGATAATCTGCTCCAACCGATATTCTTGTTCAGGAGTGAGTTTATGTTTATTACTCGACATGTCAGGGACGTCCACAGTGAGATTTTCCACCATCATTGGAGCCAATCCAAACAGAGTCCAAAAATCCATTCCGAGGTATAGAGGTTGCACAAGTCCGGGAGCAATATGAAAGCGTATACGTTTTTCTTTCCCTTTGTAAGATACGGGCAATATGACATGACCAATTATTCTCTGTTTCTCCCCGCTTGCCGTATGCAAAAATGACGGAAGGTGATGCAAATGAAAATTGTGCTGTTCCAAAAACTCTTCAGAACCTGAACCCAACACACTCACATTTGCGCCACTATCTAGTAATCCCAAATATGGAATTCCAGCCAACATAACTTGGGCATAAGGTCGTTTGTCATCTTTTAGATCAACCACCGATTCCGCAATCATTTTCCTCAGTTTTCTGCGGAGTCCCCAATATATGTTAGCTCGGTTAGCACGTTTGGGTCTGGGCTTACAAGACATATATGTTTGCGTAGATTGAGAGGTTTTGGATTTATTAGTATTTCTATCAGTTGTTGAGTCGACTGGTTCACAATGCAACGGGTTTATTGAAATTTCTTTAGCTGCTCGAAATGGAATGGAATCAAAAGTGGTATTAAGGTGGCTAGAGATATTGTGAACTATTGGTGTATTTGGAATAAATTGAGACGTTAGATTGCCCGGCGATTTAAATCCGGACATGTGTTTGTGGCTGCTTCCTCGAACGTCTTCCTGGATATTACTGGTTGTTGGGAAGAAGAGGTCCCAGGCTGACTCACCTCCCTCTTGGTGTTTTCCGCAACATTACGATTGCAAGTCATACAGGTAAATCTGGTGACATTCGGAGCACCGCAACCAAAACAATATCTTGCTAAAGTGAAATTATTTGGATTTTGCGTGACTTGCCGATTAGGTTGTCGAAACGAATTATTTTGTACCGGTGGTGTGTATCTCGCCACAGGGACAGCACCCTTTTGTTCCATAGAAACGGCGCATATTTCTGGAGACAAATAATATTTGTTGCTGTCATAATAACCATAATGTCCATCCGGACTAACCATTTGCGGTGGAGACACATTTTGATTTGGGACTATCTGATTATATGACGGTTGGATTGGGCTATGAGTAGTGAGTTCGTGCAAATACCGACGAGACGAATCATGATGTATGTTTAATCTCTTCCAAGTATCCTCAATATCGGTGCATTGTGTTACCAGTTCGGCTACGGATGCTATGTTCCTTCCTGCCAGTTTATATTGCAGATCAGTGCTCATATTTTGCCTTAAAATGAAATACAAGTCATAATCAGAAATTGCCTGTGTAAGAGCAAGTGTCGAGTCTAATACATCCGAATAAAATTCCAGAAAACTTTCTTTAGGTTTTTGTTTTCGAGCTGCAATGGATTGACGAATTTCAAAATCAGTTCTGCGATCCTGAAATCGGGTTCTCATGTCTTGCTTTAGGTCTTTCCATTCGACGTCACCTTTTCGCTCTAAATAAGACCAATACCACTCCAAAGCACTTTTTCTCAGCAGAATATGTATGTCGTTCACCAGTCTATTAAAGGCCACATTGTTTGCACCAGATAATCGCTCAACACGGTATAAAAACCGTTCGACTGGTTGACTATTAGGTGAACCATCAAAGCTAATATTCCACTTATGTATACCAATGGCGTGTGTACTAGTCTGCTGAACGATATTAGTGGATGGATTATTCTTTGCCGCGATATCGAAATTGGATGAATTAGGGATCTTAACATTTGTTTGTATTTTTGGGGTACTGATACTTGGATTATTAGATGCGTCGGAAGAACGCGCAAAAGGTACGTTTTCACTCAAAGAAATTTTTCTAGCTATTTCAATGAAATTTGCCAACTCAACTTTTGATACCAGTTTTGGAGGAGAACATGCGTTAGGGTTTCCGGTGCCCTGAGATGATGGGTCGACGACCAACTCACCATTTTCTTCACCACTTGGATCAGTTATTGGTTGTTGACCAGAAAATCCTGCTGCCATCTTATCGCTTGACTTTTCTTCTTCTTCAGACTCTGCTGAGTCATCATGTATTTGATCAGGCAGCGCAGTGCCTTCCGGTATCGCTTCACTTACTGATTTTTCAAAATCATCCATTGACACTTTATCATCCACCAAAGATCTAATGGCTTCCAGTACTTTATCGCATCCTGTTAACATATCCAAGGACTGTGTTCTATAACCGGGCGAAGTGTTAAACAATCGCTGAAAGCGACCTTTAACATGTAAAAGTTTAGAATGCAGATGGAACAATTTATCCTTTCGATGTTCTGGCATGATTTGGGCAATTTCTTGCACTTTGGGTTTCAATTCACGAAGCTTGTTAGAACAAAGTTCGAGTTCTCGTTGAGGAGATTTTCGTACTGACTTATGGGATTTTTCAGGTGGACGAGCTATTTCCTTAAACTCGTTGGTAAGAGCCTCATCCAACAGTTTTAGTTGCTCACCTAACGAGCCCGAAATATTTCGAATCACACATTCAATTTCCAGCTCATCTATGCTTAGATGATTGGGATCCATTCTGATTTGATTTGTTTGTTAATCAGTTTAATTGAAAAGGAAAGTATTGATTAGAATTTAATTCAAAATATCAAAGTTATTGGACTTTAAAAAAAATTATTTACCTAACAAAAAAATTATATATAAAAAAATTAAATCTATTAAAATTTGTGATAACCAACCACTATATTAATAATGGAGAACTGTTTGATGGAATTCAATCAAAAATATGTCTAAATATTAATTTGTATTCAAAAGAAAATAAATATACGAATAATAAGAAAATTTCATTGGTGGTAATTACAGACAACATAAACACACAGTTGAAAAATATTTATGGTTGATGGTGTGAGATAACTGGTAATAAAATGAAATTAAATATAATGTAATTATTATTGAATAGAAACTTTAACGCAACGCTACTATTCCCATTTTTAACATTTGTCACTATAACAGTCAAATAAACCGGATAAAATGTTTTGATGAGAACAATAGACAATCAAGTTTCACCAGGCATCTAACACCAATAATCTAAATCAAGAAGCACCTGAAAACACGTATTAACGGAATACTAATGAATTATGCCTGGTCAACATTGACAGTTACTATTTATTTAATTCTAGTGTGTGAAAGTTCCATATTTAAGTCAAAAATAACATTGTACACAATGAAGAATAAACATGGATCCACACATGAGAATATATTGAAAAAAACTAAAATATAAAAATAAAAAAAAAATATCGGAATTGAAATAAAATATGCCACATGGTAAGTACAGTACCGACATTAAAATCTAAATATCCACAAGGATAGAATAAACGCGCTGTACTTGACCTTGACATACCACACTTCAAGAACTTAAAAAAAAATCACACCATCACTATTTAATGTTAAATTTATTTTACCCCTATATAGCCGATACGGTTGGGCGCCACTGTAACAGCCTCCGTACTACATTGCTCACAATGTACGCGAAGCCTGTTGCAGACTCTCTTGCGATTGACCCCGACAGCATTTTTGAGCAGGCTAGGTAACAGTCGTGGGGAAGTTCTTTTCGGGAACCTCAAGAGAGCTTGATTATGCTGATTAGTGATTTGCACGAGAAAAAAAAAAAAATAAGAAAAATGAAAATTTACTTTAATTTGGGACACTGCATATTTACCACTGTTATTACCACCAATGAAATCACTCTCGATTAATTAATATCTCATCTCACAACACAAATAAAAATTTAACAAAATTAACGAAACTTAAATTATATTTAAGAAAAAAAATTGTAAAAATTTCACAATAAAGAAATTAAACTTAAAACTACTAAATATAAATTTATCTTAAACTTTACCCATCCCAAAGTGTTGCGGATCCGTGATAAAAAATCCAATTTCTCCGTTGTACTTTTGTTGTTAATCAGCTGATTGATGATTCGGGATTCTTATTAACAAATACGTATTATTTTGTAGGTGAATTATTATCAAGTTGATTAAATTTTTAGGTACGGATTATTATTTTTATTTATTATTATCAGCAACGTATTATTATTGATGACAATTTGGTATTATCTCATCCTCATTTCTTCAATTCATTGAAAAAAAAAATCTCGATCATTTTTTTTTTTTTCAAATACCGCTGATCATCTAATGCCGGTTATCATACGTTCTACTGTCTGTATTTTACAGTAGATAATTACGGATGCTCGTATGCCAATAATCCCAAAGAAAATTGCAGCTTTGATATCTGCACTGATTATCACTTCGATTTTAAAAAAAATGTTTATTAATTTATTTTTAATATTAATTTTAGTTTTAATAACACTTTCTTAAATTTATTTATTAAATTTTAATTTTATTTAGCTTTGTACTTGTTCGTTCTACGGCTTATCAGTTTCTCCCATTTTTTTATCATCCGACATCCAACCAAAAAAAAATCAATCGTTTTACCAATACCACCCCAAATTTCTCTTCCTACCAATTTACTTTACATTATTTACTTAATTCTAATTTATACAATTATGCATGTTATTAAATTCAAATACAGTGACTCAATATAATGCAATATAATTTAAATTATGAAACGTCGCCAACATTTTTATTTTGTTTTATTCGTATAATGATTTCTTCCAAATTCTTATTTTATTGTTAATTTTTATTATTTTTTTCTTTTCTGTTCCTCACTATATCAGATAATAGTTGGCATTCGCCACAAGACCTTAACAGAGGAGTATTTTTTCATTGTTTTCATTTCTGCAACGTGGAAGATAAACAAAACTTTGGGCGCGCAAGTTAGTCTATTGCTTTAGTAAGCACGGTTTGATTCACTTGTGGTGGCTCTCTCCGCAATTTTAATTTTAGCACAGCTCGCGACCGTTTCAATCCTTTTAAATGAATCAAGTATTTGTTTGCGGCTCAGTAGTCAGTTTAACCACCGCATGGGAATCGATTTTTTATCCCTAAAAGACAATCTACCCTTTAATCGGTATAAAAAACAATTTCTAACTTTTTTTTACATTTTCATATGAAACATTACAAATCTTTCATTTTCCGTTCAATCGCTAGCAAACAATTTGTATCCTTATTCATCCGTCCTTCGGTATATGGATATCAATTTGGATTGAGAATTATTTTATCAAACTTGGCTTTTTTAGGACTATTGTACTCTATAGATAGCGCCACCACTAATAGGGTGCCTTACATCATGAACAACGGTCTTTAACCGGGAGAAGCTGTGATTGGCGTGTCATGATTAATTGGACTCTTCGGTTATCGCCTATTCATTTTTTTAACTTATACAATAAAAAAACAAACGGGGCATCCGAAAACCTAGAAAAATTGAAAACAAATCGTTCTGTGTTTTCGGATCAACAATCCTTTAGCGATATGATGGCGTAAAATATCGTTTACATTTTTTATTTTTTCTAAATTTTTTTATCACAGGTAACAACAATTCCTAGCATTTGTGTAAGAAATTTCCTACCTACATAAAACCTACATAATTCTGAGGATCATAAAAGGTTAGTAAACTAAAACAGATCATTGTTCGCTTTGACAGTTAATGCTAAATACAAACTTTCGCAATAATCGTCAGTTTCCATTTTCACTAATTTGACCATTAGATATTAACCATCAGTGATATTTTACAATCTACCGAGCTTTCGAATCCATAGTATCAGCTATTATACAACCAAAATGTGATTTGTTTTGTTTATGAGCTGGAAAACAAATACCTATAGAGAGAATCAAACTTTACATACAAAATGATTACTGCATAGTTAATATCAACTAAAATTCTGCTTCTTTCTAACAAAAATATACTTCCACCCACAAGTAGATAATTTTTTTCACAAAGATACCAAAACCAATAAAATTAAGGTTGTGTGTATTACTAAAAAAATATATGGTAGACAAAAACTAAGAAGAAGAAAAGCTGGAAAATGTATCTCTAATTTTTAGATGAATAAAAAGATTTGAAATATATAGAATTACATGAGACAAAATCCTCAAACACACAATAAAACATTTTTTTTTCTCAATAGTTTTTAAAAGAGTTTCCACATACCACACCAGCCACCACCCACATTATTATACCATTGTAAAGACCACAAAATAATTTTGTACTATAAACTATTGTACATATATCGTCATCTGAGTTCTGTTTGGTGATATAATCATGTTATTGACACTAAACTGTTTTGGTAAAAGTTTGTAATTAAAGTTAAGCTTCTTTCGTGATTGCTGATTATCTCGGCAACCTCATATCACAAGTATCTAAAGCGTACCGTCACGGCACATACAGATGTAGACAAGTTGGAAAGCAAAATTAATTTATATTGATACTGTCCATTTAACGACAAAAATGACGAGAGAATGGTAAGGGTGGCCAATTTTGAATGCAAAACAAGAGTGCTGTTTGCGAAAATTGTCGTGTCAAATCCAGCCACACAGCTATTGATAATAATACTTCTGACTCCGAGAATGAAGCTGAAAGTTTGGTTGGCATTTTGAAACCGTTTAAAAAATGGAAAAAAAAACTTAATAGCCATGAAACATTGTACATACTCTTCTATCTGAAAACATGACCCTCATATTAATAGTCAAAAACATTGAAGAACAGTTAGTAAAGTCGAGAAATTCATTCAAGCAAATGATATATAATATCTATTGGTCCTGATCACAAAACAATACTAAAATATAATCTAATTAGTCCAACAATATGATTGCACAAAATATTTTCGTTCTTAACTTAAAATCAATGATCAATAAATTCACATTACGATCTAGATTCACATCTAGATCAATAAATTCACATTACGCATCGCCTAACAAAATTCGAATCATAGCTTTACCGTAAAGCAAAAAACATTAAGACAATTTACAATTACGAACGCCTTTGCACCACAGGTCAAATTTACTTAAGTAAATCAATGAAATTTGATGTACATCGAATTCACTCAATGAACGATATTTTTCGTCTTCAGGGCAGTGAATTTTCCATATAGCACAATACCAAGTGCTTGGAAAGTTACTGCAGTCCCTTCCTGGATTTTTGTCTTGGCCTGAATTCTGAATATAACTTACCACATCATAATTTAATGGTTTGCTGTAATGATATAATTATATCGATCTGGTGATGTTGGCATTTTTGTTCATTTTGGATTTTAAAATTTGGGAGTTGGAATTTGAAATTTGAAATTTAGAATTTGGAATTTGAAATTTAAAATTAAGATTTAAATTTTGAGTTTCGAATTTTAAGTTTGGAATTAGAAATTTAAAATTTGGAATTTGAAATTTGGAATTTAAAATTTGAGATTTGAAGTTTGAAATTGACAATTTGAAGTTCAAATTTGGAATTAGAAATTTTGAATTTAAAGTTTGGAATTTGTAAGATTGGAATTTAAAATTTGGAATTTCAAATTTAAGATTTAAATTTGGAATTTCGAATTTTAAGTTTGGAATTTGAAAATTGGAATTTGAAATTTAGAATTTGAAGTTTGGAATTTGTAAGTTTGGAATTTGAAATTTAAGTTAGTAGTAAGTTTGGCATACGAAACTTTGGATTTTGAAATTTGGAATTTGAAATTTAGAATTTGAAATTTAGGGTTTGGAATTTTAAATTTAGAATTTGAAAGTTGAAATTTGGAATTTGAGATTTGGAATCTGAAATTTAGAATTATGAATTTGTAAGTTTGGAATTTGAAATTTAAAATTAAAATTTGGAATTTTAAATTTAGAATTTGGAATTTGGGATTTGGAATTTGAAATTTAGAATTTGGAATTTGTTAATTTGAAATTTGTAATTTAAAATTAAAATTTAAAATTTAAGATTTAAATTTGGAATTTCGAATTTTTAGTTTGGAATTTGAAATTTGGAATTTAAAATTTGAGATTTGAAGTTTGTAATTTACAATTTGAAGTTTAAATTTCTAATTGGAAATTTAGAATTTGAATTTTGGAATTTGAAATTTGGAATTTAAAATTGTAAATTGGGTATAAGCCCAAATTTTGGATTTTGGAATTTGGGTTTTGAAATTTGAAATTTAAAATTTGAAATTCAGAATTTGGAATTTTAAATTTAGAATTTGGCATTTGAAATTTGAAATTTGGAATTTGAGATTAGTATAGACAACTTAAAACTGTTATTTTTTAATGAGCTTCATATCTAATCTGCTTTATTCAGAGAAATTAGTATAATGTATTTTATTCAAAGTATGTTCATCGTTAGCTATGACTTTTTCCAATCTTTCAGGCAGCATACGGATGCCGCATCGAAAAGTGCCTCGTCTTTACTGGATGTATTTTTTATTTTTATTTTTCAAATAATCAAATTCTAATATTTTAAAAACGTATTGTGCACAACAGCAAATTACCCTCCAACCGCAGGGTATTATTGTTGAGTGGATGTAGAAAACCGGCTGCAATCCCAGTTCACCAAATATACAATAATTCTCTTTTCGGAAATAAGAATGTAAGCATCCAGGGCCCGAATTCCGGATCGATGACAAATGTTAATGAGAAATGACTTGATGTTTTTATTTCAACTAGTCGATTGCATTTTTATTTAATAAAAGTAAAATAAAATATAGATCCAAGAATCGACCCAATGTTAAGTTTCTTCGTAAAAAGTGAAGTGCTGCTCGACCACGCCATGCGTCATCCACCGGAACAAGTGGTAGTCGGAAGCAGCAATATCTGTTGAATACGGCGGGTGGGGTAGAACATTCATTGAGGCGCCTCCAAAGTTTCCTTGAGGACTTTTGAAACATAAGGCCGAGCGTGGTCTTACTCGAATAATGATTCTTTAACATGAATATAGTTGCAAGATGGTTCGATGCGATTTAATACTAGTTACGCCATCTTTTATAAATCCCACAAAACTTATCTGTACTCCCAAATATATTGATGAATACATATATGATCACTCAGCTCACGATATATACAGAAGGGTAATACAACATTTTATACATACATTAATAGCTTCATATATACAAAAGAAACTAATTCTATTTATTCTATTTACTATACGATGTATGTGGGATCCGATTAGGTTTTTTGGGGATAACAAAATATAAACGACCGAACGAACTAAAGAATTTTTTTTATATTTTTTTAAATTTCCTAGAAAAATTGTTATACTGATTGTTTGTCCTTTTAATTTAAATAAAATAAAATCTTGTATCTATTTAATCCTTTAAGCATTTTTTCACACATAAAATTTATTATTATTTTAAATATATGTGTTGTTATCTCTCAGACATAAATTCGTATAAAAATATATACAATTACATATTATATTTATGTACAATGTCTGAAATAATAGTCCTGGCTTGGATGACAAAAGGACATTGACCCAATTTATTATATTATTGTGTTTCACACCCTCAGATTCAGATTACCTTTCGGCAAAAAATAAAATTTTTGTGTTTTTTTTTGTGTATATGTTTACATAATGTATTTATATATGTAAGTAGAAAAATGACAAAAACCGAAAAGCTTTCAGGTATCCAATTCCTAAATAGATTTTGTGGTTTTGGTCAAAAGAGGTTAATTAAATTATTGTGTTTTATTATAATCACAACCATCAGTAATTTAATATTTTACACGAATATGACTTCTGTTTTCTACACCATCGTATGAGAATGAGTAGTTGTGAGTAGCTACAAGCACTTGCGAGTCATTTAATACCGTGAATGGAAGGCCGCTAATGACTACTGGCTCAAGTTCATAAAGCCAAACCAAAAGCAAAGCCTTTGCGGTAGCATCGTCCGGTATTACTGCCACGCTACATAACGGTAGGTACACAAAATAGGATTCAAATTGGTAAGCGAAGAAACACCAATGTGTAACACAAGCAAAAATAGCGGTCAAGGCGCAATGCTGCGACAGTTTAAGCTGTTAGTGAGGGATTATTGCACGGTGTCGCACAACCAGGACAAACTTGGCAACTCATGCTTTTTGGGTGGTATAGTGGTCCTGTTAGTAGGCGAGTTCCGGCTGTCAGATATTACCAGTCAGGACGAGATGAGCTCTTGCTTGAAGGCATCTCCACTACGGCACAGTGTAGCACAGTGACCCGGAATTCAGTGAATAAGCGGGCAAATTACTAAACATAGGCCACATAGCGCAAGGAGGAATCGATACAAATGATGAAATCGTGAAATCCAATTCACGAACGACTTTTGCAATGTTTTTAATTCAGAGGAGGAACTCATTGTAAAAGTTTTGGAAATTTTTGAAGGAAATATGCATTCTGAGAATTGGTTATGTGAAAGAGTAATTGGTAATTGAATAAAATACCAGAAGAAGGGACAAAATACGCTTCCATGAATACGGTAATGAATGACGAAAATAGCAACTCATATCCAGTAGAATTTCTCAATTCACTGGAAATATCTGGCGTACCCTCACACATAATTAATTTAAAAGTGGGTGTACCGGTTCTGTTGATATGCAATATCTATACGCCAAGGCTGTATACAAAATTACTAATTACTCAACTTGGCAGGAATGTCGTAAGAGCTACTATTATGACCGGTTACGGCTAAAGGAGAGAAGGTTCTCATTTCACATATACCAATAATAATCATCAATCTATCATTTGAAAATGGCTTATGCGATGACAGTGAACAAATCACAGCACAAACAATGAAGTTGACTGGTTTGCACATAAGATCCTTGCTTTCCCACAGATAGCTCTATGTCGCCTGCTCGCGAGTCTCTTCGGCGCGTAATCTCCATGTAATAGTCGAAAACGCAAATTCACACATAGTTTATAGTAAGTTTCTCAAGCAAATTATAAATTTAATAAAAATTAAATTAAAAGCTATTTAGAAAATTTGCTTGGATAATCGAGAATTTTGGAGACTACTGAAGATGTCTACTGTTTAATTTAGTCAGTATTTATTGGCTGGGTACTTCGGCTAGAAAGAATAAAATCATTTTATAATCTAACAGCAAGAAACGACCACGTTAACAAGATACCCACATTCTAAATTGATTTGCGCAGGAACCACCTTATACTACAAATCCATTGACACTATCGCAAAAACAACATAGTTTTCTATCTGACAGAGTCACTCAATTGATTGACGCCACTGAAATAACCTAAATAACTTAATGGAAAATTACAGAAAATTTAAAAAAAAATTCCGCCCAAGACTGTGAATCCAAAAATATAACGTAATATTTACTCCCGGAAATACCGGGTACTCCGCTAGTGAGTAATATTTTGAAAAAAAGGTCATTGCGAAAATTCGAAAGTTTCAGAAAATTAAGAAGTATGAATAATTCAAAGCTCAGTAAATCTAGAAACATCCCAAATAATCTCGAATGATCTCGACGCTAAAAATAAATTATAGAAAATCTCAGAATATTATGAAATTAATCATTGAATTTAACGCTTAATACACAACGCAAACTTTTAATCGCTTATTACTTCTACTTTGTAATTTAAAGAAAACGTTTATAATTCAAAGAGCTGAGGATCACCTTTGCATGCATATGTTGTTGGTTTTAAATAATAAAGATTTCCAAAAAACTAAACGATAACACAGGACCACAAAAAAATCAGTGGTGGAGGGTTCTTTAAATCAGACTAAGTGGATTATATATTTTTTGGGTCGCTGAAACCGAATAAACCTGTTTTACACTTAAACCTTATAACCTTAAATATTCATAGCTCAATAACCTTGAGATCGATAAACTATAACCCTTAAACCCATAACCTCAAAATCTATAACCTCAAAACTCATAAATCTCAAATTCCAAAAAACTACAAACCCCAAATATAGCAAAA
Source organism: Tipula helvola (assembly GCA_963556165.1). NCBI lineage: Eukaryota > Metazoa > Arthropoda > Insecta > Diptera > Tipulidae > Tipula > Tipula helvola. Next base: position 334,646,881 of record OY744481.1, on the reverse strand, counting down.
AAACAAAAAAACGTACACGCAAAATTTAAACCTCTATATCGGAGAGTCTATGCTTTATAATTCCATACGTCCATCACTTTATTACCTCGAAACCCATAAGCTCCATAGCCCTGAAGTCCCATAACTCTATAACCCCAACATCCTATGTATATCCCCCAGTAATCCAAAACCTCATAACCCTATAAACCCAAAATCCCATAACCCTACAACTATTAAATGCGACAAAAAATACTTTGAGGTGGACAGTTAAAACTCCACAACACCACATCTCTGATGTTAAGAAAAAATTTCTGGGAAATAGGAAAGATCCTAATTACGTAACTATGGTTGAAAACATGGTAAACAATTTTAAAAATATGGGATACCTAATGAATTTAAAGCTGCACTTTCTTCATTCTCATATTGAGTACTTTCCTGAAAATTTAGGCGATATTAGTGAAGAGCCGCATTTCATGACGCATTAGTGATCCGGATCACCAATGCGTCACGAAATGCGGCTAAGAGCAGGGTGAAAGATTCCACCAGGATTTCAAAGATATTGCAGTTTGTTTGGGATAGCCATACGTTGGCAGACTACTGTTGGTATTTAAAGAAAGACACGTCAACCCAATACAAAAGAAAAGCACTACGAAGGACATTTACAAATAAATGAACGCTTTATCATTCTAAAACTGAAAACACATGAAATGGCTACTTACAAAGTCGTAAAGCTCTTTGAGAATCGCGAGAGGCGAGAGGGCTCACGTAAATCAAGCATCCCAAAGAGAATACTGAGTATCGCTAAATGTAGGTTAGTACAATGCAGGAAATCTTGACCTTATTGAGTATTCGAATTAAAGTTTTGGATTGGAGACCCAAAGTTTATGAGAAATGAGATTAAATATCTGGTTCAAACTTTCTGCAAAACAAGAATTAAGTCTCGAGCATAAGTTTTGATTGTAGCTTTCTAAGATTACAGGCTCTTGAAGGCTCACTTGTAAGTCTTTTTGTTGTTATGGTTATTGGGCTATAGCATTATGGAATTTCTGGGTTAAAGGGCTATGGACTTGTGCACTTCTGGGGTTATGGAGGTTTGAAGTATTAGGTTGTATGGAGTTATGTGGATGTGGAGTTAAGAAATTTAATTCAATATGATTCGGAGTTATATTGTGACATGCGAGTTTCTTGTGCTACACTTCAGGATTATGGGTTTTGAGGTTATGAAGTGATAGACGTAGAGAATTATAAAGCTAAAACTCTCCAAGATTGGGGTTTGAGTTTTGCGTGTAATTTTTTTTTCGTTTTTTGCTGAATTTTGGGTTTGTAGTTTATTGGGATCTGAGATTTTTATGAGTTTTGAGGTTCTAGATTTTGAGGTTATGGATTTTAGGGTTAAAGGTTATCGATCTCAAGGTTATTGAGCTATGTAGGTTAGGGTTATAAGGTTTAAGGGTTGATATTGTTGTTGGGTTTTATAGTTTCAAGCTGTTTTTGAGGTTAGAAAAAAACGCTGACGTGATGAGGCAAAACAGGTTTCGAATTCGGTTTCAGTGACCCAAAACATATAATCCACTGGGTCTGATTTGAGGAACCTTCCACTCTATTTTTTTTTTTGTGGTCCTGTGTAATCTAAGGAAAATATTAGGTTTCACCTCTCTGAAATTATTATTGAACATTGCTTATTGATGCAGCGATTTAATTTTATATAAAATAAGAAATATATACAGTTATGTCGGTGTTTAAAAAGCAATTTATATAAATAATATTAGATAAAATCACATTTAAAAAAATGTGTGTGTTTCTTTTTCAAAAATAATATAAAATGTATCCATAATGTTTCTAACATGTTAACCCCACAATAGATCTTCCATTATCAGTGTGGAATGGGGGTCCTTCATTTTTGAATAAATAAAAATACCAAAAGTTAGATTTTATATTTTTTATTTTTATAATTAACTCAATTCTGGATTGAAACTGATTTTTAATTTGGAAAACGTCACCTATAAACTAAATAACAAATGCGTGTGCGTCAGCCAACTGAAAATAACGCACACTCTGTTTATATCATTTAATCTCTTCAACAATATCATTGACATGTCGGCATAATATTTAGTGGATCCGCTATGACTTCCTGCTTTGATTGGTATTGATTGATTTGATATTGATACATCCACGGTGATATTCCTATAGTTGTAACCGTATCATCTTCACATTGTTCAGTAAAACATGGTTTTAATCGATCCAATGGTACTCTTACTTTCTTATTATTTTCGCTGATATCAAAAAATTTATCAAATTTATTTATTACTGCATGTGGTCCTATGTATGGAAGTTGCAGAGATTTTCTTACAGCATCTGTTCGTAGAAAAACGTATGTACAATTTTCTAATGCTGGACTAACGAAAATTGTATCTCTATTGTGCCTATCTGTTTCTTGTCGTAATTCATTGAAATGTTGTTTCAAAGTTTCAACGAATTCAGATTGATTTATACTAGTGTTTGTTGGATTTAATAGTTGTCCCGGAATTCTTAATGCGTTGCCATAGATTAATTCGGCAGGCGGGGTTTGCGATTCCTCACGAAATGTGGTTGGCAATCCCAATAATACCGAAGGTAGTATGGTGGTCCAATCAGAATGGTTATGAATGACACATAATTGCGGCCTTGAAAGTACAGTTCTATCGCTTAATCATTCCGTTACATTTTGGATTATAACTTGTTGTGCACTTTCGTTCAAATCCTTAAAATTTGGATAATTCCTAGAATAAAGATGATTCAAATTGTGCACCTTGATCTGTAACGATAAAATGTCGTACGCCGAATCTTGTTAGCGATGTGTCATAAACTGCGAACGCTTCTGTGCTGGCTGTGATGCCTGGAACTGGAACTGCTTCTGCCCAACGAGTGTATCTATTAATGTTACACAGTATCGTTGCCCATTAGATATTGGGAGAGATCCTCGAATCTTTCGTTGGTTGCATTGAAAGATCCAATTGGCGTTTTTGTACGCCGAATGATCTTGGCTCGTTGACTATACATGCTTTTGACATATTTTGTATGTCTTTTTTAATTGATGACCAAACTACCAGGTTCATTATTAATTTGATAATTGCTTGTGTACCTGGATGCGATAAATTATGAAATGCCTGAAATATTTTCTAACGAAAATCCTTTGGTATAAAAGGTCTAGTTTTGCCTGTTGTTTATTCGTAATAAATCGTTTTTGAACTGTTAAATGCCATTGATACTTGTTCGAACTTGAGCTTTAAGTTTGGATTTTGAAAAATTTAGACTAATTCCTCATATACATCTGCTATTTCTTCGCAATTTATGCTTTCGTAGGGAAATATTTTCTCGATGCCAGATACGTGTTGTATGTCTGTGGTGAATTGACTTAATAAGTCCAGCTGTCGCCTTTGCCTTGATGATGCCTTGTCTAAATATTGCTAAAATGCGTAAACCAACAGCTTATGATCGATGAATATTGTAAATAATCTAGCTTCCAATAGGTATCTGAAATGTTTACCTCCTAGATATGCTGCCAGTAACTCTCGATCGTAGGACGATGGCTTCTATTGCTGAACCTGAGGCATCAACCATGATTGATAGGCGCGCTGATGTTAGTGGATGTGCGGGACTTGTGGTTTGACAGAACTTATCTTTGCACTCGTCAAAAGCGGACCTTTAGAGCTGCAGGTATAAAACGTCTGTAGAAATTGATCATCCCCAAAAATCTTTTTAGATGTTATACTAATGATGGGCATTTGAATTGTTTGATGACTTAACCTCGTTCAGGTGCTGGTAGAATTCCTTTAGCGTTTACTAAATGGCCTAAAAAAATTACATCTGCTTGAGCGAAAACACATTTATCTAAGTTGATTCTGAGTCGTGCCTCGGATAATTTATTATATATTATTTCAAGGTGACTTAAATGATCATAGTATGTTTTTGATGCTACCAAACAAAACGGCAATTCCCTAAAAATCGAGTGCATCAGGCTTTGGAATGACTGTGCAGCATTACCTAGACCAAATATCATTCTGGTGAATTCAAACAGGACAAAAGGAGTTGTGATTGCTGTCTTCGGAATATATTTAGGTTCCACTGGAATTTGACGGTAAGCCCTTACTAAACCCAAAGTTGAAAATGTATTACATCCCTCTAGTTGCAAGGAGAATCCTGTATATGCAGCAATGAGTAACGGACTGGAATTGTGATGTTGTTGAGTGCTCGGTAATCACCGCACGATCTCCAGTCATTATTTTTCTTTGGTACCAAATGTAATGGACTAGACCAGGCACTTTTGCAGGGGCAGAAAATTGCTTGTGCCTTTATCCGGCAGTAGTCTTCGTGTCTTGCATGACACTTGTGGTCCCTTGGTTTCTAAACAGTGTGTAACATTGTGTTTTATCGTTGACATGTCTAATGACTCCCTGCTGATGCTATCAAACGTTTTAAGTAATTTTAAGATATCCATATGTGTGATCGATTTGTCTCCTACAGATAAATTTAAAGGTTGAGACGTTGTTAATGAACCAACGCTAAATAGAGATGCTAATGGATCAATAATTCTTTTTTCTGCATATCCACTAATAATCCGGTACTTTTTAAAAAGTCTGCTGCTATTATTGGTGTGGAAACATCTGCCACTATATTTAATGATAAAATACATAAATCAGGTAGAATGACAGAGATATCAGCACCTGTATTTATTAAAAAAATGTTCTTTGAGTTGCTTTCAAAAATTGTTAGACGACTCGAATTCCCATCTTCTGAACACGTCGTCAAATGTAGTGGGACGTTTAGTTTTTTGGGTTCGTGTTTACAGACCTTATCATGAATTTTTCATGAACCTACATCCTGTAATACACTTAGTCGCATGCTCGCCAAACCTTTGATGATAAAAACATTCATCTCTTCGTTGACTTTTATCACGAGATTGTGTTGAGCCATTTCTGTTATGTAATTGATCTTTCCCTGGACTGCAGGATCTCCTGTGCGAAAACCTCACTAAAAATAGTTGCTTTGAAATTTCCCAAAATATCCCTAAGTTGTGATTGTATATCCGGATTGGGCATATTAGTTTTCTCTGATGTTGTTGATATAGCCTGAATTTGTGATTGAATCATGGTTTCTATCAATGCATCTGCCCGTTCTGCCAGTGATAGTTAATGCTAAATCTTTTTCAAACGGTGTTAGTACCATTTGTACCTGTGGTACACAAGTCTCTAATTTCTGCATTCATAGTTGTCTAATTGGATCATCACCGAATGTAGCTCTAGCATTCATTTTGAACTGTTCTAATAATTGGGATGGTTTTTGTTCCCTAAAGATATACCATGCAGAACCTAATGCACTGACTGCATGTGAATACGTCGTTTCCTCAGTGATGTTTGCTATACTAAACTGTATCTCCAAAATGTTGAATCAAACCTCTGGATTCTGGTTGAATAGAGGTTGAGGTGGTTTAAATGCGATGTAATGAATTTGGTAACTGAATTGTGTTACTTTTCACATCACTTTGACATACTAAAGAAGTAGAAGCTTTAGCTGCTCCATTTTCCAATATTCTGCTTACTGACTCTTGTATTAGCTTTTGTAATTGATTATTAGTCAGAGTAAATGTACATTATTTAGCACTAATTTATGACTTGATCTTATTCCGAGGAGTATGGTATTGTCAATTACTGACTCTTCCTCTTTATCTGACATAGTATTATCAACGTTAAATTGTACTATCACAAAAATGAACAAAACAAAAAAATAACAATGCCGCAAAAAAAATGTAAATAATAGAGATAACGGCTACATTAAAAAAATATGAGCCAGAGTGAATTTTTAACGGCAGAAAATTTATAGGGTTGCAATTGTGGAAGATATATATAAATGATATTTACAATTTTTATGTATCTTGTTATGTTCTCCTACCTTGTCATTACATTTAGTAATTCGTCTGGTCACAAATAAACGGCTGGTTTAAAATTTTGTCCAAAATTTGAGTGCTGACTGTGCTTTAAATTTGGTTGGCATTTTTAATTGCAATGGAGCGCTTGCCACTTGTGGGGCTATGACCACAACGTATACGGACGCCTGTCAATATTTTCTTAGCAGCACTGATATACTGGATAAGAACTTTTCGTCTTGCGTTGCTTCACCAATTGAAGGGCTCTCTCTGTGGAATGGGAGTCCTTCACTATTGAATAAATAAAAATACCAAAAGTTAGATTTTATAATTTTTATTTTTATATTTATAGTTATTTAATGTTTAATTAACTCAATTCTGGATTGAAACTAATTTTTAATTTGGAAAACGTCGCCTTATATACTAAATAACAAATGCGTGTGCGTCAGCCACCTGAAAATAACGCACACTCTTTTTTATCATTTAATATACTCTTCCACAATATCATTGACATTAATTGTCAAATACGAAAAATAATATCATTTCTTTGTTTTGTTATTTTTGGAATTTTGAGACGAAACGCCACATAGACTGCAAACCAATTCTCGGGTAAATAAATTATTACGGTAAAAATCGACTTTAAGCGGCCATGTTGTTTTTAAATCCATTTGTAGGAATACATTCCCAGTTTCATGTTAAATTTTATATTAATATTGTGACACTGTGGCTCTTATCACAAAGAACAAAATAATGATTTTTCTTCTACAAAAAGCGCGAAAGTAGGCTAGGCTTTTTCTCTTCTCATAAGTTGTATGAGCGGTAAGCCATTAGAGAAAACCGCAAAAAATTCATCAAAAATACACAATTTGGTGCTTCAAAATATGTAGGCAAAATCCAACTTTCTACAGTAATCCTTGGGGAAAAATCTAACTCTAACTGGTAATCTAATTAAAACTGGTGAAAAGCTGCATATTGTGAAAATTAAATTGGTATTTCAGGTTAGTTTGCCAAATTTCGTGGACTGAATAATTATTTTGGCGTTGATATATTAATTAGTGAAAACTGCACAAAAGTGAACACACACACACACATAGATTAGTTTACAAAGCCAATGGTCATTATATCAAGTTTGAGAAGAAGTTCGTGGAATAGAAAACCTTACAATTAAAATTCGTTTGGTTACAAGCATCATTCTATGTTACCCTTAATAGTAATTTGTTTTAATTCAAACCCAATCATATGCTACGTTTAGTTGTAATTGGATTTACAACAAGTAATTTAACAAAAATTGTATTGTTATTTAGATTGTATCAGCATAATAAAATAACCAACAAGAGCATGTTTAGCAAAAACATATTGTTACTCATCCAATCCTTTCGAAAACAAATTCCCAAAAATAACATCTCTCCGGTACATGAGTAGAATAAATTAAATGGGAATGATTTAATTGGTCTAGCTGGTGATGCTGGTATTGTGATAATTTTGATAGATTAAAGTAAATTAATTAAATTTTCTTGTCGAATTTATTTTATCCAATTTTTTGGATATTTATGTCATTCATTTTGTATTTCATGCCCATTGTATACCCAAGTAATATTTAGAAGGGGATAATAGTTTTGTTTTAGTGTTAATTAAAAGAATTTGTATTCAACATTATATTGAACGTAAAGCATAATGAAAGCTTACATCGTATATGCTCTTCCAAATAAATTGTATCAAGGTGGTTCCAAAGATTAATTTAAAGATTTCTCTTGGAGCTTTTAAATAAAAAATATTAAGAAACGAAGTTTGATAGGCCATAACCTTCACATAAACATAATTAATCGTCAACAATTTATCATCATAATACATACAAACAAAAGTGGTGACATTTTAAATCCAGGCAAGACAAACCATCAGCAGTATGACCTTCTTCATTGTTTCTAGACTTATACATGTTATTTCTTTACCTAATTTCCTTCTAAATAAAAGAAAAAAAAAATATTGTTGGGGTTTTTCCATAACCAGAAAAAGCATAAATTAAACTTTATAAACGACATAAAATATGTTAAAGCAGCATTAAAATAATTTATAATAATGTAACCACATCTTTATGTAGAGCACACAAACCGACACTTACAGAAACACACCCACATAGAAATCGAAAGAAGGAAAATATTTTGTAGAGACCGGAAACCTATTGTATTGTATACAGTAAAAGAAAATTTCTAGCGTTATGTGTGTTACATATGGCTCATTTCAGAAGCATATTAGTGAAAATCTTTCTTGTGGGCAGTACAGCTGTTTCTCTGTATTTCAAAATGTGGCATTGTGTAAAAATATTAAAACATTTTAAATTTAGCACAAAGAGAAATTTTTTATTTATATACCTTAAGCTTCTTTCCAAGGTTTACCTTACACACAATATATACATTTATTATCTTCTTAACGTACATAATATTTTGTAAGAGATGTTAGAGTATTTAGAGGGAAGAGAATTAGAAATGAAAAACAATCCGGATTGCTGTTCACATTCCAAAATTACTGGGAATTGATTGAAAGACACGAAATCTTAAAAGCTTCCCAAAATACATTAAAAACCAAACCATCCAATTTTAACGTCATTAAATGTAGCCACACTGTAGTCACGTCACACTGTATATAACTCAGTTCCAGTCTATTTATTCTCGATGATCTTACGTTGTAATTTCTTGATTCCTCGATTTGTCTTGTTGATTTAATTTATTTAATGGCTCCCGACAGACGATGCTACCCGACAAACGGAGCCTAAAATAATCGTAGAAATGTCAAATTATTTCGACGTATTCGCTAACGGTGTTATCTTGAGTGAATCACGCTTAAGTACAGTTTTCTGCCTATCAGATATATTAAAGAGGCAGTTATACGGCATGCTAGTCAAAACCAGTGTTTTCTGTTATATTCTTTGCAGATGTAGTTGTATTCAAGCTATTACCGTTTGCAAAATGGCATTTCCTGTAATTGTATCAAATCACTGAATTTTTAAATATTTTCAAGCCAACACATAGTTTCGATTCATCTTTCTTGTGGCACTGTGATTTGTTTCGTTCGATTTAGGTTAGGAATAAAAATAATATGAACGCCATCCATTTTAAGTTATTAATGCCTCAACAGTTGTGTTGTTATTGCACCACCTAAGCACCATCTGCAACTTACATGTCCAATCTCTCCTGCTGTCTTATGCTAGCAACACTATTCATGATATTTAAATATATCATTATTTTTGTTGCTAAAACAAGACTGTGGTTTATCCAAAACTCTCAAAGAGCCAACTCTACTTACCAGAAGGGGCATACCATAGACAAAAGGAATCTTTAAAGATCTCTATAACAGTTGTATTCAAAAATATATAAACCTGAAACCTGACGAGGTGACCAGAACCTCGGTCGGAAAATTACATGAATCAATGAACACATCTCAAATCAAATCAATCTAACTTCCAACTCTTCATCAAACTCCTTAAAACATTATTCAACCCCAATAGCTCATTGAATCTCTAACTCAATACCACCCCTACTCGACCATAGCTCAACCCCAAACTCAACTCCCAACTCAAACCTCAACATGACAAGATCGAAAAGCCCCTGCGTAAATGAACTCAACTCAAGCTAACTTCTAACTCAAATCTTAACACAACTCCAAATAAATCTCTAACTGACTAAATTAACCCCAATTCAACCGTAAAAATAATGCATACATTATCGCAACTCATGCTAACTTTCAATTCAACCCTCAATACAACCCCAAATAAATCTCCAATTGAACTGCTTACGCAACCCCAACTCAACCGCAATACTACCCTGAAGTTAATTCCCAAGTTAACCCCAAACTCAATGCCTAACTCAATTCTCAGAACAAAATATATAAAAAATTGGTCAACATGACACGAAAAGCAAATGTCAGTACCACGTGTATAACTGTATAACTACGTGGTTTTCGGTTAATTCATATGGCAGGTATCCGATATAGCCTTGAAGTACAGGTCCTAGATGCTTTTCAATTCTCTGCGTTCATAGAAACAGACAAAGTTTCCCGATTTTTTTTTTTTGCTTTTTTCAGACTCTTTCTTCAAAACCTCGAGAAAAGTTGTTTTTAACAAAAAATATTTGTTCCGTGCGGTTCGAAGGTAATTCGAGCAAGGATCTCGAGGTAAATTAGAACGAGTGGATTCCTGGGTTATACCAACGCTTAGTGATTGCCGATAGGGTGGATTGCACGATCCTTCACCACCCGGATTTTGTGATAGGAAGGAAAATTTCAGATAATAACCTCCGAGAAGATCGATTGACATCCCGGCGATCACCAAACTGACTACCTCAAATTAGTTAGTGTTCCCCCAAATAGTTCATCAGATTAAATGATTATAGTCTCTAGTAATGGATTGGACTAATAATCAGAACCAACAATATTTCCCAACAAAATTAAAAGGATTACCTTGTTTGCTCGCCGTGAGCATTTACAACATTTGGTATTTTGGATCAGAAAACATTTTGCATTGTACAATTTCTCAGCCAAAAAAATCATCATGTTTGGTTCAAGAGAAGTTTCGTTGATAATTCTAAGCATTTTAGAGGCACACGAAGCATGCAAAATCAAGAATGGTTACAAAACAATGTTACGAAGTTTATTTCAACACAGCAATGGACATCGTGTTCACCAACTCTAAATCCTAGTCAAAGATTGTTCAGACTTCTACTGACGGAACCGGTAAACTCAGAGATGGACGCATTTCAGCCGAACAACCAATTGAATAAAAAGTATCAAAACCGTAAGAGCTGTGGTGTTTGGAGTATTTGGGTTTACACTAGTGGTATAATACCATTGGGTTAATACCAGTTGGATATTTTGCTAAGAAATTTAGGGTAAAGAGCGATTGGACCTCTTAACTACAACTGAGTTTGGCAGGAAATAAAGCTTTTCCGTGACCAAATAATAATAATTTCCATTATCATAGGAAAAGTATAAAACGGATTATAAAAGTTTACTCGAAAATTACTTGAAGTTGTAAACTTATCTCAAGTCTACTCAATCTAACCTCTAACTCAACTCCAAATCAATCCCTAACTAAATCCATTAATCTGTTACTCAAGCTTCAACTCAATTCCCAACTAAACTTCCAACTTAATTCTCCAAGTAACCATAATTCTATTCCCAACTCAAGACCCCACTAAACTCCAGCTCCACCACACTCAAATCACAGGATCCGAAAAAATTACATGCGTGCATAAAATCAACTTCAATCTAACACCTCCAACTAAATCCCCAATGCGACCTCTTAAATAGCCCCCAACTGAACTCTTCACTCAACCCAACTCAACCTCAACTCAACCCAACTCAATCTGAACTCAACCCAACTCAATCTCAACTCAACTCTAACTCAACCTTCAATATAACCGTGAATTAAACCGCAATTCAACCTCAACTGTTGCCAGTCCCATTTAAATCTATCCTCAACCCAACCAATTCCCGATGGTTAAAGACAACTAATTGTAATGCAAACATCGAATTGCACGGATTCTGCGACAGAAGTGAGCGTGTGTATGCTGCTGTGATTTACATATGTGGTAGTTAATCGGCCCATTAAAGTAGCTCCAACCAAAAAACTTTCAGTCGCTAGGCTGGATATTTGTGTAGCACACCTATTAGCAAAACTAGTGAAATCTGTGAACCAAATATTACAGGTTACCGTATCAAGCATAGTTTGTTGGACCAATTCAAAGATTGTTTTAGATTAGCTGTCTGATGTTCCATGGTTGGCAAGCTATACAAGATTTCGTCCTTTCAGCACAATCTTTATTTAAGTTTGGCCAAAAATATTGGATACCACCAAGTTTCGTGATGCAGGTATTTCTGGATTAGACAATTTGTGTAACTGCTCAAAAACGCTTCTTCTCACAGATGATGGATCAATTGGACGTTGCTTTCCAATTGAAGTATCACACCGTAAACTTTCTTTGGTAAAAGGTAAATCGGTAAATTCCAATTTAAACTTTGATTTCGGTTTCCTATGTTGGGAAGAAACAAGAATTTTTATAATATTAAAAGATGCATCATCTTTTGAATGAGCCAATAATGTACAAGAGGCTAGCGCGTCTTTACATTTTTTAAACCACTCTTCACACTTTTCTGTCCATGTAAATATATTTTTCTTTGATTTAATTTTTATCATGGGGGCTAGGTGAGAATGTAACGGTGCCAAAAGTGAGCACTGTTCTGAATAAATCGACTGTAATAGTTGATCATTCCAATAAATTGTTGTAACTGCTTAATAGAAGATGGTGACGGATAATTAGAGATTACTTCAACTCCAGATTGTGTTGTGATGATATTTGCCATGTACGGCGGAAGTGGGATTCTTAGTTTTGGCATAAGGCCAATTAGGAAGGAACTCGGTTGTTTCATTATAGGAAATGGCGAACGCCACATCACCCCCTTACCAGCGAATCACCGATGAGTGATAACGCGTAGCGTGTTGGTATTCTTGTGTTTCTGCCGGCTCTTGTGGTTACCGTTCTCGGCAGCTTGACGGTTGTCATTGGATTGTCGATCGACTTGCTGCTGGATGTTGACGGTGCTGATTGGTCTACCAGATTGAACTGTACTCTGTTTGTCTGTGCTTGTTCGTCAGCCCGTTTTGTTGGTGTAGTCAAGTGGCGAGTTGTTGTGTTTGTTGTAGTTCCGTTGTGCGTCACCGTTGGTGTGCTATGGTCTGGTTGTGAATTGTTTCGTTCGTCTTCTGTAAAGCACGGTTTCTATCGGTCGACCGACACTTTGCAGTGAATACCTTTAATCAGCAGTGTGAAGATTTTTTCGTCTCTGTTAACCACTGGAAAGGGACCATCGTATGGAGGTTGCAGGGATCTTCGTAAGGCATTCGCACGGACGAAAACATTCGGGCACGAATTTAGCTCCGTCGCTACAAATATTTTTCCGGCACAATGCCGCGAAGGTGGTGGTGGGCGAATTTGGTCGAAATGTTTCCGCAATTCGTCCACGAATTCTGGCTGGCTAGCGATGCTAGTGTCTTCGGAAATCAATTGGCTTGGTACCCGTATGTTTTGCCCAAACACCAATTCCGCCGACGTCGTCTTAAAATCACTCCGGTAGGTTGTTCGAAGCCCCAGGAGCACTGTGGGCAGTATACGTGTCCATTCTTTGCACTTCGGATTGTATGCTGACGTTCGTTTGTGAACGAAATCCAGTAGTTTGGCGAACTCATTGAATAACTCTGATTCAAATTGCGCCCCCTGATCCGTAACTATGTTTACGGGCACCCCAAACCGGGCAATCCAGTTACTGTATACCGCCACAGCGACGGTGTCCGCTCTGATGTCCGGCGTTGGGATGACCTCTGTCCATCGGGTGAATCGATCTACCAGGGTTACGCAGTAACGCTGCCCCTCCGATATTGGTAATGGACCGATTATGTCCAAGTGCAGTTCCTCGAATCGATTTGCGACTGATGCATAATTTCCTGTCGGACATTTCGTGCGCCTCGCGACCTTTGCTTTCTGGCATGCTAGGCAGCATTGGGCCATCCGTTTCGCGTCTCTTTTTACCCCGTCCCAAACGAATTGCTCTGCGTGATGGTGTGACAGGTTGTGTACCGCCTCGAACACCATCTTCCTGAAGCTCGGCGGGATATACGGGCGAATTTTCCCGGTGGTACGCGACTGGTACTTCCTTGAACTCCAAATCTGAGACCGTTTCTCTAAATTGCCTAAATCCCTCGTCGGATTGCTGTGCCTCGGCAATTGATGCATAATTAATGGATTCCCCGATTCCTAGTGGTTCGATCCGTGACAGCGTATCGGCTACCACATTTTCGCTGCCCGCTATGTGTCTGATATCAGTCGTAAATTGTGCGATGAAATCTAAGTGACGAAACTGGCGTGGCGAGGCCTTAGCCGGGTTTTGTGTGAACGCGTAAACCAGTAGTTTATGATCCGTGTACAGCCTAAAAATTCGCACTTCGACCATATGACGGAATTTCTTTATCGCGGAATATGCGGCTAGGAGCTCCCTGTCATACGCGCTGTACCTTTGTTGTGTTGGGCTCAGCTTGGCGGAGAAAAATTGGAGGGTTTCCCATTTGAGCTCGTGTCCGTTTCCGCTCTCTTCGCTCTGCTGCTGCAACACTGCTCCGATCGCCGTGTCGGAGGCATCGACCATTAAGGCGAGTTTCGCGGAGGACGATGGGTGCCTCAACAACGTAGCTTCGCAAAGTTATTTTTTGTACAATTCGAACACTTGTCTCGACTCTTCTGACCATTTCACTGCCCGTGTGTCGTTTTTCTTGCTGCCCTTCAAATACTCGTTGAGTATTGCCTGGTTACGTGCCGCGTTGGGCATGAAGAATCTGTAGATATTGATCATGCCTAGAAACCTTCGTAGCTGGTTAATCGTTTTCGGCAGCTCGAATCTGGCTATATCGTCTACTCGCTCTGGGAGGGGTCGGATCCCTTCTGCCGAAACCGCGTGTCCTAGAAATTTTACCTCTGTCTGGGCGAAGTGACATTTATCGATATTGATAGTTAGTCCGGCGTCGCTTAATTTTGAAAAAATAATTTCTAGGTGTTCAAAGTGTTGCTGAATATTCTGGGAAGCTACCAAAATGTCGTCTAAATAAATAAAACAAAAATGTATGCCCTGCAATACCGAGTGCATAAATCTTTGGAAAGTACTGCCCGCGTTCCTTAATCCGAACGTCTTACGCGTAAATTCTTACAGGCCGAATGGCGTGGATATGGCTGTTTTCGGTATATCGCAGTCTTCGATGGGTATTTAATGGTATGCCCTCACTACGTCGATCGTAATGAAATGGGTTGTTCCCCATAGTTGCTGCGCGAAATCGTTGATGAATGGTATGGGGTATTTGTCGGGTATCGTCACGTTATTCAAACCGCAATAATCCCCACATGGTCTCCATTCTTTGTTTTTCTTGGGGACCAAGTGCAACGGACTCGCCCAGAGACTATCTGATCGCCGACAGATACCTTGCTCCACCATGTATTCGAACTCTTTCCTTGCGATTGTGAGTTTTCGGCGCTGAGTTTGCGGGTTTTTGCGAAAACTGGAGGTCCGCGAGTAACGATATGTTGTGTAACAGGGTGTTTTGCGGTTGGCCATGCCTGTCGTTCGTGTGTAATCTCCTTACACTTCTCTAGAAGGTGGACAACGCGCGGATCGATATTGACTGTGTTGATCACTCGGATGGTACCGATACACAAGTTTTTGTGGCTAACGCGGAAAGTGACATCAACGGGTCGAGTAACCGGCTGTGCTGGATATCGACCAAGAGACCTGACTGATTCAAGAAATCCGGATATAACGAATGTCCAAGTAAATTGTCGGCGAAGACCCAAATCCAGATGGATCCGTTGTTCGCCAAACGTTTTAACGATGGACCCGTTTGCCGCGTGTAAGGTGAAATCCGGGTTGGGCTTCCTGTGGTCGCCTGTGGTGTGGGGTAACACGGATATATCGGCGCCCGTTTAGGTAGTGTTTGACGCCGGTGGAATTAATTTTTTGCTTTGAACTCCTCCCACTTAGGACAGGTTGTCTTGCAGTTCCGTGCAGCCTCCTGAAATTTTGTGTGGTGCAAACACAGTCATAGCCCGCCGTTACTGCCGTCCCTATTAGTAGATTACGCTGGCGTGGTGTCACGACTCGTTCTCTAATTTGCTGGGCCATATGTGCATCGTGCGCCACGTGTCGTGTAGGGGTATTTGCTGATGCTTGTATTGGAGCTATTGCCATTACTTGCGTCTGTGTCATGGTCTCCAAAACCCTATCGGCCAGTGTGGCCAGCTGGGCGGCAGTCAATGCGTCGGCAGTGGTAGCCAGCACCACCTGTGCCCTGTTCGGCAATCATTTCAACCAGATAGTTTTAATAAACTCGTCGCTGACGGTCTGGCCCCCATTACTCTATAACTTTCGCAGTAGCTGAGACGGCGTCATGTCCCCAAGCTCTATGCCCTGAACTAGTCGGTGTATTTGCGTGGATTTGGATTCACTCATCCTGCTCAGCATGGCTTCCTTTAGATCAGAATATGGGGTCGCCGATCGTGTGCCGGTTAAAATGTCGCTCACATCATTCAACGTTCTCTCGTTGAGAGCCCCCAGGACATGGTTGAACTTGGTCGACTCGCTCGTTATGCGTCCCAGTGCAAATTAGGATTCTATCACATGGAACCATAATCGAGTGTTTTGGGTAGTTACCGGGGCCAATTTAATCGACAGAGGTGCCATTTGAGTCACCGGCGGTCCTGTGTTGCTCGACGATGGCTCGTTCCCCGTTCTTGCCGCGTATTCCTGCATTGCCCTTCGTATACCTCGTTGTACCTGTTCATCAACTGTCTCGCCTCGGCCTGTGTTGGATGGTCCGCTGTCGCCCTCGGGTCCTCGCCCTCGTTGCTCAGGCCCATGTGACTACCGGCGTCGTGTGCCATTTCGTGCCCCAATTTGGCTCGACGGTTTCCCTTTTTTTTCCTTAAACCAACTCACTTCACTTGCTATTTAAATTGTATTAGGGACGTAACCGTGATTACCGTACGCCATTAGTAACCCAACAAAAGGGGGGAAAAACAAAAATAAACACGAAAATAAAAAACAAAAACAACACGAAATAACGAATAATAAGGAAATTAATCAGAAACACGACAATTAATTTCCACGAAAACACAACGATAACCCCCACGAACGTTCACCTCAGCGGTCAATAACGCCCCTGTTGATTACGTTGCTTTAAATCTGGCGGATGAAAAACTGCCAGTAAATTTCACAAAACTGACTGCCTCCCCAACGAGTTGATTAGTGGAGCAAATCATCTCACTGGGCTTGGTTCTTTCTTTTTAATAATATTGATGCTTTTGACCAACAAATCGATTGGTATAAAAGCCTTTATCAACAATAGAGTTACTTATGGCACTTACCGTTAAGGCCTTGGGTCCTCGTTCCCAAGACGTATTCCGATAGTGATACTCCTGTGCGGACTGCGGTTGCAGCAGCACTTACCGTTAAGGCTTTGGGTCCTCGTTCCCAAGACGTATTCCGATGGTGAGAATCCTGTGCGGACCGCGGTTGCAGCGGCACTTACCGTTGGTACCTTCGGTCCTCGTTCCACAGCTTACTCGTGTAATGATACCAGGGTGCGAACTGCGGTTGCAATGGCACTTACCGTTCGTATCTGGTGGACTGCTTCTTCGTTAAATAAGTCGGCCCTTGCTCCCTTGGCTATGGCTGCTCCTGTTTAACAGATATGGTTGCTTCAGATCACGTCGGGGTCACCAATTTATAGGGAATGGCGGATTGTGCTTTGCCCCATAAAGTTTTTTACTGTGGGAGACTGCGAAGCTGCAAGGCTTACGCAGGAACCATATATGGCGTGGACTTCGGTGCAACAAATAATTAAAACATTGACACCGATCGGCCTTTAATGTTAATACAGTTCTTTCTTTATTTCATTATATTATTACGAGTGGTGACGTGGTTTGTGTCCTGGACGTCGTGCGATGATTGTTGTTTTTTTTTCCTATGTGAAAAAGCTTTTATACCAATCGATTTGTTTTCTTTGCCTTGGCTAGTCGATTCGGCAAAAATCTGAAACTACTAATATATTTTCCCCACTAATCAATCAACCCTTCTCTGACCAGCGGATAGATGGCATTGTTGCCCGCTGAGATGAATAAAAGGAGCAGATAATTCGGGGCTACTCTGTCATTAGCTGTCAAATTTGTCATTCTTAATTTAGTTAGTACGTATGTCGTGCAAAACGCCACATCTTTACCGATTTCATGTCGCATTTATCAAAATTCATCAAAATCGGTGTATAAAAACCGAGTTTCTTCCTAATAGACCTTATTACAGAAATTTTTCTAAATAACATTTTAGAATCCCATTTCCAACCAGGTTTCATCATAATCTGTTAAGAAATAGCAAAGTTCCTTCCTAATTGGTATGAATTTGACTTGAAAATGCTCTACTAAATTATAGCCTAAATTTTCTTCTCTACATTCGGATCTAAGGACAGGCCAATTCCCAATTAGTCTCTTACTTCCCGGAATACTACCAAGCGCTCAATACCCTTTTGCGAACATTATATACCAATCGAGTTGCCGCTATTGCTTAGCCAAATATGTCAAATCTGAAATAAAAAATTTTAAAAGTCTATATACCTAATTTCTAAAATGATACGAATATTTTTGCTGGTGCCGCTAACATTTTTCATATCTACCCCACACTATTTGATCCTCAGTAAGTAAAGCATTGAAAATGTGCAGAAGTAAACAATTTTTTTAGTCAAATGTACAAATCTCTTGCTATTCAATTCTAGCCTTTCATTCCAATTTTTATCTATCGAAGTATGGTGGAAATTTAAGCGTAATTTGGCCAGTTTCAGTCATAATCCTTGGAATACTTATATCAAACTTATTGATTCAACATTTTTTCGGAACATTTGGCATGTTACTGATTTCGTCGGTGATCTTCATGTTAAGTGGTGTTGCTATGGTTTTCGCTTCGTTGGCAGATTCTTCGCCATATATGTACTTGGTGGCGATGCTGCTGGCGTCGCTATCAATTGGTATGGCACAACCAAATTTGGCTGCAATCGTTGTAGATCAATTCGTTTCTGCCACAGTTTATCATTATTTGGTGTACATTTTAATCGTTATTATTGGAATATTTATATCGTTAGCCACTTCGTTGGTGTTGAATTGCTACTCGGTTATATACGCAATATGTGCGGGAGCAACATTCCTGGGAGTTGGTAGGTATACTTTTTTTTTATTATTATAATATTCGAAGCGCTCAATATTAAAGCTTTCCATTTTTATTTCAGTAATTATGATGGTGATGTATTGCATGCAGGCCGTTTTTCTAATTAAACCTTTCACACATGCGCCATTTCATGATAATGAGTCAAAGCAACTTAAGATTTTTATAGGCATCACCACACCATTTTTCGGCATTTTCATAATTCTTTTGATATTGGAACGCGAATTGGTCCTTCAGTCCCACATATTAAATCGTAATATTGGTGGTAATTTAACTTTGGAACAAATACATTTACTGGCCATATATTATTTCCTAACAATATTATGTTTACCCGTGGCTATGGTGCTCGTCTATTTAAAATCAAATTCATTCCAGATTATGGCGTTTGGCTGCGTTCTAATATGTGTGGCCAGTTTTTATTTTGGCCTATTTCAATCGGCTTATTACACAGTAGTGGAAAATCAATGGTTCAAACCGATCAATTCGACATCTATAGGGTTTATAATGTTCAATGCCGATAACGATTTTGGTTACGATTTTCAGCCAATGGGTTTGCAAGGAATTCTGCCAAACAAAGAAAAATCTGAACAATTGGTTGCGAATCAAACCGATATTATATTGAATCGCGTTTTACTAAATGGAACGAATTTATCTTCGACGAACATTAGTTTATCGATTTATGATGTGAATAACGAACTGGTTTATGGAGAATTAGTTTCGATTTTTAATTTTCGGGAGGGACATTTTACATATAAGGAGCGAATATATCGTTCACCATCTGGAAACGCACTTCTGCGAATTCTATGCAATATCAAAAGTAAAGTTCCTTTATGCGAGGCTAATATTTGTGTAACAAGTTCAAAAGTTTTAATTTGTAATAGAACCTCGATCTATTCGATAATGGAGATTCCCGGAGACTATTACACTATAACAAAGGATAGTAAGTTGGTTGGAACGTATTACCTAGGTTACGGCGGCTACTATGTGCTCATTATTGATAACAATTCAGAGTTATACCACGATGTACCATTTGTGATTATTCCTCCGTACAAATTTTCAATTTGCTGGCATTTATTGGTGTACGTTTTGTTGGCAATTGCAAAAGGATTGATTTTTGGGGCTGGTTTAGATGTCGCATACCATATTGGGTCGGACAATCAAAAGCAGCTGTTTATTAGTGCTATATATGTAATTTATTTGATTGGATGGATTTTCTATCAAACGATTGAGAATATTTATACATTTGATGTTACGGACAGAGTGGGTAGCACCACGTTTATTTTATTGGCATTAATCGCTTGGTTTTATATCGGGCAGCATAATCGGAGTTATCTTTTAAATAAAAAAGAACCTGACGGTAACATTGAGCAATAAAATAAGGGGTTTTATATTGTTCATACTAATACTGACACAAAATTTTGTTATACATTCACTGATTGAATAGCCCCAAGCTTTAGATCTCCAGGTGATCGTGAGCTACTTGTCTCCAAATATGGTATCATTCTCGTGGTTTCATGCCTAAATAACGGATAGTTGCGTTGTTGTTTTTTCACGACTTTTGCTAGATATTCATCCAATGTTCCAATGGCTATCTCTGCGATTACCTGTCAATGGCCATCAAACTCCAGCAACACATTTTTTTTATATCGGAAAATATGTTAAAATAAAAATCTCAGCCCCTGAGGGTCGCGCAAAAATATCGTTTAGCACAAATATTCATGAAATCCTACTAAACACCAAGGTATAGTCAAAACTGCGTATCTATCTCTGCGATTACCTGTCAATGGCCATCAAACTCTAGCTACACATTTTAAACTCCAGCTACACATTTTTTTATATAGGGAAATTTGTTAAAATAAAAATCTCAGCCCCTGAGGGTCGCGCAAAAATATCATTTAGCACAAATATTCATGAAATCCTACTAAACACCAAGGCATAGTCAGAACTGCGTACCTATCTCTGCGATTACCTGTCAATGACCATCAAACTCCAGCTACACATTTTAAACTCCAGCTACACATTTTTTTTATATAGGGAAATTTGTTAAAATCAAAATCTCAGCCCTGAGGGTCGCGCAAAAATATCGTTTGGCACAAATATTCATGAAATCCTACTACACACCACGGTATAGTTAGATCTGCGTACCTATCTCTGCGATTACCTGTCAATGGCCATCAAACTCCAGCTACACATTTTAAACTCCAGCTACACATTTTTTTTAAATAGGGAAATTTGTTAAAATCAAAATCTCAGCCCTGAGGGTCGCGCAAAAATATCGTTTGGCAAAAATATTCATGAAATCCTACTGAACACCAAGGCATAATCAGATCTGCGTACCTATCTCTGCGATGACCTGTCAATGGCCATCAAACTCCAGCTACATATTTCTTTATATAGGGAAATTTTTTAAAATCAAAATCTCAGCCCCTGAGGGTCGCGCAAAATATCGTTTATCCAGATAACAAACGACAAAATCATTATTATTATCAAATTTTGCGAAAAATTAATATGCTGCTACACGTTTGGCTGTTGTAAGGTTTTTTGTCAATTTGTCATAAACTTCACACCACCAGGCATTGTTCCTATTTTATTTATACCGAGTATCTGATAGATTTCTTAAAATGCCACCGATTTGAAATTCCTTCAAAAGTCGCAGGGGTGTCACATAATCCAGACGGCATAATGTTACATTTACAAATCCGTTACTCACAATGAAAACTGGTTTCTCGCGATCTCCATCTTGAACTTTCACCTGCTAACAGCTGCTAATGTCGAATATTTTCGAGCACGCCATAATGCGTCTAATGTGTCATTGAGTTTTCGGTAATAAACGAAAAATCCCATAATATCGTCTTTCTTCTCGACCTACTCTACCGGTCCACTTCATCTTATTTTGCCAATGATAACCATCATTCTGGGTACTTGCCGAATCGGTCTCTGCTTCCGTATCAATTCGGTATTTTACCATTATAATCCTTAATGATCCCACGCACTGTGGAATTTGGATATATATACCGTTCTAGTAGCTGATGTGCAGAATTTTTCTGTTTCACCGAAAGATCTTCGGTCCATTTCTGCATTAGTTGTTCTACCATTTGTTTTTTTTCTTGTTCTATGTCGGCCAATTGCTATATTCACATTTACTATTGTCGATACCTCGTCACATTTACCGATGACTGCTCATTTCTTAATGGTTTTCGTCTTATCTGAGAGATTTAGGGCCCTAATTAGTATAATACTATATTATAGTTGTTGTCTGATTTAACTAGGAGTCTCTTCTTCGAGTGCTTCCACTCCTCAAAATCTGGGTGACCCAGAAGCTCTCTCCAATCTCTCCACTCAATCTGTTCGTCAAAAGGATCGGGCAGCTACAATACGAATTGACCTAAAACCACGAGGTGATATTATCACGTTGACCAATTTTTTATGTATGCTGCTTTGTGGATTGAGCTGGGCTATTAATAGCCGCATTTCTTGACGCATTAAAATTTGACGCATTAAATCTGACGTAGGCGTATGAATTGTGTTGTCAAATTTGATGATTTGCAAATTGAGTTTGAAATTAATTATTTCATTACCGTAATTAAGAGTTACCTGCGTTTTGAAAAGTGATGTGACGTGTGTTTTATATGATAATCTACTAAATAAATATTGTCTTTTTGGAGACTAAACGCTCATTAGAGCAAACCCAAATTTTTTTTTGGAAATTAAAGCTCATAAGATCTAAGGCAACAATCTTTTCGGAGATAAAAAGCTCATCAGAGCAAAATCAACAGTAGTACAAACAACAACAAACTTGATAAAAGGCAAATTATGCCTGCTAAAAGAAGAGCAGAGATGAGTGAAGAAGATAGAGAGGCGGCCCGTGCTAAAGATAGAGAAAGATATTTGCAGAAAAAAGCCAATCAGTCTGAACAAGAAAAAAAGAAAGAACGTGAAAAGGTGGCAAATAGAATGTCAGAAAAAAAAGCTGCACAGTCTGAACAAGACAAACAAAACGAACGTTCAAAGGCAGCTATTAGAATGACCAAAAAAAGAGCGGCACAGTCTGAACAAGAAAAACAAGACGAACGTGCTAAAAATGCAAAAAGAATTGCTCAATATCGTTCCACTCACACTGAACGTCACACTGCCTGGATTGCCAAATCTGAGGCATGTACCGTGGCACAGCACACATTGGGCCCAATGTCTTTTGAGTGCATTGATTGTGGATCTTTGAATTTTGAAAGCGAAGGTCCAAAAAATAAATTATTTCAATATTGCTGCCATAAAGGCAAGATAAAATTGGAACCTCACAGGTTCCCAGATGAGCTAAAAAAATTAATGACACAAAGTGTCTTCGAAGAAGATTGGCCAACGGCCAGGCAAAGAAAGAATTTTATGTAGAACATTCGCTCATTTAGTAGTGCATTGGCATTTGCTTCCATGGGAGGCCCGTACCAAAATAAAAACAGAGAAGATGTAGTTCCCACCGGAGGAATTTACTGCTTCAAAGTGTTTGTTCAAATATATCATGCGACCTCTAAAAGTGTACACCCAAGAGAAGGAGAAAAGCGCAAATATGCACAGCTTTACACGCTTGATTCTGAAGAAGCATGCAATGAAATAATAGGTGACAAGTGGAACAAGGGTTGTGATAAACAAACAATGCAAAAGTTGTCTGACTTTATGTCATCAAACAATGAGCTTGCAAAATCTTACAAGATGATGCAAGAAATAGAGGCGAGTTTAACCACTAATGGAAATGAGCTTCCATCTTTGATTCTCTCTTTTCGAAACAATCCTCAGAAGGATAAAAGACGATACAATGCTCCAGCAGCTAATGAAATTGCTGTTATATTTCAAAACATAGATGGTGAGCCACCATTTGACAGAGATATACGTGTCTACAATAAGGATTGTACTATATCCACTTCTTTATCCTTATGGAAATGACGGATGGCACATTGCAGTTAAAAATATGACGCTTACATCAAGACAATTAGAAAGGAGTTTAATCCATTTATATCAGCGGGAAAGCTGACACAACAATTTTCTGTTGACGCTCAAGTAAAAACGGAGTCAAGTAGAATAGAATTTATAAAGAATAATCAACGAAAACTTAGAGTTGAAAAGTACAGTGGACTAATGGATCACTTGCATCAACGAGTGAATATGGAACAGTTGTCAGAAAATTTGGGAAACCAGATCTTTTAATAACAGTGACATGCAATCCTAAGTGGACTGAAATTGTCGAAAACTTGATTGGTTGCAAACCGGAAAATAGACCAGACCTGATTGCTAAAGTTTTCAATTTAAAATTGAAAGAACTTTTAAAAGATATCAAAGAAGGACGAGTTTTTGGAAAAGTACGTGCAATGGTCTACACTCTACGTCATTGAATTTCAAAAACGAGGTTTACCTCAAGGCGAATTTATGGTTGCCTTCGTTCTTTCGTTCATTCGGTCTGAATTTTTTTTTAATTCAATCAAAGGAATAGAAACGAAAAATAATGTCATTTTCAAGGAATATGATTGATTAAAAAAAAAATTTAGACCGAATGAACGAAGGAACGAAGGCAACCATAAATCCGCCTTCATGCACACATTCTAATTATATTAGAAGAAGAAGATAAGCCTCGGGGAACGGAGGATATTGATAAAATTATTTGGGCAGAGATCCCAGACATGGAAAAATATCCTGAGCTTTACGAAGTTGGCGTAAAGCATATGATTCATGGTCCATGTGGAGTGAGAAATCCAAATTCTCCTTGCATGGAAAATGAAAAATGCAGAAAAGAGTTTCCAAAAAGCTTTCAAGAAGAAAATGGATGCAAATGTCAATGGATACCCAAAGTATCAAAGACGTGATATGACGCAACCCGAAGATTTACAATTCAGAGGTATTAATAACTCTTGCTTGGGTTGTTCCCTACAACTACAACGCTTAGCTGTCACAGAAATTCAATTGCCATATTAATTGTGAATTTTGTGCCGGTATAGGAGCCGTAAAATACCTATACAAATATGTACACAAAGGATATAATTGTATTAATGTGGAGATAACACCCATTTAAGCCCTCCCGAGGCCATGTGGCGTATAAATGGTTATTTGCTGCATTGGTAATCACATTATGTTATACGTTTGGCAGTACATTTGCCAAAAGAACAATCTGTTGTGTTTTTGGAAGGTCAAGAACAGGAAGCAGCAGAGAAAGTGAAAGACACTACTCTTTTGGCTTGGTTTAAATTAAACCAAAAAACTAACGTGGCAACACGAACAGAGGAAAGTCAAGATCATCATCATGAAAAAATAGGTGTTGGCGATGCTTTTGACGGCAACGAAAATGTTGAGTTACTCGAGGAAATAAGGGAAAATGAAAACGTAAATGAAAATGACAACGAAGATATTTTAAATGATGATGCGGAAGAGAATGATACCCATTGCAGTGTTAAAGCACAAGATCTATTGTACATGGATATTCCTAAACACTTTATATTTAACAAAGGAGTTTGGGACCCCAGAAAGCAGCGAGGGAATAAAATCATTAGTAGAATGTATACAGTAGGGATGAATGACCCTGAAAGGTTTTATTTGAGGCTACTCTTGCTACATGTGAGAGGAGCAAAATCATTTGAATGTCTACGAACTGTGGATGATGTACTATTTGATACATTTCAAGACTAGTAACCCATAAATTGAACTATTACTGATTCGATTCTTTAGATAATTTAAACATTAATGTCTAAAGGTACATCTAAGACCTATTTGGCAAATCAAAAATTTTGTGGTATTTTAATTTTTCCCTCGTTGTGGTTGCGAGAAGCTTGCTAACCAGATTGTTTGGAAGAATTGTCAATCTTGAGTGATAGGTACCACTTGGCACTGGAATCCCTAATTTCTTTCCGTATTTTTTGGTCCTGTGGGTCTCTGTGAGTTATATCGGTTCATGTGAATCATGGTGCAGCTACTATTGTATGATTTTTAGAAATTTAGAATGGAACCGCTGAAGCATGTTTAAGTTCCCCACAGTTTTATATACCACTTGTCCAGGTAGGTTTTATTACCGTTTTATAGAGCAACACATTTTTGTCAGATCCATTTCCAATTGCTTTCGTTTTGTCCATATATGTTTACGCCATGTTAGTCCTTTGTCGAGATGAATACCTAAATATTTTACTTTATCAGTTTAAGGTACATTCTGGATATTCATTTGTATTGTTGGATATGTTCCTCTTTGCATTGTAAAGGTTACATGATTAGATTTAGGATAACTAACTTAAATTCGACATTTTTCATCTATATACTGGAATACTGTTAATATTCTCCTGCAAAACTTGAAAATTATGTGCCAAATATCGTAATGTAATCATACAAGCTACACATTGTCTAAAGTTTGTACTATGTGCTATGTCCACGAATAAAGCAGATTTGTTATATTGTTGAATGCTCTGGCCTAAATCCAAACTGATGATCCGGAATCAGCTTCTTCTCCAACAATATTTTCTTTATCGCCCATTAGTGCTAGTTCCATTATTGCCGATGGATTTGCCAAACTTGTTGCTTCGCTCAGTTGTCTCTTAGATAATTCAAAGACTTCTATCTCCTCTTCCGACCACTTGACTTCCCGGGTATCATTTTTCTTACTATCCCGTAGATACTGGTTAAGTATTGCTTGGCTTCTACTTGCGTTTAGTATGAATATTCTATAGAAATTTATCATCCTTAGGTATCTTCTTAAGCGGTTAATCGTTGTTGGCCTTGGTATTTTGTTTATTTCATCGACTTTTCCGACGTTGGCTTAATCCCGTCTTTTGACACTTGGTGCCCTAAAAAATGTAGACTCTCTTTTGCGAAATGACTTTTTTCTAGATTTATCGTTAAACCCGCATCGCACATTTTTGTAAATATTATCTCTAGATTTTTTGTGTGTTCTGTTCGTGACTTAGATGCTACTAATACATCGTCTAAGTACACGAAACAGAAATTTGAACCTTGCAGTATGTTGTGCATATTATACAGTATGTTGGAAAGTGCTTCCTGCATTTCTTAAGCCTAACGTCATTTTTGTATATTCAAATAATCCAAAAGGTGTTGTGATCGCCGGTTTCGGTATATCTTCTTCTTGATCGGCATCTGGTGGTATGCTCGCACCAGATCGATCATTGAGAAGACTGTTGCACCTCCTAGATGTTGCGAGAAGTCTTGAATATATGGGATTGGGTATCGATTTGGTACTGTATTTTTGTTCAGCGCCCCATAATCTCCACATGGTCGCCAGTCTCTGTTTTTCTTTGGCACTAAATGCAGTGGGCTAGCCCATGGACTATCGGAACGCCGACAGATCCCTTGATTTACCATATATTGGAATTCCTTAGTCGCTATGTCTAGTTTCTCTGTATTTAATCTTGGAGGACTGGCGAATACCGGTGGTTCCTTTGTTATGATGTGATGAGTTACGGTGTGTTTGATTGGTTTGGCCGATTGTGTGTCACATGTAATTTCCTTGTAAAATATTTGTTTAGTAACTCGACGATTTGTGTGTCTCTGTTACTATCTATTACCCGAACCGTTGGTGCTGCTTCGGTGGTTGTGGTCCCGAGTGAATAAATCGTGGTGAGGGCTAGAATAAATGGCCAGCTAAATTGCCTCCTAAGGCCAAGATTTAACTGAATTATTATTTTACCGAATGCTTTCAGTTTACTCCCGTTTGCTGCATATAGATAGAAATTAACGTCGTGGTTTTAGCTACCCTCTTTTGGGACTGGCATCACTAATACGGTGGCGATAGTGTCTATTAAATATGCTATTTGGGATTATTTGCCTTTGATTTTAAAGCGATAATTTGCTCCCGCGCGGGGAAGCTGGCTTATAATTTCTTGCTAAATCCTTGAACCGGAAATGGGAATAGCATAACCGTGGAGCGTTGCTTTTACTTGGTAAATTATTATCTGCGGCTGGGATGTAGCTATACTGTTCGACTGGCTGCGCGATCTATTGTTGATTGTATGAAATGGTTCATTGTCTCGCTTTTCCATTTGGTCTATCCGTTTAACTAGTTCATGGATTTAGTACTACAGGTTGGCTTCTAGTTTTGACGGCATGACTCGTGCTGGTTCTGCAATTGCGGATACTCTGTCTGCTAAACCTGATAATATCTCTTCTGTTAATGACTCAGCTATGGGTGAGAAAATTTCCTGGGCTCGATGGGGTAACCGCTTGAGCCAAATTGTTTTGATGAGCTCATCGTTTACGGCTGCGCCCCTGCTAGCTTTAAGTTGCCTAATTAGTTGTAATGGTTTCATATCTCCAAGTTCGCTTCACTGCAATAGTCGATGGATTCTCAACGGCTTGAATTCGCCGATGCGGTTTAGTATTGCCTGTTTCATCTTTTAATACGGCGTGGTGGAGATGGAATTCGTTATGAAATCGAAATCGACCTCATTGGAAATTTTTTCGTTTAACGCGCATAATAGATGATGATACCTACCAAAGCGAGAGTTAGGGTCAAGTCAGATATCTGTGTCCTTTTTATGGTATACAGTAGAGGTCGTTCGCCTAGAATTAGTAGGTGACATTCTGCTTCTTTTCTGGGTGCTTTACAATGATTCGTGTCGACGAGAGGTCTCTGTATATCTATCTATACTCAGAGAATGTGACTTATTTTATCGGGGCCAATTCTACATTGAATGAGCTATCTAAACTGTTCCAGTCCCATGATTATAAGCAACGACTGCACCTCGTGATAAACGGAAACACCTGGGATTTTTATTCATCTTGTTCCTTTTCTGTTATATAAACCCAATTCAATCTAAACAATCCAACGAGTTAAGGAGCCGTGTGCACCAAACCACCTGCATCGTGTGGCACAACCAACACCTTGACAATTTAATTTTTTATTCCGCACTTAGTTGTTGTTGTACAAAGCTTTACCAATAATTTTCGCTCCTTTGTGACAAAAAATTCATAAAAATACCAAAATTTTGTATTTTTTCTCAACATCTAACATACGCGTCTGCATAATGTTAACTACAAATATTACAAATAGACAGAAAAGCACATATGTGCATGTGCTTTTATCGTTTTGTATTTTTTTTTATTTTTATACATGTTAAGCTTTGTTTTGTTTTATTTTTGGTCGTTTTGTGTTAGGCTCAGAATTTTGTGGATTTTTATACGTGATGTGTGTGTGCCTTTTTGCCTTCATATTACATGTAATATACATACAACACATAAAGCAACGGCAACAACAAAATAGGGGTAACAACATAAACATGAAATAGGACCAAAAAAAAATTTGTTTTTTGATAAGGACACGAGAATTATTTTGTATAATATAGACAGATATAATTCGTTTAACGGTTTTTCGTTAAACGTGTCTCTTAAAGTGGTTCTAAAAAAATATTAAAACGGTTTCAGAAGGCCAAAGTTTTCAAAATATTTGCAAGTTTTGTTTAAAACTTATAAAATGAGTTGACAAAAATTACTGTAAGAAGCTTGTAGTTAGACTGTTTAAAAAAGATCACGCTTTATGTCGGTTTCGTGTACATATATAGAAGAAAATATAAACGCAGGACTTTATTTTTGGGTGATATGTAGTTGTTGAACGTTTTTTTTTTTGTTTGTGCTTTTTAGAAAATTGAATTTAAATGAGAGTAATATGTTTATGGCTTTCTGGTAGAATTTTGGGTGTAAGCTTCAAAAAATCATATTTACTGTATAAGTTTTGTAATATTATGTTCAAATTATGAATGGATTTGGAAAATATTTGTTGTTGTTTTCATATTTTATGTTTGTTTATGATTTGGCGGCTGTAACCAAAACGATTTAAATCCACTGAGAAAGTCATGCGATATATTTTTTATTTTTTTATTATTTATGGTTAGGAAATTCGTAAATTAGTCAATGATAAGAAAATTATTTAAATGAGATTGTGAAATTATGATCTAGGTTAAAGTTTCGTCAGCTAAGGATTAGTATTTAGTTAGAAAATTAGCTGTAGTCGTGCGTGCGTTTAGATGAAATGTTCTTGCCATATTTTCTTATAATTGTAAACTAAAATGTAAATCAATAACTTGAGGAAATTAGTAGATATTACGGTTTGAACATACGGCTAACATAACCAAAATATTTTGTATTCATTTATTATTTTCACCCGTGGTCTATGCAAATTGAAATGCAATCTCACCCACTAACTGACGATTTTGAGTCGGTAGCTGTTTTAATGCATCTAACGCTAATCTTTAAAGCCAATCGAATGATCGAGACAGCGAAATTATTCAATACCATAATTCAGAGACGTGTTTCCTCCATCAACCTCTAATTAACGACCACTGTAACCACTATCCTAAATCGATGATTTAAAAGAACAAAAGGAGCCATTTTCATCCCATAATTCTCTTACAAGTTCGGTCAGTTGAGCATATAGATGTCCCCAACCATGCAAATATATACCTCAAAATGATTTACCTTCCAAATAGAATCATTTGAACTATTAAATCCGACTATCATAAATAAAACCAAAAATCTTCTTTTCTCCTGTGGATCTTTCGGTTAGTCGAATAGGAAATCGATCCCATAAACGACCGAATAGCTCAATTTCCAATACTTTGGGGCAAAAATACATTTTGTTCAATTGTTCTACAGGGTACCATTCCTTCGTACTGAAATCCTGTCAAAAATGACCAAAAATTTGGTAGATCCAAAACCAATTTTCTCGACGCTTTGAAAGCTCCTAAGTCCATAAAAGCAACAACAAAAAAATATCTGTACGCAGGGTATTTCGAGAATGATTTTTCCGATCTGGATTTTTTTCACCGACCTGTTTCTATGGCAACGGCGGAGATTTGAAAATCTTTTGGAACTGTTCGTCAAGAGGGTTGTATACCTGCTATACGAATTGGCCCAAAACACCTGATTATAGAAATATTTACCAATTTTTTATATATGCTGGTTTCAATATTGAGCTGGACATTGAGTTTGGGGTTGAGTTGAAGTTTAAATGTAATCTATTACCACTTCATGTCAAATTTAGTGAAGTTAGGGGAAAGATATAAAATGTCGAAAATTGAAAATAATTTTTAACTTAAGTCGGCTGAAGCTACTATGACTTGTGGCCACAGATTTATTTACTGAATTGTTGTTTGTAAAATTTTTTTTTTAAATAAAACTGTCATCAAAAAGGTTTTAGTTTTAAAGCTAGTTAGTTTGATCCGCGACTCTAAATAGAAATTTTTTTAAATTAATTTGCACCCTCCGGAAAAAAGGTTCAGCTTCACTGGATTAGGATATAGTGAGCAGTTGGCCAATTTTGTATATATGAAGGTTTGAGGATTGAGTTTGGCGCAGAGTTTGCGGTTGAGTTGTGTTCCCTTGCGGGTTGATTTGGGGTTGAGTTGAGGTTGGCTTAGGATTTAGTGAGCAGTTGAGCAATACATATAACATACATATATATAAAAGTGTGTGTTTGTATACATATATGATGTTTAAACTTTACACAAATATTGTTAACACAAATGCGGTGAGTGATCGTATATATTCCAAGCGTTTAAATCTGCAATTCATTTTGGTGATTATCTTGTCCGTGTGTCCATTGCTATTTGCTATTTGTTTTATAATTCTCAACTCTCTGTTGTAATCATCATGTTCCATGGGAATCTTATTGAGACGGGTGATTAGACGTATAATGTATCGTATGATCAGTTTGCGTTGGTTTGGGATAAACTTATACGTCTAATCACCCACATCAACATAAATTTTCAGCATATCAACATATGATTACCCGTCTCAATAAGATTCCTATGGATTGCAGATTTAAACGTTTGGAATATATACGATCACTCACCGCATTAACAATAGGTGAAGAGGAGAGAAATAAATACATTACCATAGAATATGATGTATCAACAAAGCGCAACATTGAAACAGTACAGGTGTTTATAAACTAAAATGTGACGATTGCAATAAGTTTTACATAGGCCAAACCGGTCGGGACTTCAAATCAAGGTTTAACGAGCATGTAAAAGAAACTGGGAAAGGTAATATTAAGTCAAATTATGCATACCATATGACCAGGGAACAACACAAATATACCAGTTACAGCCAAAATACAGAAATTCTACATAGAATACAGAAAGGGGAAAAATTGGACAGGCTGGAAGAAGTAGAAATATACCACCACAGGCATAACCCGTTATTACTCAATGACAAAGTACCTTATAACGGCATTTACGAAATGTATATAAGTAGTCCGAATTGAAGAAAAGCAAAAAAGAGGAAATTGTTTGAAAATCGTTTAAACTTCAGAATATTTGTAAGGGTAGACAATGAGCCAGGGGCTCGAAACTATAGTCCTTAAGAGATTTTAAAAATAATTATTGCATCCACGGCAAAAACCATCGGAATTGAAAGCTTTAGAAAATCCAAGGTTGTCATTTAATCCTAAATTATCCCTTAACACAACACTGAGAACAAAATAAACAAGTTTACTATGCACTTAATGTAAACTCTATGTTCTTCTAAATACTTTATTTGAGTGATTAATTCGTGCAATGCCGAATTACGACCAGCGGATTTCATGTCCTTACTTTTTATAAATCCAGCAACAAAAATGTTGTCTAATTTGGACTGTAAGTATTGTGGTATGGTAGGGAATGAATAATATACATATACCACATACGGAATATTCTGATAAATTACTACCAAGAGGATTGTTGATCTCAAAGTCATCCAGAAAAATATTATATGGAATAATAGTTTTATCTATACCGATAAAAGATTCTTTAAATTTAAATGTATCACCATTAACAAAATTATGGTAGCCAGTCTTTGATTTTAGCTCATTGGTGTATTATCTATTGTCCTTTGCAGCAAGTTATTTTTCTAAAAGGAAGATTTCATTTGAAATTTTAAAGGCATGAAATAACCGGTTACATTCTTCCCTTCTAATGTAGGTTCGCCCAATTTCATAACTTCCACTAGTTCTCTATTAATAGTAAATGCAATTGGGTTTTCTAGTAATTCATCATCTTTTAATTTTTTGCATAACCTATATTCTGACTTGATGTCATCAAACAAAGCTTCCAAAGGTGCGAGTAAGTTCAAAATTGTTGGTTCGATTTCATCTGGAATATGTGGAATAATGAGCTCCTTTATGGTAATCATCAAAGACTCAGTAAAATATTTAATATTTTCTTGTATAGAGTTGGCATCTTTTCTAGAAATGTTACTTTTAGAATACAAACTTAGTATTAATAAAGTGCATTGGTGCTTAAGATTATTTACTAAATTGATTTTTTCTGGGTGCAAGTTAGGAATATTTGAAACAACACTTAAATTATTATCTGCTTGAACATAAATATTATCGAATGAACTAGGTAGGCTTCGATCCTCACATTCTAATAAATTTGGCAATTTTTTTTCTGTAATTTTATTTTGATCAAAATGAAAATTTAAGGAATGGTTTCTGAAGTTCTTTAAATTACTAAATTTCTTTGTACAGTTATGTTCAGCGCATTGATAGTTATCCATTCCAGTTAACCCATGTATAGATTTTAAATGTTTTATGAAAATTGGAAATAATAGTATGTTTTCTTTACATTTGAAACAGAAAACCATTGTTATAAACTTTAATAAAAACTTAATGGGGGTAAAATACTGATAAATTACTTATTAAAAGAGGATATTAAACTTAAAACACTAGAAATTTCTTCATCGTATTCAGTGTCGATGTTAAAAAAAATTGTTTGCACAAAAAGCCACACTGGTATACTTGCCAACGGATACTTTAAATTTTAAACTTGGAAAGTTTTAAAACATGATGATAAAGATGAAACAAAGTTTGGGAAAGTATACTTAAAATTATCAATATACAAATAAATTTGTGGTTCCTGAGTACTGATATCTCCAATATATATGATCAGTGGCTGAATGCTGGTTTTGTTTTGCCATGCGGAATTTTGAAGTGCCTTCATCTTTTTCTGTAATTCGGAGAAGGAATTCAGATGAATCACCAGCGATTCCTCCGACTCCTTTATGGTAATTTTCCCAGTTTTTTTTTTGTTATTTTTTCCACTTTGTACCGTGCCACTGGTGGAAGAAAGTGCGCCAGAATTACGAAAGTTTTAAAGTTGACAAAATCTGAAAAATAAAAGTTGAGGAATTTTTGTTTTGTTTTATTTTGACTTAATCTATATTGAAAACATACTTTTATTTTTGGATGTTTCAAGTTCGTGAATTAGGGCTAAGGTATTCGCATCTTATATGTTTGCTTTAAAAATCTTAAAATATTTTGAGTAAAATGACTCCATTTTTCAAACAAACAGTTCGATTTGTTATTATATTTCGTTTTGAAATCACTGTCAATCTGTAAATAGAAGATATTTTGAAATTATTCACAATTTTATTACGTTTTAAAATACAAATATCCATACATACATATAATAGTATATTTCTGCATAAACCAAGAAAGACAACAGGCAGATACAATGAAACGAAACTTACGAGTTGTGGTGCAATTGCAGTTTTAAAAATTGGCCATTCCTTGAACAGTTCTTCATTATTTGTTTTTTCAATATATCGTCTTTTCTTAACTGATAGGATTTAGTCCATTGGATTAAAACTTCCTTTGTCAGTTCCTTTGTCATAGTTTTCTGTAATTGGTTCGCTTATTCCAGTTGAAGCATGTGTGGCTGGTGTGGCGATCACATTCGTTTTGTTATAATGTTTACTATTAACATATATGCATGATAAATTCTCTCAGACTGCCGTTTTCTCTTTTTATTGCTTGAATTAGGGTTAGGTAAATTTGATTTGCCGGAACAATTGTATGTTACCTATATTTAAATTGGAAATATTAAGATTTATGTCAATAGCCGCATTCAATTCACATATTTCAAATATTGCACTAGTATAGTTGAGTTATGTGCCTTTGCTAAAATTTAATATAAAACTTAGCAACCGCGGAAACCTCCTATATTTGAAAATATACTAAACATATACGAGTATGTAAATAGAAAGCTCTAATTATGTAACATTCATTAAAATTAAATATTCCAATCTTACGCAATAACAAAACAGCACAAATTATAAGTAATTCAAAGTTTCTTGCTCAAACAAACTTACACTGTTCTCCTTTGGAAAAATATTCTCTACCTGGTCAGCAATATTCTGGAAGTCTCGACACACCAATTCTTTTTTATTGAAAGGGATTGTCTCCATTATAATTTTCGTTAATTTTGATCTATGTTTCTTCGCCAAAACGCCATGTTCATTATAATAAAATAAAATATCTTCGCCTTTCCTACACAGAATATCCATTACATCCTAAAGTAAATAATTGATTTGAAATTAGTATACATATATTTTCTTTTATATATTTAATTTAAATTACTATTGTGAAGCACTCCTGGTAATGTATCGCCTTATTCATTACCGGAGTTACTCTTAGAGAAGCTTGCATTGTGTTTCTCGAGCCATGACTGAACTGTAGAATAATTGGTAATTGTGTCATCGCCGAATTGTTGCTTTCTCCACGTGCGTAATTTGTCGCGAAATTCGATTCGTAAACCGAAAGCTGATTCAGGAATCAATTCCTTTAAATCCTCCCTATCCAAATAACGAAGCCGGTTCGATTGATTTTTTTTCCTTAAAAAATAAATGTACAAGTTAGATGAGTTAATTCTAATTTCTTATAGATTGCTTATAGAATTTATGGCAGCTCTTAGTTTTTAAGATTATTAGTTTGACATTACTTTTTAAAAAATGTTCAACTTCGATTCATCCGATTTCTAATAAAGCATTTTTTAATTCAATGTCATCAATATTGTCTGCATCGTCATGCACGATCGCCTTAGTTACTATGTAGGTCTGTGTAACTATCTCCAATCTGGGTTTGAACGGTTTCCATATTGATTTCTACTCGGACGCTTTCTAGGTTATTCTGCAAATGACGGAATTTATGTATATTATTAAGTATAATATGATTTATTTATTAATATTTCAAATATTTTAAACTTACACTATTTAGACCAGTTACTGTCTGATCTGGAATATAGATAAAATCATCCGGGCCAAAGTCATTTAAATTTATCAATTTTGAAAACGAATCCATTGATTAATATGATACTAAACGGCAATAGTTAAATATTATTCAAAACTATTTTAAAAACTAAGGTATAACTACAATATAATATATTAAAACTACTATATACACACACACACACACATACACACACAGCCTATTGAAATCATGGTGCCAATTAGTGTCTACAATTCCTTAAGGACACATCCACCGAGAGGCGTGATATTTTACTAAATTACCACAAGAATGTTCACTCAATAATATGCACTCAAACCAACATTAATGTTATCAAGCGGTGTAATACTTAAATACTGAAAAATAGTATTAGTAAAAGCAAACTAAATCGAATAACAGAAAAACCCAGAGGTCTTACTATGCATTATGCAATTCGACGACTATTTTCGACGGCTATCGTTTTGTATAAGAAGGTGCAGGAAGAAAAAAGAAAACAATAGTTATTGTGTTCCTCTTTCTTCTTGTACTTTCTAATACAAAATGATAGCCGTCGAAAATATTCGTCGAATTGCATAGTAAGGCCCCAGGGGCCCTATTCTTGAAATTCACCCGAAAAAGTCGTCGACGATTTCTTTCGATCATAAAAATTCCCTCTAAAAATCACCGATAAATTCACCTACACGATTTTTCCGTATTCTTGAAATTAATCGGATTTTATATTCAGCACTTGAATTTTGACCCACTTCACGTTGTGCTGTATAAATTTATGTCAAAATATAAAAATATTTGTTTAATTTGGAGTGTTTGTTTTGTGTTTGTGACAAAAAATATATTAATAAGCTTATTTTCTTGCAAATTTAAAAAAAAGATTACAGCAACAATTACGTTGTAGTACACAAAAAGTAAATTAGATAATTTTTTTTTTTGAAATTATCCAATGCAATTGTTGTGGCAAATCTATGTAATTTTTTTTTTACTTACCAAGAAAATAAGTTTATTAATTTGAATCACATTCTTTTAAATTGACCTGATTATGTGAGATAGAGATAATTATATCACACTTTGCAAAGACATCAGCAAAATCTATTTGAACTGTCAGACAAAAAGTTCGTTAAACTATTTGAACTGCATACAAGTAAATTACGATGACTTAGTCAATAGTTTTTACTCGTGGCGTGAATGGATTTTGAATGCAGGAGGATACAACAAACCATTGTGAGACACCACAACACCATTGTTTTATTGCTTAACATTTCATCGAATTTAAGAAAAATAAAAAATATTTAACATGGTTTAAAAAATATAAATATGTATGTCTTTTATTTTTGCTATTATAGAATACACATTTGCAGTATTGAATAGCAATTAATCTAGGTTCTTATGCTACATTATATGTTTACATTCTAGATTACAGAAAAAGTTAGATTTTCTTATACATAATATTTAATATATGTACATATGGTATATTATTAAGTTCGTTTTTTGTAAAAAGATTCCTTTTGGTTTTTCGAAATATCTTGCAATTTGTTTCTGCATTTTTAATCCACAATACTTCTTTATTTTCAAAATAAATATTCACAAAATATTTTATTTATTTGAATTTGACAATTAAATGTTAACGAAAATGAAATTCGTCTACTTTTTACTAGGCGAGACAAATTCGTTCGCTTTTTGATCGAAATTTTTCGACGACGAATTTCAAGAATGCGGTTATATAACATTTTCGACTGAAATGATGTAATTTGACAGATATTCGTCGGCGACTTTTTTCGGGTGAATTTCAAGAATAGGGCCCCAGGCCCGGTATTCTTGAAATTCACCCCAAAAAGTCGCCAATAATTTTCTAGTGAAATACGTCATTTCAGTCGAGAATTTAAATTGTTTTATACCAAAGTCACCGGCGACTTTTTTCAATGAATTTCAAGAATACGGGCCCAGAACTCTTTTCTTATGTTTCTATTATTTCGATTGTATATAAACAGTTGCAGCACTTTATATAATAGTTATTTTATATCGTTATAATTATATGCAAGAATTTCACTTCGGGCTCTCGTTTTATAACATTAATATTGGTCATGATTCACTGTATAGAACCATAACACTTTAACATAACGGTGAGACTACTTACGTAGAAGCAAATTCTATAAAACTTGTGTAACTGTTAATAGCAAAACGGTAATTGTATGAGCTGCATTACACTCCAATAAAGAGACAATTCTTAAAATATATTACGCCCTGTTTCTATATTACTAAATAAAATATTGATGGATTAAATTATGTATTTTCGGAGTATTTTAGAATTTTGTGCAAGATGTACCTCACCTAATTACTCATTGTACTATGTAGTAGTTACCCAATTTTTTAGCATAACCGTAAAAACTGTATATTAATTAATAATTATTGTTGCTACGCAACCAAATATTTCTATCGCAGATTTTTGATCCATTAAATTATTCAAGAACTGGTTATTGTTTACTGTATATTCCATTCCAATTGCATGGTATAAGTTACTTACACATATTTACATACAGTTTTGATTAGATTTGTGTGCTTCCATTTGTTAAAGCAGTTAATTGTATTTTCTTTTTTTATATTGAGTCAGTCGCTATCACATCATTGTACATTAATAATCTAAATTAAAAAGAGATTAAAATAAATTAATATTAAAAGTAGCATATAGCCATATTGGCTTTCAATTTGCATTTTTTGTTTAACAAACAAACGATTACGTTCAAAAAGGCTTGAACGTCTTATACAATTATAACACACAGAAAACATATTGATGAAACATCCAAAAGAAATAGCACGTTTAAAGTTTATTTTTGTACATAATTTTTACCTGTCTAGCTTCCGTTAATAAACACTATCACTTAGTAAGTACCTAAATTTAAAAAATGTTAGAAGCTTTTCTTACTTTAAAATTTGTATAAATAATAGTTCTCTCAATTTTTAACACTTTTAAACACTGCTCAAATTAAATTGTTCCGATAGTAATCACTTGTTAAACAATAATGGTACGGATCGAAATTATAACATGCGTTTTCTTGAATCGAAGTATATAATATTTTTAACATAAAAATATTACACTTAAATCAAAATTAAAAATTTTTAATCGAATTAAATTATTTTTAGAGTAAATAAATTATTGTTTACATTCAAAAAGAAATTTTTGAATTAGTTGTTTGAAACATTATATTTATTTAAAATATGTTTTTTATTCTAAAATATTATATTTTTATTATAAGAACATGATTCTTATAATAAAAAATGGAGGTGTGACCAACACACGACTTTCTTTTACGAACAGCGAATTTTAAGAAACTTGTATAATGCAAATTTCTTGCAAACTTTATTAAGATTGTTTTTATTTTTTCATGTTTTCTGTAAATTGTATATTTTTGAAATATTTGTAAAATAAATTTTCTGTTTTACGGAATCTGGGACCTGGAACCCGAAATATTATGTAAGAGATTAATGAAGATATATCTGTTTTGAGGTCCCTTGAGTCCGAAAAAGTGGGTTTCGAAATGATGTCTGTCTGTCAGTCTGCCCGTTTGTCTGCTCGTCTGTTTGTCTGTGTCTTCTCTATAGCCCAGATGGCTTAACCAATCTAACAAAAACTTTAGATTTAAGCTTTACTTATGTAAAAGAAAGTAATAAAAAATAATAAATTTGTAAGAAGTTTGCGTAATTGGTGTCTCAAAATTCCCTGTTCGTAGAAGAAATGTGTTGGCCACACATCAATTTTATTTTTTTATAAAATTTTTTAAATTTTTTTTTAAATTTTTTTTTTTTAATTTTTTTTTTTTTTAATTTTTAAATTTTTTGTTTTAATTTTTAATTTTTTTTTGTTTACTTTTTTTTTACTTTTAGTTTTTGGAAACATTTTATTTTAGTATGATAGTTTTTTGTAAACCTTATACTTTTTCAGATATTTGCAAAACAAATTTTCTGCCCCACGGGAGTGGCTACTTCCGGTTGACCGATTTGGAGCAAAATTCACTGGGACCTCCCAATTTATCAAAAAAGCTTAAATCTGAAGTTTCAGCTGGATTGGTTAAGCCATCTGGGCTGTAGAGAGGACACAGACTGACAGACGGACAGACAGACATCATTTCGAAATTCACTTTTTCGGACTCAGGGGACCTCAAAACAGATAAATCTTCAATAATCTCAAGGTCGAAAATTTTCATGATTACTATACTTTATTTTACTTACGTAAAAGAAAGTAAAATATTATATTTTAGAATAAAATTTTTTTTTTTAATATTAATATTTCAAAAAATACTGTAGACAAGAGGTAAAGACTACTTTTCATGCTTGGAGTATACAGATAATGTAATTAAATTATAAACAGTCAGCGATAAAAGTTTACATATACTAGCTATATCTAATAGCGAAGTAAATTTAGTTCGCTATTGTATATTTACTTTTGTCCGTGAATGTATATATAACAAATCAAGTATTATGTGCAAATTGGAACTACCGTTAGTCTTGTACAAATTATGTATAAGATTAATTGTGAAACAAAGATAATTCACATAATCATTTAGAAGGATTCCGTAAATTCAGTAAAATTGTTTTTGATTGCAATATATTTACCTGTCCCTTTCTGTGTCAGTTCAATCCGGAATCAATTTATCCAAAAGCGAGTTTTTTTGATAAACGAATCACTGTTATCACTGTTTAGAAGTTAAAATTCCAAATGACATTGTTAACCGGAGATTTCTTTACAATATTTCGAAAATAATTGTTTATTGATGATGATAATCGGAATGATATCAAAGAGCCGAATGTCGAAGGGCCGAAATGGGTCGAAGGGCCGAATGGGTCGAAGGGCCGAATTTTTAATACCTATTTACTAATTTACATCACTAAATCACAATGAAATTATTTTATTCGTCTAAACAGAATTTTTCTTCACTCTAACGAATATAAAATGGTCTGAAAAAAAAAAATTATCGGCCCTATATTTCTAAAAAAGAAAAAAATAATAACAAAAAAATTCGGCCCTTCGACCCATTCGGCCCTTCGTACCCATTCCTGATAATCAATGCGTAATATTTTATTATAACATTTATGGTTTCTAATATTAGAATACATAGCTAGCAAAGAGATGAAACATGTATTCACTAAAATAGAAAAATTTCACTTTACAATTAAAATTATACATATGTATTCGTATTTGTTCTCATTTGAGGAATAATAAAAACTCGAAAATTATTTTCTTCTTAAAATAATAAGCTGTCTTTTAATTCAAAAACTTCAAAGTGATAAAATAAAATAAAAAATATTTAATCTAAACATTTTATTTTTAAACAACAAAAAATGTACTGCTCTAAAAGTTGAATAAATATAGTTTGAACAATTTTTGAGACATCGTGTCCAACTCATGTACGTTTCATATGGAATAACCCAAAGAATTTGTTAAAAATTTGACTACAGTGTCACCTATCTGAAGCAAATATATTGTGGGAATATGGCCTCAATCGGTCAAGTCGTTCAGAAGTTACACGATCACTATAACAGAAGCACCAATGATTATATAGATTCTTGCCGCCATATTGAACCGCCATCTTGTTTTTCCAAAAACGGCATACGGCATTCGAAAGTAGACGTTTCAACGAAAATGTTGTGGTGCCCTTAAGACATTTTTAGTATGCTTTAAAGCATACTTATAAGCTGTGCTTACAACTTTCTTTTCGAGAATAGTTTTCTTCAGTTCAAATAAATCATTGAAATAAGACTGAGATTAAAGGCCTACATACAATGTGAACTGTGCAAGGTGAACCGTATTTCGTACAAATTTTGCGTCCGCTGAGTCATTTTC
The DNA here is from genome assembly GCA_963556165.1 of Tipula helvola. Lineage (NCBI taxonomy): Eukaryota > Metazoa > Arthropoda > Insecta > Diptera > Tipulidae > Tipula > Tipula helvola. The sequence continues at coordinate 334,605,361 of OY744481.1, read as the reverse complement.
CATCTTATACATATCCCACAAATCATCCTAAGTTCATTAACCACTTTAGATATTGGGAAACAAATTGTCATGACAAATCGACATAAAAATTTCTACAATCATTTATTATTAATTTTGAAACATAAACAAACAATAAAAAAATAATAATTCACCAATATAATCACTATATAGAATTGAATAAGCACCCTTGTTTCGAAAACAAACAACGAAACGAAATAACCACATGTGCCCCTTTTTCGCATGTACACATAAGAATTTGTATCCCTCCAAAAAAAAAAAAAAAAAAAAATCGCACACAACATAATGATAATTTTCCCATCCCAGCATATATTTGCCACCAAAATTTGCATATATTTGAAATTTAAATTCTCAACACTTCATTGTTTATTTCGTGTATTACTTCATTCCCGCATATATTGAAAACCCTCGCGTAATTTTCGCCTACATGTATAGTTGTATAACAAAAGGAAAATTCCACTACGAGTATATTGACATTCCAGTTGATTTCGACTGGCGTTTCGTCGAGCAGAGTCGAAAAGAAACAAAATTACTCAATCATTTTTATTATAATACAACAAAGCGTGGAGTCGAATGACAAGTTCCACCCGTATTATATGTAAATTCATTTTTTTTTTGTTTTTTTTTTTGCGTGGAGGAGTTTTCCACCAAATTTTACATATATTTTAGCGTTGACGTATTTTCGCTCCACGACATTTTTTTATACATACGGAACTCATTATTATTTATTTGTTTGTTCATTTATTTTTTGTGACATTTTATTAGGAAGAAAACTCATTTTCAGACAGACAGACAGACATAAATACACTCGCACATATAGATATATACATGCATAGTAAGCGAAGATATGATAAATTAATAATAATCGAATACGGCGGAATAATAGACAAAATATTATACATACGAAACCATTGTACGTGTACATAAATATTCGACTGTGCGTGTTTTAAAAAAAAACGTTTTTTTTTTTAAAAAAAGGAAAATTGGGGAAAGCAATTTTTGTTACTATATAAAATAAAGCTTCCTTTTAGTTACATATATGTACATATATACCATGTACATACATATAAACACGAAAATGGTTTAAGCAATAAATTAACGGAAATGACATAATACATTTTGTACGCTCGGAAGAATATACGCGCGCAGAAGGCAGACAAAAATCAAAATAATTCCAATACGAATTTTATGATAATGATCCTAATTTTATTTGATTAATGTGACGCAATGGTAATAATATTCGAAAAACTGTGTATTTACAATATATAGAGTCATTTTCGGTCCGCATTGTGTCTACCAACATGTACGTATTACATCCGATGTGTGTGTGTGTGTAGATTGGGTGTGTGATGTAAAATTTAGGGTGTTACGAAAGCACTGTAGTAAAACTAATGCTCGCATTAGTTCCGAACTATTGATTGAAAACATAAGAAACATAAACCGTTTGTTGCGGATATCCTTCAACTATGGAAGAATATTCAAATGAGTGTTTTGTCATCAGAATTGTAATGGGCATATTTTAAGCCAATTTTAATTTTGTGGTACTTTTGCTTGTTTTACAAAAAGAAGCATAATAAAGTTGCTAACAAACTTTGGAATCCGCAAATAAAATCGGCAAGTCAAGCCAATTGAACTAGCGTTAAAAATTTATTCGGAAATATTATGAAACGAGATTGCTAAACAATCGAGTATCTGCCCTAAGTCATTTTGATTATTATTCAATTGCGTTGACGGCTATCACATTAGATTTTATTATACAAAGTTTATAGAAGATCGTATCTCAAATTAGGCTTAGAGTCTAACAATTTAATATGATTATTGAAAGTCTTAACATTGCGGATTCGTTGAATAATCAAAAAAAAAGAAACTAAAAACTAGCTTTTAATAACGATTTAACGACTTGCTTGTGTCTAATTTTGCTTAGTTTTACAATGAACGCTCACATCTTTCTCATTATTTGTTGAAACCACCAACAATAATGCTGCAAAGAAAACTTCAATTAGAGTTAATGCTTATTAATATTGTTAATTACTTATTTTTAAAATTTAAATTGTAGCCACTATGTAAATCATAACCTAAAATCAAATAAGAATAATACATAAATTTGATTTCCAATTAGAATCACAACTTATTATTGTATCTACTTATGTGCTTACGGTTTTCCTTTTTTTACAGTATTAGCTGCTATTAGGCCATAGAACTGTAACACAGCTACAATGAATATGAATTGAAATATTTAATATTTAATCGAGACTCGAGAGTTTAAGTTACCAAGTTACAAATTTAAGCTTTATTAAATCAAACAATGTAAATAAAATTAAAATTAACCAAAAATAATAAAAAATGTAATTTTAACCCTTAACGGCCAAACCTCAGCCAGGCCACATAGCGGCCACATGGGGTAACTCATTATCCCACTCTGAAAAGCCTACACAGAAAAAAATAATTTCTAATATGAAGAAAAAACGGATTAGTTCAAGAAAATTTGTACATCATTTTTCAGCTAAACGAAATTTTTCTCACCACAAACTTTACGTTTCTCAATTTGAAATTCTTTTAAAATAATAAAATATTCTTTATTTGTTTGATATGAGAAAACTAAATTCTTGATACAAGAAAACGTGATCACATAGAGAATATGGTTTTCTTCATGGTTAATTTTTATTTCTTAAGTTTAACAAAATCGGTTTGTTTGTAGAAACCGATTCTTTTGATTGAAAACTAGAAATTTTTATAGTGAGAAATCTCGTTTCTTTATTTAAGTAGCATTTTCTGTAAATAAACAGGTATTTTCTTGCTGAAAAACACATATTTTCTTGAGTCGAGTAAAAATGTACCAATCTATTGTTTGGATTTTATTTCTTATATGAAACTTGCTATTTCTTGACTATAGAAAACAATTTATAAATATATTGTTTGCGTTTTCTTGTACGCATCGGTTTTCTTCTTCCAGGGAACTTGAATATTCTTCACTAGAGAAACCCTTTTCTTGTGACAATGCAATATTTCTTCAGGTGTGGTTTATCAATATTTCTTCGTTTCAGAAATATTTCTTCAATTTGTGAAATGGTTGTTTAAAATAATACAATTATATCACAATTTATTTTTGTGTTTATTATTTCACCATCAGATACAGAAAATATTTAAATACAGATTTGATAATTTCAATTGTTATTTGTTTCCTTATATTTAAATATAAATAATTATAATTTTTTAAATAATTTTCACTTAGAACTAATATTATGATCGTTGTAATTTAATATTAAGTTTAGACTTTTAATTTTTTAACTAAGAATTTAATTATCAAACATTATTACAAAAAGTATCACTATATCAAAAAATTGTATAGATTTTGAATAGATAATAAATTTGGTTTAAATATTTTAATTCCATTTGAAAGTGTATATCAAATGATTTAAAAGTGTTAGATTTGCTTTCTTTACATGTAATAAATTCATATTTTGCCTTCTTCTGTGCCAACATAATTAATGTTAATAATTTTTAGCAGTTTCTTTTTTCTGTAAAACAAAGGAAATAGGACTTTTTTAAAGTAATTCTCTTGTATTTAATAACAGAAATACTTACATATGTTTTCAACATCTGAATATCGAGCAATACGGGAGAAAATATTAAAAACATTTTTAAATATTTCCAGAAATCCTTTTTCTGTTTTCACTTTACACCACTTTGAAGTGGAAATTTTAACAAAAGAAAATTTTCACAAAATCACAAAATTTTTTTACGTTATTCACTGTTGAAGGTTCGCGATAGAATACTTTTGTTGGTACAAACATCCATATTATTATTCATATTATGAAATAACTTGTTGTATTAAAAATATTTTCTCAGATTAAGAAACTTTTATTCAAATGAAAAATGCGATTTTTAAATAATATCATTTAAGAGAAGAAAATGTTTTCTCATCGTGAGAGACGTAAAATCATAGTTTTTTTGTTAAGAGAACTTATTAAGGAATAGTTTCTTCAATTGAAGTTTCTTTCTCAGTTCAAGAATAACATAAAAAAATTGGTTGTTTCGAAGAGAGAGTAAACTTTTCCTAATTAAAAATAATTAAATTATTCGGAATGCTGTATTATATTTTCCAAATTATTCCATATTCAGAACCATACTATTATACCGGCTAATCAAATTTCTAGACACCCAACTTAGTTGTGTATTGTAACCAAATTACTTCAGCTATAAAAAAGAAAAAGTTAGCAGAATGTGTACAAAATGCCCTAATCTCTCATTGCATACAGTACTCTCCACAAATGTTTGCAAACCATAAATAATTAAATTTGAGTAAAAACATAAAAATGCTTTTATGAAATTCATTTATTTATGTATTAAATTTTTTAAATGGATGATTTCAAGAAAATTGGATAATACCTATATTTTGAGAAAAGGTTCTTAAAAGATTTAAGAAAAATTCAATATTATCATTAACATTTCAATAGTTTCTTGAATCAAGAAATTGCATTTGTGTCGATCAAGAATTTTTAGTTTTTTTTAAATAACCAATTCCAAGAAAATTGGACAATATAGTTTGAGAAAAGAGTCAATTTCTAGTTGCAAGAAAAATTGGAAACAAAACAATCGTATTTTTCTTCATTCGGTGTTTTTTTTTTCTTCAATCAAGAATTTTGAGCAGTTATAGATGCAAGAAACTAAATCTCAGATTACAATTAAGCAACAAATTTTAACTCAAGAATTTTTTTATCATTTCAAGAAACAAAAATCTTACATGAAGAAAAACGTGAAAGAAATAAGAAAATTAGGTTTTAAATGGAGAAAAAGTACATTTTCTTCAATTAAAAATCCGTTTTCTTCGTGGTAACAACTCTAGTTTTTTCCGTGTAGTTGTACAAGACTTATGGGTGTTTTAAGGCTTCTAACCGATTGTTTCATGTTTGTTGAAGAGTTCTTCAACATTTCTAATGATTTTTATCGGTAAATTTATAGATAGCGTTCTAAAAACTGATCATACATATATGTGAAAATTCAGCAAAAATGGATTTTTTCAGAAAAAAATTCATTACCCCACCATTTTTCAACATTAAGGGCTAAAATTTTAGGATTGTCGGCACAGCATATACCACTACCATAAAAAATAACAGTATCCGCGGATCATTCAAAAAGTACATTTAGTTTTCAAAATTACTGGAGGAAAAAATGATAAAAATTACAAATCATAAAATTTGCTTTTTTTTGTGTTTTATTAGCTTCTAAATACAATTATTTACGTACAAAAAAGTGAAAAAAATATTATTTTTATGATATTTGAACAAAAAAAATTTATTTTGAACCCTATTTTATTGACCAGCACACGTCATGCACAAAGGGAACCGATGTTCATCGCAAACCGGTCTTCTACAGGCCGAACATCCAACACGCGTTTTTTTTGTCCTTCCTTCGGTCGCACAGTACGCACCTCCGCGCTTGGTCGAAGTTAAGTTTTTCCAGGTCGCCCATTTCTTGGTTGTTGTCAATTTTTAGGATGCTCTTGATGTCCATCTGTTACAACACGAGAATACCAGAAATTTTATAATGCAAAAGTGCATTACAAATCCCCACCACAAATTTAAGTTTGAATGTAGAGAGGTAAAGGAACGAGGGTGAATACGGTTGCTAAAAATACTGGTGTGGGTAGGCCCCTAGATTTAATCAATAAACAATATCTTATGAAAATGAAACTGAATTATTTCACATGAACACAAGATTCTATAACGACTAGGATTTACATTTTTTTTTTTACTAGAATATCAAAAACTTACCTTTATTTTATCTATTAACACCACAAACAGGTCGATTTGAAAAAAAAAATATCTGTGCCGAGCAACGGTTGCGGCCACACTGGGGTAATTAGTTACCCCACGGCTAGAAAACGAACGCTCAAAGCGCCGCCACGTGTTTTTCGGCTTCCTATGTAATGGAGTCACATCTCACACTTGTCTACTACCAGCAGATGTCGTTACTTGTATCAATTTCAAAGGTTTTAGACCTCTAATTTCACTATTTCTGAGCCTGGGGTAACTAGTTACCCCGTATGACCGCTAACGGTTAAGAAAAACAGGACAAATATACCACTGTCAATTTGTGTATTTATAAAATGATAAAGGAGAATGGAAGTAAGATGAATGTCATAAATTGATTGATTGATTTTGAGTGTACGACCAAGCATTAAGCAGGATTTCATCATTTTTACATTAACTTAATGGAGGGATTCGGAAGGATGGTTAAAATGGGATTGAAATCGACCCGGTTACAGGCACAGTGATGGTCAACAGTTAGTGATTTAGCTCATGCTTACAACAACACAATTCTTGTTAATTATAATTTTTTCATTTTAAATTAATTCTATAACCTCCTTCCAATCCTTGACCTCCTATAATAAATTAATAAGTTAATTAAAGACGATCTTCAGGAGAAACTGCTAAGAATCCAAATTTAGTTAGTTACTTATTCTACTTTTGCTTCCTAAATTCCTGTAACTCTCGATTCTGTTTGGATCTTCTTGAATTACTGCCAGTCTAGATTCCTAAATAAATTCCGTTAGTCTTAGTTTGCCCCCCCCCCCCCCATTACCACTTCATGGTACAACCTAAAAATAGTATTAGTACATAAATCAAATTATAGATGCACTATTTGCCTTGAAATTTAACTGTGGCTGCATCCCTGAATGGCTCAATGAGATAGCGGTGTTCATCTCCTCCGAGAGATTGAACATCCCTCTTTTAACCCTTTGCCTTTCCTGACTCGCTCTGTACATGTGTAAAACCATTTGACCGAAGCGTTTTCCCAGACACAAGCTTTAATTGTGCAGTTGATCAGCCAGAGGGGAACATACTGCTGTAGACACTCAATTACTATATCTAAACTTTTGCTAAGTCAATTGAAAAAGTAAATGTTTCATTGCCATAGCGCGCCATTCCTCACCAAGGACTCTACGTACGGCAAACATATGATCATCAGCTGAGCGGTTGGTTAAAAATGCTGACTAATATGACTGCGGTAATTCTTAATGTTCATCCAACTTGTCAAGTAGAAGCTTCAAATAAATGTTGTATCCCGTATTACATAGGGTTATCGTTATGCATCGATAGTCATTGATTTGCCTTGGATTCTTAATCTTGGGAATCATAATTTGATTGGTGTCGACCTACTCACTTGGAGGTTCATTAATAATGTTGTCGAGTACATGTTTCAACAGCTCAATGGGAATTCCATCCGGACCGGGTGCCGTTCCTGAGCGGAGATATTTAATGATGGACTGAATTGTTCCTGTGGTTGGTGGAGGGTCTAGCAGGCAATAATCGTTTACCTCCAAAGTGGTTGACGGATCTCCGTCATTTGCGGAGTTCGTCAACCCAAGAGGAGATTGGAAGGTAATTTCCACAAAATTAGGTTTGACCTTGTTTGAAGTTTTAAAAAAATGAAAAAGTTACGAAATTGTTCAGGGGGAGTACGATGATAGCTGACAGAAAAACCGTTGACACTCCAGTGATCGGTGACTAGAATAGGCATCGGTCAACCGCTTCCTGGCGGTTTGTAATCGCTGGCACTCCAGTGGGGGACGGGATGGATCATGGGGAAGGGAGTTTTTATAATATGTTGCACTTTTAAAGAGCGCTAATGCTCGCCGACGTGTAGGGGTTAGGGAAGTTTTGACAGTTAGCACCTGTTGGGATGCAGTTGTAATGCAGTCGCTGATTAACGGCCACAGATTGGTGTTACTGGCATATGAAATGGTTTGCGCAAAGGAGAGGGACAGAGCGATTTGATATCGACTGCTAATTTTTGGTCTTGTAGCCGGGTAAAATGGGGTGGCTTTAACGTTATGTAAATCAACCGGTTACTCTTACGGATTAATATATGGTCCAAATGGGTGCAGGCTTGACTATCTGCCAAGGTCGTCAGATTTCGTCGTCGCCCCTGGAGTGTGTGGTTGAAGAGATGGTTTGGCCGAGTAAGTGTAGCTCTAGCGCAACGCCATTTACGTTTTCAGAGTCCACGTCTGCGTGACCCAGAGGGGCATTGAAATAGCCAAGCAAGACAATATCACCAGACGTGGGGCAACGATCAATTATTGACAATAACGTTGAAAATATTTTTGAGGCTCGACGGCGATTGCCAGTTATGGGGTGAAACATACGCCGATATAAAAAGGATCTCTTTTTTTCAATTTTTCCATGCAGCGTAATTATGGCCACAAAAGATTTCCTAATTCGTCTTGTTTTGGGGTCATTGGCATGGTAACATGTGTAGTTTTTCGAAGAGCAACTGGCTGCGCTTATATTTGTTTCCTGAACACTACATTATGTGAACATTATTGTCAAACAAAATCGTGTCGATGACGTCACGTTTCTGAAAATTGTTAAGGCTCCAGACGTTCCAGGTGCCCAGGCCGAAAGAGATGTAAGGGAGGTTCATAACAGGCGACTCAAATAGTATTGGCTCGTCACATAGCGTATACGGATTAGCCGTGGCGATAATTGTCATATGAAGATTTCCCGCCACATTCAGCAAACCGGAACTATGTGCAGTGGAATTGGCCAATGGGATAGGTCCCTGATAAAATTATAAGCTGTCATAATGCGACCCGTTGCACAACAAATTAATTTCTGTGTTATAGTTTGTAGCAGTGGTGATGAAAATTACTTTGGTTTTTGTGTCTACGCAATAGATATTAATTTTTAGGCTTCTCAAATTGCACACGGCAGACAAACATTCGGCGCCGCCCCAGAACCGATTCTTTTGAAGATCAGTTAGATATCTAAAAGAGTCAGAGATTAGGATTAAGTTCGCGTCAATTTACTTTTATCACGTAAAGACCTTTAAGGAGATGCTATCAGTGCCACTACAGAAAAAGTATTGAGTAATTCAGCATTTGATGTGTATTATTGGAGAATCCGGTATCCCTGATAAATAAACTAGTTTTATAGATTTATATTTGAGCAGACGAGAACGTTATCTAGTTATGTGAATTATCTGCTGATTACTTTTTGTCTAGTTTTGGCGTTTAGGCAACATATTATTTAACTATAAGAGTTTAGGAAATGTTTCACCTTGATATTAGTTGATTTTCAGACTGGTTCGAAATTTCTTTAGAATTATAGGTCTGGTGACATGAGTCCATAATGGTGCCGGAGTAATCAGCAAGATTATTTAGAATAAAATTAGCGATTTCAACTCGGAGATCACTGGCTGAGAAGCTCAGAGATAGAGAATCTTCCAGATGTAATTGATGTATTATGCCATTGAATAGGCAATTTCCGTCGCTCGGGATGGTGTACACTTCCATTGAGAATTTAAATTAACTTTTAATGATAAATTTTATCTTGAAGTTATCGTTACTCTTTTCTAAATTTAAACTTAAATTTAACCAATCACTTCACGCATGAATGCATTGGATTTGTAGGTTACGAAAAATCAAAAAATGTTGACATGCCACTAGGCGTAACTGACATGCCACCTACTGGTGGTGTTCATTGAATGTACTATTGTTGACACCACCTCCCACCATGAGACACCGCAGTGATGCTAACCTTTTGAATTCCTTAAAAAGGAACGGCATAGATTGTGAAATCACTTCGCAAACCCCTCGCCAGTTTCGCCAGCCCATGCACAAAGGCGCCCGTTCACGCTTTCCCCCCATGAAGTTCTGCCAAAGACACCTACAATAAAATTGTGGTAGCTTGGATTAATAACTCATTGCGAACGTTGGTGAACCTGCAAATGAGTCTACAAGGCATAGTATATGTTTCGGACTAAAATATTAGGCATATACCTCTTTTCGTTTTCCGGCGTAAGACAACCAAATTTTATTTAAAACTCAGAGATCAGACTAGCAGTTACAGGTTTCATGAATGGCGAGTTATAGGAGGATATTCACTTGAAACAATCGAATTCGTTTGAGAATGAGACTCAAAATATGTGTAAAGTTTGAATTAGTCGTTTTAGGATAAAAAAAAATTTTTATTGTTGTTGCTTATATCGACGACTTTATGATATTTTTGTGTCACATCCGACATGGTCATCATAACTGAAGCTATAGCAGAATCACATAACTGTTCGGTTCATCCTGGAAATTAGAATCACAAACCACTGAAGTTTTCTTATATCAGCACGAGTACATTGGCCCTCCATCACAATGTTCATTCACTGTCACAAACTTCAGGTGAATATATTCAAACAGAAGGTGGCATTGACGATTCTAGTTCACCACCAATTTGAAAACGTTGATGTAATGAAACGAATTTAGTGAATTTTTCGAGTTTAGTCCTAATGTCTACCTTAATTTTAGCTAAACGCGTTTTTTCTTGAATGGAATACCTGAGCGAATTAAACTAATTCGGGTTTATTAAACCGAAGTCCATCTAAGGTGTAAGGAAGCTTTTATGAACCAGTTAAGACGATATTTTCGATGCTTGAGTTCATTAACAACTAAATATTGTGCTGAAAGTATCAGCATATCGCAAGCTGTTATTATTCCTCTTCAATTAGTGTAACATTGAGATTATTTCGTTTAACGCGATAACTATTAACTTAACACCAAATTGATACTGATTCAAAATTTCTCTTCGAGAAAACTCGTGCAAACAATTATTTAATTAGCAACATGTGATAACAACTGGCAGCCAATTTGATTCCTGTACCGAAAATTTAATTTAATTATAAATTCCCTTTATACATTATAGAAAAAAGGAAATAAAATCCATTCCAAACCGACAAACGAGATAAATTAATTTCTCTCTAATATCTATTCTAATTATCATCAAATAATCATTTTCTTATATTTGTCTGCTACACTACTATACTGTAATGCTGCTGCTTAAACTGTTCGTATAATTATCATCGCTTATACGATTATTATCCTCTTTATGATTTTATTGTACATAATAATATGTTCTAAGCGATGATCATAATCCAAACAAAAATATTTAAAAAAAAAAAAAAACTTTACACATAGAAGAGATTTTTTTACATCTTGATTCTATTATTATTATTGTGATTATTATATTTGGATAGGATTATAACTTTTATTTGTTTTTGAAAAGCCTGTAGCAAAATAATTTTCCTTCCATACATATCCAGTTATATATAGATACGATATACTCTTAATGAGTTAAAAAAAAAAGCTTTTAACATTTTTCAAACCTTAGCGGAATTTATCTAATTATTAGAAGCTTTACACAGAGAAGTTAATGGGAATTATGTTTGTATCCAAAATAATTTTTGTTGTTGTCATAATAATGATAATGGTTGTTTTGTTATCAAATATTTATGATAGATAAGATTTCTTAACTCGTGTTTACCTTTTCAAGAATTCTTAGAATTCTTGATCGCAATAGGCAATGAAGAGATGGAGTAATATAGACATCCAAATTTGTTGGTAGATAATTAAAAGTGATTGGTGGAATTCTTAGGTAGGCTGCAAATAAATCAATTTGAATTTTGTTTAATCCCCTGTGTAACAATATTGCAAAACTGAAATCAACGCCAAGAACGCCACGAGCGGCAATGCACAATTCATTACTCTCTCGACTGTAGCGCATCGGAGATTTGAATAACAAAAAAAAAGGAAATTCACCATTTGTCAGAATATTTATTAAAGAATTTTCCCTCTTATCCAGAATAAATTTAAAGCCATTATACAAAAATATACGCCATTTTACAAGCTATTTCAGTACAGATTCAAACCAGATGTTTAGCCAAGACACGTGTGCATTGCTTCCACAGTTTCAATTAAAATTCAAAATCAACAGAAAATTTGAATTTTAAATCAAACCCAAACGTCATTCATTTAAAAAAAATATTCAAACTGTGGGGAGCGCCGGCAGTGTCAAGCACTGGAAATAATATGTAGAAGGTTCGCAACCAGACTAACTGTTACATTCTCTACACAAATTAATTATACATTTTAGATAAATCAACACTAAAATATCGCATATTTATTATGATAAATAAATACTACTACATAATTATTTTAATAACAAACATACTAGTTTTCTATGTCAGAATTTTCTATAAATCAACCAAATTTTAAACAAACTATTGTCTACATAAAAATAAATCTCCACAACATTATTTTGATTTTGGTTTGTTCAACCCTTGATTCAATAGAATTTTTGGCATTTCAAATGGAAACATTTGATGCCGGTTATGTAATTGTGTATTTTGGTAACGCTTGGTGTGTTTTTTGTGATAAAATGTATTTTAATAAGTCTAAAATGTGTAATTAAGTTATAAAAGGTGCTAAGATTTAAGGTAAGCACAAAATTTTGTTATAAACTATCTTCTTTTAAAGATTTTGACATCACAGATATGAATATTTCAGTTCAAATAAATATTTTCTATTTGGTTACAATGCAGGAATTAGTTTTATGGTACATTATATTTTTTAGGTTATAAACCACCATGTTTTTTAGCTACAGGTGTTGTATATAGAAGCGGATTAACGAAGTTTGGAGGCCCGTAATTTTCGTGGTCATTTGTGGGACGGCCTTTGGTTTTTCAGAACCGCCACACAGCGTCTCGAAAGACTAGCTACTAATTTTATACGCTCGGTCCATATTCTTGAATTCAATCGAGAAAATTGCCGGTAACTATAGTATACAGCAATTTAAAGTTTCAATTGAAATTACGTATTTAACTAAAAAGTTACCAATGGCTTTTTGAGTGAATTTCAATAATGCTGGCCCTGTGATGTTTTTCAGATTTTTTTCATATGATGGAACAGTTTGTCTTTTCGAAGAAAGTTATTTCGATTGGGTTACAGTCAGTATAGCCTTGCACCCCAAACGTCAATTTTTTGATCCATAAACCAACGATTCGCTAACATTACAGTATAAGTTTAGGATTGTTATCTTGTTGCGAAACAATTGAAACCGGCATGCTTTCGAAGAACATCCGTTGTTTCTGGTCTTAATCAGTCTTGTTGCGTTTACGTCTATTTGGACGTAGACAATGTAGAAAATTCGTAGACAAATAAAGTATTATTTTTGTTGTTGTTTTTATCTTTGTATATAATTCTTAACTTAGGGGAAAAAAATTACGCTCATATTTGATGTTTCGAAATCATCCATAAAGCCAGAATCGATAATGTAAAGCACGGAAGTCCTAAATCAGAAATATATTAGGTTTGCAATAGGTATATGGCATCATTTCTTACGGATAAGAAGCAATACTAAAAATAATTTATTTGTTGGTTTTAACTTACTATCTCTTATTGATACATCAACGTTTCGTCATCATCAAGGTATATTACAAAAAAAAATTTATGTTCCAAATAATTGTCCAGTAAAATAGGCCTAAAAATTGACACACATTAACTTTGAAGCTCGACCAGAACTGTGAGGGGTAAAAGGTGGCAACAAATGTTATTTTTTAGAAGTTGTAGCTGTTGAAATGACCAAAAATTATGGAATTTTTATTAGATTTTTTTGGGACTAAAATTGATTCGAGCTAAAATTCCGAAAGTCCCTGAACGTTTTGTTGTATCCTTCTTCCTGTGCTGAGGGTTAAAGAAAATGTGTACTAAGATTCAAAACTGTACCAATTTTGCTTGTTTGAAATTAAAATATTTTATACTTAAAATTTGAAAACTTATTTCCTCTTTTTATATTAGTAAATATTTTCTAAAATTAAACGTTTATCAAAATTTTCTTGCTTGCCTAAACTGTAGATCAATGATTTTTAAAGGCATAATTGCGAATTTTTACAGTCAAAAATTCATGAACTTGTTGGTTGGTACACTCGTTTTTTTTAAAGACTATTTCATCTGCCCTACATACCGTCTCCCACAGGAACATTTCAACCTGAACACCAAGTTTTACTATAACTCTAAAGAAATTTGGTCTTTCAGTTTTGTAAACAAAAACTTGTATACTCTTTTTAATGGTCTACCAAGAATATTTGTATCATAATTTTGAACCGCATAATTTTTTTGAAATGGATTTTAGCAATGGAATTTAAATAAAAATCTGTTGTGTTTTCAACATTTAAATTTTTCATTTCGGAGGTAGTTTCTGATGACTGATGTACTTATTCATACCTTTTGTAATGCTCCTGTATATTATAGTTTTTTGATAACCAGTTGTCTTTATTTAAAAGCTTTCTTAATCTCTGAAATTAATTTACCTTGGAGGATTGACCTAAGAATAACCAATTCAATTATGCTCGATGTATGAACATATATGTTAATACGCCAAATATTTGTGCTGAATTTCATTTTTAATTCCTCTAAACTCTAAAGATTCATTTGAAGTGGTGTCTCGAATTCAAGGCACTCGGTTTTGGATTTCCTGGCTGTCTCCTAACGAAGATGTTAGATCTGATTTAATTTTTTTCTCTTCATTTGAACAATGACTTCGACTTATTTAACGGCATTTCATCAAGCTTGCGGTAGTAAGTCAAATGTATAAGTCTATTAATCAAATGCTTTTATAATTAAATATTAAAATACCAATTCGATTATCGAGAAATCAAACAATACAATTTCTGCGAGTTATTTGTGACATAGAAGTTTTAAACTTCCAACTGTTTTCCTGCAAATCGAAGCGTTTGTTGATCAATTGTGATGCAAAACTAATGAAACAGTTATCCAATTAAACAATTTTTTATTTGGTTTAGGGCTCTTTTTTATTTCTTTAAACTAATTAAAGCTTTAGCTTTCGAACCCTCTTCGGATTCATTTTCAAAAGCGTAATGAAAAATATAACAAAAAATTCTTTCTTTTATACATAAATCAAAAAATAAAAAATAAAGCAATCACAAATTTTTATTAAAACCGACTTTTCATGGAAACGCACCGCTATGTAATTTTCGAAGAAAAAAAAAAAAAAAAAAAAAAAAAAAAAAAAAACTTTGCTAAGGCGCTTTCATGTAAAAAAGGTTGTACATTTGAATAAAAATACCTTTTTTACATGAAAGCGCCTTAGCAAAGTTTTTTTTTTTTTTTTTTTTTTTCTTCGAAAATTACATAGCGGTGCGTTTCCATGAAAAGTCGGTTTTAATAAAAATTTGTGATTGCTTTATTTTTTATTTTTTGATTTATGTATAAAAGAAAGAATTTTTTGTTATATTTTTCATTACGCTTTTGAAAATGAATCCGAAGAGGGTTCGAAAGCTAAAGCTTTAATTAGTTTAAAGAAATGAAAAAGAGCCCTAAACCAAATAAAAAATTGTTTAATTGATAAATATATTGGCTCATTAAAATAAAAATCAAGTTATCCAATTAATGTTATAACGTGCAATTCTTCTTCACGTTTCAAGGTAATATTTGAAGTGGGTTTTATCACAAAGCAAATCTCAAAATCAGTTCAGACGAAAGCAAACATAAATTCACTGCGTGTAATCAAAATTTCGAGAGATACTTTGAGATAAAGTATAAGAGTTATATAAGCCGTATTAAGGAAAAAATAAGAAACGATCCAAAACATTTTTGGAGATTTTTTAAAGAAAAACGTGAAACTAATGGTTACCCAGTGTGTATGACATTCAAAGAACGTAAATCCTGTGACCCGCAGGTTATATCAAACATGTTTGCGGAGTTTTTTCAATCAGTTTATAAACCGGAAGACATTGATAAGTATGAACATCCAAACAATGGTGAAAACAACGTAACCATACTAACACCAAGGATTGAAACCGAGGATATTCATCGAGCTTTAGAAGTATTCGGAGATGGATGTGGTCCTGATGGCATTCCAGCTTCATTATTGAAAGATTTCACATCGTTGGTAACTCCTCTGTGTCTTCTATTTAATCAATCATTACAACTAGCCGTATTTCCAACGAAATGGAAAGTAACAAGAGTAACACCAATTTTCAAAAAGGAGCAAGAAATGATGTCTCTTGTTACAGAGGAATTACATCAATATCTTCAATACCCAAATTATTTGAACTGGTTGTATGCAACTCATTCAGATCTTTGGTTCCTCGATTCATCTCACAGTGTCAGCATGGTTTTATACCCAAAAGATCAACATCATCAAATCTTATTGAATTTACCAGCAACACCATTAAAGAAATTGAAATGCATAAGCAAGTTGATGTGGTGTATACTGACTTTGCCAAAGCCTTTGACTCCATCAGTCATTGTAAAACGTTGGAACAGTTATACAGATTCGGTTTTTCTAAACAGTTTGTTGCGTGGTTTAAATCATATTTGAGTAATCGCATTCAGTATATTGAGCTTAGTAATAGAAGATCAGAATCAATTCAAGCTACTTCAGGAGTACCACAAGGCTCTCATGTTGGTCCTTGGATCTTCATAATTTTCATCAATGACGTTACTGAAGTAATACAACATTCTAAGGTATTATTGTTTGCAGATGATCTCAAAATCTTTAAAACAGTAGAAAACATCGGCGATACTCATAAGCTACAAGAAGACATCAACAATCTAGCGAAATGGTGTGAGTCTAACCTCCTCAGTCTCAACATCAACAAGTGTAAGAGTTTATCGTTCCATCGAAAAGTTAACCCTGTTACACAACAATATCAAAAATTGGCGTACTTTTACAAAAAGTATTCGAGATTAAAGACCTAGGGGTTACTTTGGTTGAAAACATGTGCTTTACTAAGCATATTGAACAATGCGTTGCTAGAGCCAATTCCATGCTTGGTTTTATTAAGCGTTGGACTGGGGATATTCATGACCTAGAGACAATCAAGATCCTGTATTATGCCTACGTGAGATCTCAACTTGAATATGCTGTCAACATCTGGTGTCCTTTTTACGACGAACCTATCAGAAAAATCGAGAGTGTCCAAAAAAAGTTTATACGGTATATAACGTGTAAAGGCGGATGGGATTATGACCATGACTTACCGCACCACGTTAACCTGAAGCGATTACCATCATATGCTACTGGATGCAAAACCTATCAAATGACAACATTGGCAAATAGACGAGAGCTTTTAAAGTGTTCGTTCATTGGAAATATTTTACTTGATCAAATCGATGCACCATCCATACTGGAATCAATTAAAATAAAGGCACCGAGTAGGAATTTAAGAGATCATGAGTTCCTTCATCTAAATAAACACAGAACAAACTATGGTGACAATGAACCGGTAAACATGATGTCGAAGAGTTTTAATAAAATCGACCATCTGTTCGACTATTACTTAAGTAAAAACAGCTTTAAACGTAGGTTGAAGCAACATTTTGCTCCAACCTAAAAATATTTTTAGGTCAATTTTTATTCTTTTTTTGTTTAATTTAATTTTTATTCTACCATGTTCAGTATGTTATAAATTCAAGACATATTTGTAGACTTTTCTCAGTATAAATAAAAAAAAAATAAATAAATAAAAATATCATAAATTTCATTACCTTAGTTTGTTCATTAATCTACACAATGTTTTAGTGTCCCAGTAAATTCTTGATTTTCTACCGGAGTTTGTGTAGCCCACCTAAGTTGTTTCTTTAATTGGCCAACACTTTAACCGATTTGACAAAAAATACTAAATTTTGATTCGTTTTCCACTTGAACATGAAGACGTAAACTGTAACGAAAATAGTAGATCATTTTTTTTTGCTCCAATCTATTAGATTATAAAACATTTACAATTTCGGTGAAATAACTAAATTCAATACTGAGCCTGAAGAGGTCCTCTTTTTTGAAGAATGTTGCTGTTGCATAGGCATGTTGTGTCATAGCACAAAAGTAGCACTTGTAATGACATTTAAAATAATCAAAACAAATGTCATTCGTATACCACGTTAACCAACATTGATCGATTTTAGAAACCTTAATTTCAATTTTGGTGGATTTAGCATAATCCAGCATACATTATTTGTACCGAAACTGTCGGTGTACGTACCTAAAATGAAACTGAATTAAACATAACAATCATTTTAATGTCTATATACACAATATTGGTTATCTTTTATCAATGAATAAAATACGTAACATGTTTATAAATCCAAATGGCATTATTATTATTATCAAATTGAACAATTAGGGTTTCACAAAATGTTGTAGTCGTTGTTTTAAATTATAGTAAAATTTGTTACTCTACTGGAATGTGAAGGAAATATTTTCGGATCGTTCGGGCTAAAAGTGTTGGTAATAAATTAAAAAAAGGATAATAAATCTTTGTAAAATTAGAACTCGACCAGTGAAGAAAGGTAACTTTTCAAAAAGTCTAGATAGCACTAAAAAACCACACTTGCAATTTAATTCCTTTAACGTCGTTTATTCCTTTAAAGGCAATTTAAGTTGTAAGCCATCCATCCATCCTTTTCAACAGCCCTAGTAAAAGTCGCAGATGTAAATGAGCAAAATTACCATTGTCGAATCTTATTATGGCTCTTAGATTTCGATCATTTCTGAAAAAGGCGCGCAAAATTAGGTCTGTAAAAACGAACATCCATCTAGGGAGTTGCTTTGAACTACCGATTATTGTCTATGTCAACCCGGGTGATTATTGATGCCGTCTTCATGTAAATATAGAGGAATAGACCATTTGATGATCCCTATATCCCATCCCAGCTACAAAATCGGTTTATTAATCGGAGCCGACAAATTTTTTGAACTGATAAAAGAAGAAAAATTTGAATGAGACCACGGAACTAGATTAATAACATTGATTTTGGGAAACCGAAGAAGCCTACTGTGACCTACCCGATACCAAAACATCAATATTGCGAAGAATTGTTTAACACTACCACTATACGAACCAAAGATGGGAGATAAGAAGTAAGAGATTACCATTTAAGCCAAACCCTATAAAACTAAGATTAACAAGAAAATGAGGATACATGAAAGAAGTCGAAAGACCCATATATTTAAAAGGAGCCCAGCACAACTACGAAATTGCTAGTGGTTTTTGAGGCAACGACTAAGTGTTAGTCAGTATTTTGCTTGAATGTTCATCTAATTGTCGGAACAACTATTCAAAATTCACTAGCTAATATTTGAATTAAATTTCGCCTACGATAGAAAATTCCAAATAATACTATATGGCAAACTAGCCCAACTGATAGCAACTAGAATACTAAAGCAGATTGCAATGGATGATAACGACGAGCAACCCTATCGGAAGCCTGTCGAATTTCTGATCCATTTGGATTAATATCATCAATCGTTGAAATATATGTTTCAAGGTTTATGGCTACTCCAGTTAACCTGCGATGATGTCTTGCCAAAATATCCAGTAGAAAAATGATAAATATTAGACAAGAAAGTAATGATGTATCAAATAACTATTGCTATAGATGGCTTAATAGCACCGGAAACGATTTTGATTAGCACGGGTTTTGAATATTTCCGAGCCTCACATATTCATTTGGACAGATTCTATACCATCGTCTAAGACTGGTATCTCCACGACCAAGAAAGTGTAAAATGTATATTGCGAACCGGACCAGGCAAATAATGGAAATAACTGAGCGAATTTATTGGCATAATGTCTCATTACAACAAATTTAGAGGATTGCGCCACTCGGGGGTAGTCAAACCACTTATGTCGGAATGGGTTCAAGTATGAAGAAATAAAACCGCTAAAATATGAAACTTTCAATTTCCAAACCAATCTCGAATAACAAAACAGTCTTCAAGTTATAATCACAACGGGACCCAGATTGTATAATTCCTCAACAAATGATCTGATTAGCAAATACCAATGAATATGAGCTGAAGTAATTAAATACTGTGAAAACAAATATTTTTAATCAATCAGCCAGCTTCCAGCAAAATTATTTTGAAGTATTCCGCACCAGGCTACCTGGTCTACTAAATTCATTCAGAAGTACCATAAGATCAATTCGCATTGCCGTGCTTCACTGTTATAAATCATTCTACGAGGACGATTCTGGATCACTAAGGCGAAGCAGATCAATAAATCTACCATAAGGAACTGCTTTTAATGCATAAGGCAATGTGCTAAACCTGTTAAGTTTGTTACCAAAAGAATGAATGGAGCTAATTCGACCATTTCTAAAAGTTGGTTTATATTTTGCGAGGCTAATAAAGAATTGCCTAAAACGAGGCCTGGCCAAATAACTTATAAATTGTATATTTTCCGTATCATTTGAATGAGTAAAAAAGCAATCCATCTCGAGAAAAATAGGCGATTTATCTACCGACCACACTTAACCAATTCTTCGCCATAAGTAGTATGTGTATCATAATATTTTCAGATAATAGTAGTAACTTTAAGGGAGCCTGCAATCGTTTGAAAGAATTGAATTTATTCATGAAAAACAATATTAATTAATAATACCATCAATTACCATTTAATTCCACCTCGAGCTCGTCATTTTGGAAGAATTTGAGAAAGCACGGACAACTCTGTAAAAACGTTTATGGAATGAGTAATCAGCAATAAAATTTAGCTTTAAGCTATTATTATATTATTGTTACATAAAATGTTACGGTCGCTATTTTATATTTATATTTTAGTTTAATCTACTACTTTATTACTACTTTATGTAATCGAAACGTTTTGTTCAGATCACTTTCCAATTAACTTTATTTGGCGAGAGTAATACATTTTGAAAATACCTAATTTAAAAATAGAACTCGATGAGTAAAGTTCGGTAGCTTACCAAAAAGCCTAAATATAGCTATGAAAACTCTCCCCGTAATTTAGATGAGTAAAGGTCGTTTATTCGAGTTGCTTTAAAGGATTTTTATTAAATTGGTCTACACTAGCACATCGGTCTTAATGCAACATCTGCACTTTCCCTATTTCTGGAATAGGTCAAACTAAAGCGGTAATTACATTCACCTAGGTCACCGTGGCGCTGTACTATTTGCAGAAAAATTATTACTCAATTATTATGACGACGATTTCTTGTCTAGTTCAAATCAAACTGCTTCGTCTACCATACACCTACTTGGTTTACAATGGAAACCCTCAGTTGATTTTTCAGTTTAAAGAAGAATCGAGACAGCAGTCAAAAGGATCAAATCTTAGGTATTATGTCAGTCAGCTTTAATTTTGAACCGAGTATGTTGGGTAAGCAAATATTTAGCAGGCTACTAAGGATAACCTTTAAAAAGAGAAAGAATTAAAAATCCGCGTTGGCCCGAGCTATGTTTGTGCCATGATTTAGTGGCAATATTCCCGTATTCATGAAAGTTAATTAGAGTTTAAATACAAATTAAAATTTGTTTTATGTGGAAAATGATAATATAATGATAATGATCGACTAAATTAGGGTGATAGTAGTACTAAACAAAAAATGTTGGCCGTTAGAAGCACGGTTTATAAATACCGCAAAGCAGAAATTTTATTATTTATGTTCAATAAAATTAATAAAACTGGGTTAATTCGATTTTTTGAGGTAGTATCCGTAATTAATTCGGCTAGGTCATCATGAGTTTCTCATATTCCGGTTTTTCTTTTGACAACTCCAACATAATTGTCAACACCTCCTCGACTTTGTGCATGATGGCAGTGTACAACACCAACAAGCAAGTAACAGTTTAACCGACGCAAAAACCAATTCTGACTGGATTTCATTAATTTTAATATTGTACCTTGAATTTGGGTTACATATGGTTGAACGTCGACTACGGTAAATCCATTATATGTTTGAAGTTGCTGCTCATCCAGTTTTCGATTTGAGATTTACAATTACTACAACGACAAGCGTAAAACTTGAAATAATTTGTATAAGGAATATACTAACGGTCCTTTTTATGCGGTATTAAGCAAAGTGAGCACTTATGATCTAATTGAATCGCCCGAGTCAAAAAATATTCAATATATTTGGACACATTACTAACACAGCTAAGTTAAATGTTACTCATCGTGTTTCCTAAGTTAAATCATTTCAAAATTAAGTCAGTTTGCTTAATGTATGTTGAACGATCAGCCCCGCATTTTAAAAACATTTTTATAAATGTAAAAAAAACGGAATCGTTCTCGTTTAAATTTGTATTCATTAGAACATAATCTCTAAATACATTACATATGATTTGTGATAAAGAATTAAAACCAAAAGTAGAGGAGATTTTAACATGAATGTTGAAAAAAAACAATTTTCGGGGTACTTCTGCAGCAGATGTGCCGTCTTCCAATTTTTTGAATAACTGGTTTGTGGAATACCTTTGAACTGTGCGTTTGCCGATGCGCTTTGGTGTTTCTATGGTCCTGCGAATCATCGCCAGAATCTTTTTATAACCAGTAAAATTTTGCAAAATCGAAAAATCAAAGTTTGACGGATCGCGCAAATTTAGTTTAGCACAAATAATCCCCCTAAGTATACAAACAATATGATGTCTTTTTAATCTAAGTTTGGTTGTTAGTGTTTGTATTATATTGTACTAGTTGTTGTAAGGTTTTTTTTTTGTATGTTGTTACACTTTTAATAATACGCACCTATCTTATCAATTATCATAAACATCACGTTACCAAAATTCTAGCATTAATAGAAATTAGAGCGTTTTGGGATCGAAGCCTGTGCGCAAGGATGACAGGTGATAATTTTTTCAAAAACTATTCACATTTGGGTTTCAAATACTAAAATTAAAAACTCCCCAAAGCCGCTTAGCAATGGTCCTCTCTGCGCAAGGATGACAAGAATTTATGTAGCATCCTTTTTTAATCAAATTGTAGTTGATCATAGTTAACAAAAATTTAATCGCGCTCAACTCATGCTTTCAGTATCTCAAAAGGGGTGAGACAAACTGGGTTGAATTTAAACCAAATAAGTTTCAGTTGTGTCAGGCAACATGCACCATTCCTGTGCCTCAATTATGAGCACGCTTGAATCTGTTTAACATTAAATAATAACATTTGTTGGACTAACGCAAATGTTCGTTTAATTCATCGGCCCTTTTACATATTTAAGCAAGTGGGCTGCACTCGACCGAGTTCAGAAACGAGCACGACGATTGATTTTGAATTCTAGCAACTCATTTGCGCTTGATTCTCTTTTCACAAATGATATGTGGTATTTTCGTGGCATGTTTTCGGTGGAGCTTTATGAACTTGCGCCTATCCTCTCCATGCCAATACGTCGGCACATCAAGATGGACAAACCATAAGTATAACCTTGAACTTCGACTTGCGATAATTAATAACTTTCAAAACTGTTTTTCGCGTTTGTTGGATGAACGGATGACGAGGCCTTCTCAGTGGCATGTAACTTATAAAAATTCAAATCTAAACTCAATAATAGAATTCTTGAAGACGGAACTCTCAAAATCTCAAACACCTATAATAAGCTCTGATCATTCGTTCCTTGCTCCTTCCATTTCTTCCCTTTCTATTTGTGAGGTTATCTGTTGTTGCTTATTCATAAAGCAACATTTAGGCAGAAATTTGTAAAATATGTAGATAAAAAGAAGTCTAGTACTCTCTACAACAAGATCACGCCTATTAAGAAAGTCGCAATTCCGAGGCTAGAACTTTGTGGTGCTGGCCTTCTCTAACAGTATTTGTCCCCTCCTCCAAACAAACCCAGCTGATTGCATATCGCAAGGCATCATGCCATCAAACCTAATCAATTTCAAACTATGATGAGGAGGTAATGATCTGTTAGAGGAAAAGAAGCATCAATGTTATACTCAATTAAATCGAAAATTTAAGAATTTACATTTTAAACCACCAACCAGAATTTTAGCGTTCCTTGCCTATGAATACAAATAAATTTTTAACGAAAAGATCACAAAGGTTGATGGATGAAAAGGGTAGAGAATTATCCATTTTGAACATCCCTATATTACTGAGTGTTCCAATAAATATATCGAGTCATCAAAAAGTACTTTTCTACATGTAAAGGTCACTATCATATTTTTCTGATTAAACCAAAATCAGCATTTGTAGCATTTGTATTAGTACAGTTTGGCAAATCATAATTGAATACACAGTTGCACAAAACAGACATGCAGAGCCTGCTATTAGTAACGTAGGTAATCATTAAATTTGAGTGAATTCGCATGCCTGAAACATCTTTACGTCAACAAAAATTAAATGTATGGTGTGCATTTTTCTCTGGTGGCATAATTAATTGGGCCGTATTTTTTTGAGAATGCTGGTATTTCAATGAGACGTTACAACATGACATACAGCTCATGAAACAATCAACTTAGTGCAACATAAGTTTCCAGAAAAAAACAAGTGCACAAGTTTCTCATTATGATGAAGTAAATTGGCCACCAAGGTCATGTGGCATAAATCCATTGGACTTTTTACTCTGGGGCTATATTACATTTTTGGGTTATTATGTTAAACCGGTATTAAATATTTAATATGGCTGTGTTTTTATTTCAATAAAAAAAGTTCATATTTGACTATTTACATAAATTCTCTAAATTCAACTTAGTTGCAGAAATATTTTTGCTATAGTTTGTTTTGGTGCCACTCACGTCGAAGATTTGGTTCACAGCCAAATTATCAAATTGTGGGAGACCTACACCTTTAGATAGTGTACAACCTTTGATGTTGTTCTAATTCATGAAGACAATATAGGGCGTACAAGATCGTTACAAGGACAGGTAGCAGAGAAGATCCATCCAAAATCAGATGAAGTGGTTAGAGTTGTCACTCTAAAAAGCTAAGCTGAACATCTACAACGATAATCTGTGTAGACTTAAAAACTCGAATTGGATCCGCAATGTAAGTGGGTGGGAATATACCGAATCTGAACTTTAAATAAATCAGAAAACAAAAATATTATTATGAAAACAAGGACTGAATTTACTCCGCATGAATTAATACCGCAGAAAATTTGTGTATAGCGAATTAATTCAACTTTCAACATGAATTAAATCCGCGACACCATTTTTTTTAAATTAATTAATTTAGCGCGGATTTAGTTCAATTTATAAACATTAATAACATATTGAAAAATAATTCAATTGTATACAGAATCAATTCAAATTTATCGACGACATTAATTTATTTTCTAAATGAATTTAACTCCGCCGATAAATATGTTTTTATTTAGAAGGTTGAAATACGAATATCGCCTTGAAAGAAATTGAAATGTTACCCGTACATGAAAAATTATTAAAAAAACTTGTACTTCAACAATAGATTGAAATGAATTTAAACAATAATAACACTTTATGTATGTTCATGGTTTTTTATTGCGAATTTAATTCAATAAAATGATGTCGGGGAATTAATTCATAGTTAAAAATGAATTAATGTCGCGTCGAATTTTTATCGGGCGGAATTAACCTCCCGCAATCAATTTACGAAGCCTTGTGAAAATATAAAAATTATACTTATCTTGTCACCTCACATCCTATAGGTTTTGTTATTTATTATCGTTGATCAAACAAAATGTAAATTTGTCAAATCACATATATTTATTCTTCTATTTTGTCGGTAGGTCAAATTACGAAACCAATGTATACCAATTGATATTGGATGGTAACCAAAATTCAATTTAACCACGAATTAAATCACAATAAGACACGATGTGCGGGAAGCGAAAAAAGTTGGTTTAAAATGCCGAAAAAAACTAGTGTCACATATAAATACAGCATGCTCTAGAGTGTCATAATCCATTAAACAGAAAATCGTACCTGATCATTTAACGAAGAAATCAGAAAAAGCGCGATTTTTTCAATTTTAATTGAAAATATCATTTCGGCGGCCAATTTAAAGAGGAAGATATTAAAGATGAGACAACTTTTATACTTTTTTCTTAATCTGTATTCCTTTATCTACAAAATGAACCCTACATCAATATTTTGCGATAACTAGTTTTTGTTTTACAACCAAAAATACACTAACATACAATGCCGAAAATCAAAATACTCCGCCTACTTCGCTTGCTTGAAACAATACTAACTCAAGGTCACTGCGTACGGAAAGGTGAAACAAATTTGCCTAAAAATGTTTGAGTTGGTAACGTGGAAGAAAACTGCCGTCAAACGGTTTTTGGAGGAATCGATAGACAATCGCCAATCTTTGGAATTATATGCGCATGGTTGGAAAACAAACCACGTATATGAGTGCAAACAACGAGTGGATTGTTCTCAATTGATTTCAAAAAAATCGTAAAATGACGATGACGATTTATTGCACCATATATCCGAACATTTGGAGCTAAAATGTTCACTAGTTTTAAATCCTTTGGCAAAGGAATGGATTGCCGCTGCGATAGTTTCAGGCGTCGTACCATAATATCCAAAGGATTTTGCAAGATTTCAATGTGATTGCATGGCGCAGAGACATTTGATGGTTGATACATTGACAGGTGTTTCTCATCAGATTCAATTGTTAGTGGTAAATATTCTTCAGTTGGGTTTCATCTTTCCGGAACAGGAATTTCATCTGAATGCGACAGCGGTAATTGAGCATATGTCGTTACAGTGTATGTCAAAGAACCAATTTTTTTTTCTGTTTATACCGAAAATTTCCAAACACGTAACAAAAGCAATTGAGCGTAAAACGGCTATCCGTATTTCACCAGATTTCACAAGCCGATTTTCACTTTATTTTTTGTGTTCTTTTGTCACTTTATATATTTAAATGAAAAGCTTTTTAGTTTTAACCCCTTAAGGACCGAATTTTTTTCAAATAAATGCACCAAAAAAATCAATTTTTTTTTAATAATTAGAACTATTATTTTGACATATTAGGAACAAAAAAAAAGTCTGTTTAAAAAATAAATTTTATTTTTATAAATAAATTTGTTGTTTTTTAATTCAAATAAATGTAAAAATGATACATATTGTTTTCACAATTTAGTTTAGGCAAATACATAATGGAACGTACAATATGTGGCCGCCCGAGTTATCTCGGGTATGGTCTTTTTGGACCATATAGTATGTCCCGAGATATCTCGGGCCTGGTCCTTAAGGGGTTAATTTTTAATTTTATATTGTAGTTTTTGTTTCTTCCTTATTGTAACAATTTTTTAATTTTTTTAGAAATATCGATTTGGAGGATAATTTCTTCTTCGGTTTCATTTTTACTACTATTGCATAATTTATTTGGAAGCTGTTGTGTGGCACCTGCTTTGTTTTTAAGTTATGGATAAAATTAAATCGTAATTTTTATTGGTTTTGGTGTTGATTTTGTCGTTAATTAAATTGTTGTTGTTTTTGGTTTTGTATATTTCCAGCTCTTCTAACCTATCTTATTTCGGTCCTTTTTTGGTTCTGTGTAAAATAGTTACATTTTTATACCTATTTGGGAAATTTCTTTCACCTTTCCGTACACAGTGACCTTGAGTTAGTATTGTTTCAAGCAAGCGAAGTAGGCGGAGTATTTTGATTTTCGGCATTGTATGTTAGTGTATTTTTGGTTGTAAAACAAAAACTAGTTATCGCAAAATATTGATGTAGGGTTCATTTTGTAGATAAAGGAATACAGATTAAGAAAAAAGTATAAAAGTTGTCTCATCTTTAATATCTTCCTCTTTAAATTGGCCGCCGAAATGATATTTTCAATTAAAATTGAAAAAATCGCGCTTTTTCGTGATTTCTTCTTTAAATGATCAGGTACGATTTTCTGTTTAATAGCAACCATTACACGGTCAATAATAATGTCATTACTTTCTGATAATGACATTAATATTGATCGTATAACTTGAAGTAATGTCGAATGATGGTCGGTAATGATGAAAATCCGGATATTTTGATTTCGAGACATCATTATTGATGTGTGGTGGGGATACTGTCATTATTAATGATAGTGTAGGGTTCGCGTCATTACTGTGTGTCATTACTATTAAATATTACATAAATTTGAGGTTATCTACGTAATTATATAATTTTTAATAAATAAATAAAAAAAGTAATAAATATTAAATTGTAAATAAATAGTAAAAATTCATCAAGATGGATGATATGTTTTATGTATTAGAGGATACAGATACAATACACGCTTTTTCTTTAGGATCCATGTAAAATTTAAAAAACAAATGCTTCTACTAGCAGTAATGAAAGTTTAGTAACTATGGAATTACTGTCATTAATAATGATTGTGTAAGGTTAAAAAATATTGAAGTAGTATTGATGCAGGTATTGACATTACTGGTAATGACATTAATATTGACCGTGTAATGGTTGCTAATGGATTATGACACTGTAGAGCATGCTGTATTTATATATGATGCTAGTTTTTTTCGGCATTTAGACCAACTTTTTTTCGCTTCCCGCACACCGTGAAGAGTTGATGTAATCAATTATATGGTGATTACCATTTGCTTTAAATTATGCCACCAACCAAATTAAAACTCCTTTTAGTTTAGCGTGATGACCAACCAACCAAAGACATTAGTTTTTGTTGATTGTTGCTTCGTACAAACAGCTACGGTTTCCAATACATCTTATAATTGTTATGCTGTGAAGATCAATTCAGGCAGCAGCCAATTTCGCTAGCTTTTTGATGATTCCATTAATTCATGCGACCAGATTTACTCATAAAGGTAGAAATGGTCAACATCTTGACTTAAGCAGAATTTTCAAATTCTTACGATTCACTCGAAATAATTGTTCAATTAAATTTCAAAATAACTTAGATTTATCCTTCATCGCTTTAACGAAATTTCTTTATTAAAACTACAAATTGGCACACCCTAAAATCAGAACCTAATTAAATCTAAAAATATACCGAACACAATTATTTTATTTTACTTTAATTAAGCAATTTTTTAATTAAATTATAATCAGAACATTGTATACATTACGTAACATATACATAACAATAATAATACACCCAGACCTTCATTTCTAATACATTTATAACAACTAAATAAAAACGAAAATTCTAGAAAATTCAACAAAAATAAAAACTAAAATTTTATTTCGATTTAATTGAAGTAACTGTTACAAGCTGTTACTATTCATAAAGTAGGAAAAATAATAATAATAATAATTAATTTTTCCAATAAATAAATTTGATTTTATATATACATTAGTATATAGTACATTGGAAAATGTATCCAAAATTTTTCAAAACTTTTTTTTTTTATATTTTTTAAATTATCCATTTTCAGGAAAATATATTATCATACGAAAAACCGAATATCGAATTTATTTATGCATTTTTGAAATGAACATTTTATTACAATTTTACGACGGGGTGCAATTTGTGTGTTTATATTATACATATTATATGTACATATTTATAAGCCGGTGCTGCACATTGGTATGAGTATTTCGTCCCTATATAGTTTATGATAAAATTTTTGGTATAACCGATTCATTATCATTATATGGTTTTGTTTATCCATAAATTTAAATTGTTTATCCAAACCGTAAAAAAAAAAAAAAATAATTTTTGGGATTTACTGACTGTCGTAAATTTGATCAATTTCCCCATTTTTCCTTTTCTTTCTCCACTTTACCATTCATTTGGGACAATATATGAGTAGTTAAGCGGCGATTATTTCGATATCTTGCTCTATTTTATGCTGATATATGTTTGGTATCATAAATTGTGGGATTTAGTCTAGATATTTTGCAAAGTTTTAATTTGCTTTGCTTTGAAATTGTTACTAGTCAACAATTTGTTGATAATAAATAATTCACAAAAAAATTTGTTTGCTATAATTTGCTTTTCAGTTTTAATAATTATTATTTCTGGCGACATGGGTAAACTCTTTTGTATCGTGTGCAAAATTATATATGTATTAGAATTGTTTGTTGTGGTGGAGATGTTACAATTTGAGCAAGACATTTTAGCATATACATAATTCTGAGAGTTATCGGCTGTATTTCCTAATGTTATTTTGGAATCTCCCGGTAAGGAAGAATAGCTCGATCGGTCATATGTTGTATTTTCTGAAAATTTAAGTGCAAAACAGGGTAGCGATTTATTTTGTAGGAATTAAGTATAGATATTGGTTTTGTTTGTTTGTTTACTTCTAGGCAACCTGATGAAGTTTTGGCATTCTGCAGATTATTATCCTCCCTATAATAGTTCTCTATGTTAATTATGGCCGATACTTAAGAATTAAAGAACTTGGAGATGGAACAAATAAAAATAAAATTCGCCTTAAACTAATAAGTGCGTAAGACTTAACTTGATGTTTTATTCAAAAATACTATATGTTGCACAAACTAACTGCACAAACTAACACTCCTTCTCAACATGTAGTAGCGTTAAATTAAACCAATTACTCTCGTGTGTTTAGCCAATTTTGATCCATCTAGTGGTTTCGTCAGCATATCTGCAATCATATTGTCGGTTGCGTAATAAATGGCTGTTATCTTGTTTGAAGTTATAAAGCTGTGTACGAATTTGTATTTTATGTCGATATGTTTTACACGCTGATGACAAATTCGATTGTTGAGCAATTTTATGCATCCTTGATTGTCCTCGAATATTTTGATTGAAGTTCCGATTGTCTCGTCTAAGTCGTTGAATATGCGCTCTATTCAGATGAGATCACGTACAGCTTCGGCAAATGCGATAAATTCAGCTTCTGTCGAAGACAAAGAGACAGATGTTTGTATCTCCTGTCCAGTCAGCGTCAACGCAACATTTGAAACTTAGGTCGTTTTCGCCGTTTCCCAATTTAAGGTTAAGAGATTTGGTGGCTTTTAAGTATCTGGAAACTTTCTTCTTGAGGCTACAATAATATCATCAACATGGTTGGACATAACGTGTTGATCTACTTTCTTTATGTATAAACATAGGTCATTATCGCTTTTCTCGCACCTGTTCTTATTCATGACAGTGTTAAATTTCTTATTCCATTCTTTTGCATCCTGTTTGAGACCATACAAATTTTTTATAAGTTTACATACCTGCGTACGGTCAACGGTCGCAAAGCATTTCGGTTGTTTCATATAAACGGTATGTGATAGATCTCCATTTAGGTATGCAGTTTCAATGAGTTGATGTTGATCGCCGTCTGCTGTTTCCGTTTGATTATCGTTGTCAGCTGATTCCATTCGGTGATCGCTTGAGATATCAATGGTTGATTGGTTTTTTTATTTCGGCGCTTCAATAAAGTTGACATCATGGCAGCTCTTTATTTTCTGTGTGCTAACATCCAGAAGCCTATAACCTTTTGTACCAAGTTCGTATCCCACGAAGAATAATTTTTCGCCTGTGTCGTCCAACTTTTTGCGCTGGTCTTTCGGTACGTGGGCATATACAGGTGCTCCGAATATATGTAAGTAACTTAAGTCCGGTGATTTATCGTTCCAGAGCCCATACGGAGTGGTTTATACACTCTTAGTTGGTAGACGATTGATTATATGATTTGCTGTAGTGATTTGCTTCGCCCCAAAAATTGTTTATGTAAACCTGAGCTTGCTAACATGCACCGTGTCATTTCGATTAGGGTCCGATTTTTGCGGCGTGTTCGTGAATAAAATGTCGACAACAGTTGATTGAGGCTCTGAGTGAGCATAGTATTACCTTTTAATCGATTGCTACTGTATCGCAACTGCAGAATTTGTTGCCTGAGCACATGGTCCCAACAGAATATTCAAACGGTGATCATCACGTTGATGGAAAAGGTGGTCAGGAGATTGAGGATGACATTTCTGTCTATTCTAGGAAAACAGTAGGTGTTTGCCATTATCAAGTGAACAAATACCTGTGGCAGTTGATGAGGATTGTGAACTGGGTAAAGAATTAGCGCGAGTGGAGAAGGTCATAAAATAATGATTTTAACAAATTTTTTATTGGTTTTGAGCTCTTTATTTACAAAATATTTTATAGCTTTAGCTTTCGAATCCAATTCGGATTCATTCTCAAAAGCAAATGAATTGTTTTTTCCAAAAAATTGTTTCCTCTATATAATAAAAAATTATGGCAATCACAAATTCTTTTTGAAAACCGACTTTTCATGGAAACGCACCGCTATATAATTTTTCGAAAAAAATTGTATACTAAAGCGTTTTCACGTAAAAAAGGTTGTACATTTGAATAAAAATAAATTTGATGAGACAAAACCAAATTAGATGAACAAATCATATGAGTTACCGATATATGCGTAATCTTCTACAATGTTTATTGAATTTGCACTTGATTTAATGTGTAACATTTCCAAAATCGATCTTTTTCTAAAATTGTTTTTAGAAGATTACGCATATATCGGTAACTCATATGATTTGTTCATCTAATTTGGTTTTGTCTCATCAAATTTATTTTTATTCAAATGTACAACCTTTTTTACGTGAAAACGCTTTAGTATACAATTTTTTTCGAAAAATTATATAGCGGTGCGTTTCCATGAAAAGTCGGTTTTCAAAAAGAATTTGTGATTGCCATAATTTTTTATTATATAGAGGAAACAATTTTTTGGAAAAAACAATTCATTTGCTTTTGAGAATGAATCCGAATTGGATTCGAAAGCTAAAGCTATAAAATATTTTGTAAATAAAGAGCTCAAAACCAATAAAAAATTTGTTAAAATTATTTAAATATTAGCTCAATAAACATAAATATAATTATAAAATAATGATGTTACAACGAGAGTTGTGTGAGGGGTTGGAAATTCAACCGGAACGGAATGAATTTTCAGATGTTGAACGTGTCATCGCTAAGTTTACAGGTGATGACACTTATTGTATGATATTAAAAAGTGAATTGATGATTACGAGTGTGTTGTGGCACCATTAAATTGCGATGAGAAATTTCGATTTCTTAGTGCACGCCGGTTATTGGATGGGACTGCAAAACTGTTTTTACAAACTGTGAAAGTTAAATCTTGGATGGTACCTTGAAAGAGAAGATGTTGAAAGAATTTGATCATGTTCAGGCTCGTCAGTTGCAAGGCACCCGAAAATTGAAAACAGGTGAGTCATTGCGACGATATGTCATTGCCATTCAGGAGATTGCTGGTCCGGCGCAAGTGGATGATAGTGACTTGATTGATTTTGTGATCAGGGGACTTCGGGATAATAGTGTTTCTGCTTCTGTGTTGTATGCGGATATGAAAGCCTTAAAGCACAAACGATAACCAAAGTGGTAACAACATCATCGTAAAATACTACCGCATAATCTACTTATGCAGCAAGAGTCTCGTCAAATAACCATAGATCGGTGCGATGCTACAATTGTTACAAAGCTAAACGCGAACAAGTTTCAAGTGTGGATTAAACGATCACATTATTAAGGATTGCCCAACCAAGCTAGATAGAGTTGCTGCTATTGCTGAATTTAATGCTGACAACAATGATCCAGAACAACAAGAGATGAATGCTGATTTAGCTGCCGTACAATTGGTAAGGGTCGCTTTCCCTCCACAGTGGCGGAGGAAGTACAGAATATATTGAATTAAACCAAAATTCGAATAAAACCGCTATTTTGAATAGAACTTATTTCTGTGCTTATGATGCTACTGTTGTGAATGAGTCTTATTCCACTGGAAGTTGCTCGTCACGTTATTGGACTGAATTTCCGATCGCTTCTGCTCGAGCCTGAGGTAGATGTTGACCATCTTGCATTACCATATATTTTTAATTTTAGTGTTAAATCAGATTTTTCCGCTATTGATATTAATACCAGATTGAGTCCTTTACACCAGGACATTTTACTTAGGATCATTGATGAAAATTATATGAAAATTGAGCATATACCGTCTATCTGTCGTGTAGTTAACCCAAATATTTAATGATATATTGCAAATAAACACTATATCCGTCCAAGTGACTCGTCATACGTATCACCTATCGTGCTTGTTAAGAAAAGAGTGGTGAAACACTGATATGTGTCGACTATCGGGCGTTAAATAGACTTCCGCTTATTGAGGGACGAGTATTTGGAAGGAAAAAAATACTTTGCAGTACTTGATTTGTGCAGCGGTTTTCACCATGTCAAAATGGCAGAAGATTCAATTTGTTATACATCGTTCATAACACCACAGTGTCAGTTTGAATATCTTGACATGCCGTTTGGGCTTAAAAATGGTCCCAGTAGCTTTCAATGGTTTATTTCCGGTGTTTTAATAGAGTATGGATGATATATCCATTGTTTATATGGATGATATTCAGATAATAACTAGAACAATTCCGGAACATTTTGTTTTCGGATGGAATTGAAATTATCAAAATGCAATTCTGTTTCACTGAGATTGAGTACTTAGGATATCTGGTAAATCACGATGGCATTCGACCAAGCAACATCCATATTGAGGCAATTCGTCATTACCCAATTCCTACGAACGCCAAGCAGATTCAATCTTGTTTGGGGCTTTTCTCATACTTCCGACGCTTCATTCCGTTTTTTTCCAAAATTGCCAAACCATTTCTTGGTTTAGTTAAACAAAATAACTACTTCCGATTCACCGATGAGTGTATGCAAACTTTTACCATGTTGCGAGTTTAGTTGTCTTCTGCTCCGGTGCTTGCCTTATACAGTCCAGTTCACGAGCTTAGTTGCACTGCGATGCTAGTGCCTTGGGATGCGGTAGTGTGTTGTTGCAAAAACCGGAAGAGTGCGACAGTCCCTGAATCTCAATACCACATTTTCGAACTAGAAACCTTGGCTATCATTAATTCATTGCACCGTTTCCGGGTGTATTTATAGAAGGAATTCCATTTCGAATTGTTACTGATTGCAACTCGCTTACAATGATGTTAAGTACGAAGAGGAATCTTAATGCTCGTATTGCTCGTTTGGTCCTCCAGCTTGAGAATTATAATTAAACGATCGAACATCGTAGTGGTGAACGAATGGGCCGCGCCGATGCCCTTAGTCGTTGTTATTTAGTTGCTGCCATTTCTGCTGATGATATCGACATGCAATTGTAAGCAACACAGAATCGAGATTCGGATATTATTTGTATCCGTGACCGCCTGGAACATAAATCATCCAAATTGTTTGAATTAAGTGACGGGTTGATTTATAGAAGAGACGTTTCTGGTACGTCATTCGTCTGATTCATGAAAAAGTTGGTCATTTGGGAGTGGCAAAGTGTGTTGATCAGCTTAAAATGCATTATTGGTTGCCTAAAATTACGGAAAAAGTCTCGAAAAGTTCATTCTGATGTATTATGTTTTCCACTCCGACTCGTATAATGAGCGAAAATTGCATCCTAAAAACTCATACCGTTTGATACTGTTCATATTGATCATTTTGGTCCTCTTCCGTCATTAATATCGAAGCGAAAGCATATTTTAGTTGTGGTGGATGCATTCACTAAATATGTAAAACACACATTTTTAAATTTTTTTAAAAACTTATTAAATATTTCGCAAAATTATTAAAAAATTAATTGTTTTTAAAAAATTTAAAAAAGTGTGTATTAAGTGTGTTTCGCGTTTCGCCAAGTGCCTACGGCAGAAAGTGTAAAAAGTATTAAATATGTAAAATTGTATCCAATGAATTCTACCATTACAAAAGAAGTGTGTGCAGCCTTATGTAAATATTTTGAATATTAGAGTCGTCCAAGGACCATTGTAAGCGATCGGGGTACTTGTTTCACATCATTAGACTGCAATACCTTTTTATTAGACCGAAATATTGATCATGTGAAAGTTGCTGTTGCATCACCGCAAGCCAATGGTCAAGTTGAACGTGTCAATCGTGTTTTGAAATCAATGTTAAGCAAATTAAGCGAACCGGTACAACATTCGAACTGGTCTAAAATGTTGGCTCGTGTTGAATTTAGTATGAATAACTCAATTCATCAAACAATTAAACAGACCCTATTTCAATTATTATTTCGTGTTGTACAACGTGGTGGAGAAGTTGATGTGTTCTCAGAGCATTTGGCCGATAAAAACGATAGTCCTTGGATCGCGATATGGAATTATCACGCAATAAGGCGTCAATTGCTATTGAGGCTTCCCAGCAAGCAAACTTACGATGACAGTTGTCAAAAAACAGATCCGCTAAGTATTTTGGTGAGGGTGATTTTGTGGTTATTAGAAATGTTGATACTACCATTGGGACCAATAAAAAAATTATTTCAAAATTTCGCGGAGTGGATGTTGTTCATGGAGTACTCCCGAATGATCGGTATGTCATTCGTGAAAATTGAAATCTATCAGCTGACTTAGTTCCCGCATAATGTAGTGATTGAGGCTTCGAACTTGAGAATGTGGACTGATGGGCGTGACAAGTCAGCTAAGAGTAGGGCGATTCCGGGTGGTGACACTTGAATTTTATAAATTGTTTAAATAATTTAATGCTGATCTATATGGTTCTTTTCCATTTATATATTCAAGTTTGTATTAATAATATTTTTTTGTGATCGAGTCGATCAATTGTCAGATCGGCCGAATTGTAATACATAGTTAACGTTCATTTCAAATTCAAATATAATTATTTCTATCTTCACTCTTGATCTGTGCTACCACCACTTTGTCGCTGGTTGGTATTGTAAGAATGACGCGAAGAGAAAAATGTGTGAAGAACTATTAGAAGAACAGCAGCGAAGACGAAAGGGACGTAATAAATAAAAAGGAATAGCTATAGAAAGTTTGTGTATAAAGAAAAACAGTTTAAAATAAATTCTTGAAAATGTATTATAAATTTAATTAATTTTATAAACATTTATTTTAATATTTTTAACATCATTTTCTTGAAGTGAAAAAAAAGATTTAATTTTATTTTAAGAATCTAAATGGAAAATAAAATAAAATATTAACCTGGAAAAAATGTGGGAAAAATTTACATAATTTACAATGATGACGCTGATTTTTCTGATGTTGTTGATGTTGCTGCTGTTGCTGGAACTGCTGATGAATTAAGGCGGCGATGATGTGGTCGTTGTTGTCACTGTCACCTGGTGTGATGACGGCGATGATGGTGATAATAGTGTTGCTGCTGATATCAGCCGCTTGCGGTGATGATGAATGGTGGCAACAAAGTTATTACGCGTCTGGTGTGATAATGGCGATGATAGGTGATATCTTGGCGTTAGTGGTCATGATGATGCCAGCAATGACGCTGATGATGTTGGTCAGCAAAGCATAATGTGGTGTGTGG
Organism: Tipula helvola; assembly: GCA_963556165.1. NCBI lineage: Eukaryota > Metazoa > Arthropoda > Insecta > Diptera > Tipulidae > Tipula > Tipula helvola. Next base: position 334,568,521 of record OY744481.1, on the reverse strand, counting down.
ATGTACGTCAATATAACGATAGCGGCTATGGTGCTGAAGTTAATAATGATGTTGGCTGCTGTTGGTGCTAAATTGCTAATAGTGACTGCGGTGACGATGTAACTTGACTCCATTGCGTATTACGTGCGTATATGCGTCTGTACGTGGGGTGGCACGTATTTTTATAGGTGCACTGTATGTACATGGTGTGATGTCGTGTGACTCCATGTGTGGTCATTACATACAAATGAACAAAACTAAAATAATAAAATTAGCGTGGCACATGGTTTTTTTTTAACACTTTAATAAAAGTAAGGTACATACCATTTACCTGGTACGGGGTCGTACCAGGTATTTACAAATTTTACATAAAAAAATATTGCGCCGATTTTTTGGGGGCGGGCATTTTTCCATGTGCGCAATTTACTATGTGAGCATCTTTATGTGTGTTTCGTGTCACCAATTTTGCATTTATGTCAGTGAGGTTTTTTCTGACCATGTAAATAACATTTTTCGCAAGGCTAAATGTCCACTTTGTACTCTTCGCCGTCACCAGCTTAGTAAAAATGTTGTGATAATTCTATGATGAATTTCCGCCTAGTGGCACTTTATAACAGCAAGCGCAGTGCTATTTGTAAGCTATACAAAGACCACATAACACACGCATCCTGTTGGATACGAGTGCTTCCGGCAACTGATTCATAAAAATCAAATTTTACCAATAAAAACAAAAATTTATAAATTCAATAATTTTATTTTTATTTATTCAAGAAAAATTTTGTAAAGTCCTTTATTCCAAACAAATAAAAACAATAACACATAAAAAACAGGAAAAAATGTGAAAAGTTATTTGTTATTTCCCAAACAACCGACAAAAATATATATTGAGCCATAAACATATAGTATACATATATAAGCAGAACATGAACCATCATTTACATAATCCTTTAAACATGAACCATATTCAATTTAACATATCCTTTTTCAAATAAAATATAAAAACAACAAAATTATTTTTACATACAAACATACACACACACGCACAAGAAGACACACCAACAAAACGGGGATAAAACGGAAAATCATTTCGTTTCGCCAAAAATGTAGATGAAAAATAAATAAATAAACAAAAAAGAAACTTTTTCCTGTTTTGCCAGCTCATTTCGGAACACAACAACACACAATATAAACAAAACGGAAAAAAAGGATATAGAATTTGATGAGTATAAAAATACCAAATATCCTTATTTAAATAAAATTCTCTTCTGTGTGTAAATTTTCCGCACTTTGTGGTATTTTCCTTTAATGTGCCCCTATACCGCCCCAAACCAACGGAAAATTGAAATAAACAAAAAAAAAAAAACAAGCGGGGCTATTTATAATAATGCTAATCAAATGGTGGACCAACATAAAACAAACATCATAACTAAAAATAACAATAACAAAAAAAAAAGCTCCAAAATGTGTAATACAAGTTATAAAGTATCGCTTTCGCCGAGCTTTCGGCAAAAATAACACACATCCACACATTTACATAAAAACAAAATAAGGAGGACTAAACAAAGTCGAACGAATAGCTAAATAACAACAACAACAATAAAAGGATATTTATTTGAATTTATCACTTCCTTTTTTTATTTATTTTTGGTTGGGTTCTGTTTGGTTTTAGTGCTTTTTGGCTATATACTCGTTTACATTTAAATTCAACATCAACAAAAATTATGTTAATTTAGTGTTTTTTTGTTGTTATTGTTGTGAGGGGCGCAAATAAAAATTGAAAGGACTTTTTCGCGAAACTTGATGTTAATATCAACAATAATAAACAAGAAGACATATTCGGGCTTTTTAGTTACGTTTTTTGTTACTGCTTTGGGCGCCTTTTTCACTTTTTGTGGATCCAACATACTTATGTATTTTGTTTTGAATAAATTGTTTAGAATTTTTTGTTGTCCAATATGGTGTGACTAGTTTTTGTTTGTGGTATGCTTTCAAGTATAGAACTTTGTTATCCTAATTTTGTTCGGGACTGTCACATAATTTACAAACATGATTTTTTTTCCTCCTTTCTAGGCTCTAATGAAGAAGTGAAATCGTTATATTCGCTCAGTTTTTGAATAAAAAGTAAGAATGTTCCTAAAGGATTTAAAAAGTGCAGGACTGCCAAGCGAGGCCATATTGGCTGAAACTTATCTGAAAGATATGATTTTGTTGTATGGTTGGTTTAAACTTTTTTCAACGCATATAGTACAAAACTCAAGATAATCCAACGAGGCCCCTTATTTCACTCACGCAACTGTTTATCCAGAAGAAAGGGCGATAGTGTTATCGCTGAAAGAAAGCTTGCCGAAACATTTCGTTAGCATAAATAAATGATTCAGTCTCGTAAGATCATTAAAATCAAATTTCAACTAAAAACGAAAGTCACAAAGTCACAAAGCTTACCAGTGGTTTTGTTTGAAAAGCATGAGGTTCTGCGTCATTACAAACAAAAATGGTGAACAGGATAGGGGTTTACCAAACTACAGTAGAATAGAAGACGGGCATTTTGCTGAATTAAAGCGATTTACGCGGTTAAAGAAAGACGACTCGATACTCGATACGAGTGCACCACCAAACTTATTAGTTGAAAAAGGATAATTATTACAGCTTTACAACTCACGTGCAAAGAAGATATTATCGGTAATTGACAGGATCTTAAGAAGCTTAAGAAAAGTTATATGTAGAATTTACTGGACATCAGGAACGGACATACTAGGAGATTAGTGTCAAGCATCGTGATGGAAAGTTAGAATACAGTAAACAATTGAAGACTGGTTAAGAACATGAAAAAGTAGGATTATAGAAAATTTCTGAAAGAAAGCTTTTTGGTATATTACAGACTGGAAACATAAATGAAAATGGAAAGATCATATAACTCTTATTGAAACTATTCCACTGACTGGCCAGAAAGCCAAGAATAACTTTCTTCTGGGAGTAACAAAACTTCACTGTACAAGGTCGAATGTGGAAGGTCTCGCTTTTAACAGAAGGTCTTTCTTTTAAAAGCGAGATAAAAGATGTAAATTAGTTTGAGAAATAAATTAACTCAGAATTTATTATGTTGGAATTTAATTTTATAGTTAAGGTATGAGTTTGGATACAGGTGCCCAAGTGAATTGTTAATTCTAGAAACTGGTAAGAGTGGAGCCTTAACCTTTCCAACGTTGTCGGTTACTGAGGGTGAGCAAGCTAGGTAGAGTTAAGAATTGAGTCGATTTGAGAGAGCTTAGTGTTGATACCTCTTCAAACACCACTCTGAGTACTAAGCAATTCTCAGCTTCAATTTTTCAGTATCCAAGCAATTGTATGTATAATTCCCCTTTCCATTGAGTGTTAGACTTAGGCACGTCTCTTTATTTCTGGCTCTTGTTCGATATGAGTAAGCATCCATCTTACGCCAACAAAATTTGATTCTATTGTCATGTTTTAATACGCGGACAGTCTCTTCCTCTTGATAAATCTTTTGAGTGCTGACAAGAATGTATCTGTTGTTAAATTGTAAGTCAACTCTTGGTGGATTGTGATGTACACTTTGACGAATTTAGATCATATGCCTGGTTTCTTTTCGATTTCGTTCGCTCCAGCCATATCAAGTCCATAATGAATAAACGGTTTACTATTGCGGTTTTAACGGTTACTTGCGTCATAGTTTGTTCGACTTTATAGTTTAGAATTTAGCCTACAACACAATCAGTAAAAATTTATATTGGCAGTTTTCGAACTGTAATAATCCAGAAGAATTATCGGAACAGATGAGATAACAAGGTGACCCGAGTGTGATAAGTTGACTCATCTCGTCGAAAGCTTACAAAACGAATGATGGAACGATGAAGTTCGGTCTGTAATTAATGAAACCAGGCCTTACTCGTGCAGCATGGTCTTATAGAATGTCACTATCATGAAATTTTGCATCATCACAACGTCTTTGAGAGATCTTTTGTTTATATTCGTTCAGTCAGTAAGATCGGGCCCACCTGAGAGCTCATCGGTATAGTGCTGCAACCCCAAGATATAGGCTAAATGATTCCATTCAGTTGTCGGCAACAGATCTAATATTTGTTTAGTTCGATTTAAGATCAATACTTACCACTTGGAGGCCAATGCAAAAATGTCACTGAATCCGCCCAATAATGCCCGATAAAAATCCATCACATTACTTGCATGGATTACGACAAATATACAAAGCACCAATTAGCTCATCAACCGAACTATTATACATGTGCAAATTCGTCAACTAAGCAGAGCTCTTGCGTTTCCGTATCGATGAAGTTCATTCTGGCAAAGTGGACTTTATCAAATAAGGAATGTTTAGTTTCTTCAGCTTAAGTTCGTTTCGTAGGCACCGAGGTAGATATTGTTGCACGTGGCGTTACACTGATTTATCCTATCCGTAATGATTTTATTGGAACGATAGCTGGAGCTCGTCGACCAAAAGGATTGTACAGACAAAATTCTGTAGAAAGAAGATTTCTCTTCGTGTAGGCAATTTTTCCCTGATGGCTGATTAACCTTTAGAAGATAAATGTATTCTTTTGCATAATTTGGATTGCTGCTGCCATGTTTTAGTGAATTCTGGATAATGAAGAAAATAATTAATTGGACATTTTTGTTATAATGTGAGCTAATGCAGTTGTTTATGTGTAGTATTGCTACTTCCGATTAAGAGGTCGTCTATATAAAAATCAAGCGAAGTTAAGTGAAATTGAGGATATTGTGCTAGCTTTGGTTGCATTTCTCCCATATGGTCGAGCTGCTTATATATTCAATAGAAATAAACCTTGCTCAAAGTTGGTTAAAGAGAGTCGCCTTAAATTACAAACAAAATCCATTTATATAAAAGACTGGAACCTCTCGAGGTGATCAGAACTTTGGTCCAGAAAATTACGAGCATACCTGAACTCATCTCAAGTCAACTCTTTCTAAGCTCAAATTCAACTCCCAAATCAATCCCTAACTAGACCCCTCAACATCTGAAGCAAACCCAACTCAATCTTCAACTAAACTTCCACCTACTCTCTCCTCGAACAACTTAATCTTAGACCAAAGCCATTGCCAAGCCTTGATTGGCATAGCCTACGGCCCTACGCAATGCCACATACAATAAATTACGTTAAATAATCGGATATCTGAGTTTAGTTCTAGCTTTAGTATGTTTTCTATATTTATTTGACACTGGAAACACACAACCGATGTATCCCACCAGAAAAGTGAATGTTTCTCTTTTGCTCTTTTCAAGTACAAAGTTGTCTGTAATACAGCCGTTGTGCTCATTTGCGAATTTGATCCCTCTCAGAGTTAGTAGAGGGGTAAACGCTTAAGACAGATTTGATCGTATTGATAATTTATGAATGGGAAAATCACAAATTCAACCAAGAACGGTAATGTCACCAAATCCAAGGTCATTCAAAAATTTGGAAATAAAATCATTTCCCATTAAAATATTTTGGTAACTTGAAAGCGCTTTCGAAGAGCGAAGAGAGTTTTCCGTGCTAGCCGAATGAAACGATCAAAGCATTATCATCCAAAAAATTAGTTAGTGAACCTAAAGATGATATTCTTTAGTGACTTACCCAATAATTAAACTTCAGTGATACCAGCGATTTACCACTCTAAACACGCGTTTGGCCAGGTCTATTCTAATTCAAGGTTTTGCAATCTTCCCAAAAATTAGCAACAATTTTGTTTGTTCAAACCCAATTTTCCCATTAACTCCCTTATCAGAACTTGGGATCTGACAATCCCTAACTCAATCATCAGCTCAACCTCTACCTTAATTTACAACTCAACCTCCAAATAAATCCTAAATAATATCACCAAATTAATCGCCAACTAAATCACAAATCAACTTTCAAATCAATCCTTAAATTAATTGACTGAACCCCTGAATCAACAATGTAAGCTAATTGAAATCTCAACGCTCTACTCAACTCAATACTCAACGGCCAACTCAGCTTCGAAATAAAGTCGATTCGAAATTTAAATACGTGTATGAACTCAACTTAAACCAACTCAATCTAACCTCTCACTAAATTCTCAACTCGATCCCAAATTAATGCTCAACTGAACGCCTCAGTCAAATGTAACCCTATTCATTACTAACTTCACTTCACCTCAACCCCTAATCCAGCCCTAAACTGAACCATAACTCAACCACAAACTCCTAACTCAAAGTTCAACTCAAACTCTAAATCAACACGGTTCGAAAACCATGCGTACCTGAACTCAACTTAATGTAATATTCAATTCAACCTCCGACTCAACCCTAAATAAATCACCAATTGAATACTCAATTCTAACTCAACACGCTACTCGACAACAACCCAACGCTCAACGCAACCCTCAACTAAACGTTCACTCAATCCAAAATTCAGCATGACCCCAAAAAGTATATGCATACATGAACTCAAATAAGTGTCCAACTAAATGGCTGAATGAACTCCAACCAAACCCTAATGAACTCCAAGTTGACCACAAATTTAGCCCTCAACTCAACCCCAAACTGATCTAAAGCTAACTTTAAACACAACTCTCCCCAAATAAATCCACAACTGAATCTCTCACTAAACTTCAACTCAACAACAATTTAACTACTAACAAAACCCTTAACTCGAAAACTGCCTCAACTCAACCCTAACTCAACCTCTAACTCGACCCCAACTCAACCGCTACCTTCTAATTATCTCAATCCCAACTCAACTCCAGCTCAACCCTGAATCGGATCTAGTCCCACCCCAAAACTCGATCTACAAACTCAACGCCCAACTAAATTCTCAAGCCATCAAATATCAAAAATTGCTCAACTGATCACTTAACCCTAATCCAACCCCAATTCAACTCCAACTCAACCCCAATTCAACCTGTAAATGGAGCCCAGTATATTTAACAAATTTACCATTTGCTCACTAAACCCTAAACCAATCCCAACTCAACACGAACTAACCCGAAAAATTGACGCCTAACTTAACCTTCAACTCAACTCCAAACTCAACGGCTAACTCAATTCTCAAACCAGCTTATATAACAAATTGGTAAATATTTATGAAAAGAGGTGGTTTTGAATTAATTCGAATGACAAGTACTCGAACCTCTTGACGATCTGATTCGAAAAGCTTTTCAATTCTTCACCTTGGCCATAGGAAAGCCTTTCTCGAGATACCTTGGGTACAGACAGTCATCCAGACAGACGGATGAGAACTTCTTTTTTTTTTTTTGCTTTTTTGACTCAGGGACTTTCAAGTCGAGAACTGTAGTTTTGGACCAAAACAATGTTTGGTCATTCTTGACAGAATTTCAATATTTTGGTCCTTTTGAACCGAAGTAATTAACAATGGAACCACCTGCGTATATTGACGTTGTCAATAAAAAAACGTATTGCCTGGACGATGACTAAAACAATTGTACAGTTAAAAATCGATAAATTAAAATTCGTACACCTACGAATAGGGGCATTCCTGAAACGGGCGCTTAAATTGAGTTTGCATTGAGGTCTGGCAGCCTAGTAAAATATAGTCATTAGGCGAAGGGAAATCTAACAATAAAACGACCCTTTATATCTCTATTGTGAATTAGATGTTAGAACATATTGAATTGGAAGCTCTTTTAGTTTCAAAAACGTACGTAAACTTTTGAGAATATTAAGCTCCATTTGTAAGATTTGTGGGTCATGTGATTTGCTCACAGAAGAATACCAATATTGTGACACGGATGTTCCAGAGGATCACTGACGTGTAGTGATTTAAGATCATTCCAGGTAAATCGTAAGGCGATCCAAAATAAAAACGTCATCTCTATGCCTTAAGAAAAAGTTCGTATCTATGCAGGATATAGTGCTGTTCAACTTTCGTAGTGGTATTTAAAACCACACCTGTTATTGGAATCGACATTTTGTGACGAGTTAGTTGTAGTTTCTTTTCGCAAGAATACCTCCGGCTCCGAGCAAGATTCTAGCAATACCGTTGAGATAGGGAACAGCTTTGGCTTCAAGCAATTTAATTGTATAAATTGCCTAATCAAGAATGTAACTACTAATCCTTGCTTAACATACCGTGCGCAGAGTTTGTTAAATAAAAAAAAAAGTAATTAGTCCCGGTGACTGGCAAAGGCCGAAACAAATTAGCTGCAATGTTCCATAGGATGTCTTTCAAATTCTGAAACTTGTGAGATTATAGAGTTCTATAATTATTCAAAATTATTTGATTTTTTTGGATTAATCAAGTTAGGCTTGCGGATTTTAATTATGTTGAGTGGCTTTGAATTAAAGTTACTTGAGGGAAGAGAGACAAAATCCCGAGAGTCAAAAGCCCGAGGGTACAAAATCCCGAGAGTTTGGAAAAAACCCGAGAATACAAAATCCCGAGCATACATAATCCAGAGGATACAAAATCCCGAGGTTACAAAATTCCGAGGAAATAAAATCCCGAGGATACTAAATCCTGAAGATACAAAATCCATAGGGTACAAAATTCCGGAAAGCTTATGAAAATTCAAAAGGAACTACTGCATTTGCCTGAAAAAAAATCCAAAAGTTCTAAAATCCAGAATAGTTGAAAAGTAAAAATCCAGAAAAATAAAATCCCGAAATAAACAATCTAGAAATTATCGGAAAAGCAATCCAGAAAATATCCAGAAAAAATATTTTGTTTAAAATAAATGAAAAAAATTCAATTTTAGAGGCATTTTAGACTTTTGAGATCATTAGAAACATTTGTGGTACATCTATCCTGAGAAGCAATAAGAACGATACAATTCCTTTGATCTGTATCTGCAAGGTTGACGAAGTATTTACAAAGCATTAAATACGCAATTCGCTCCAATACATTAGTCGATGCCATACTAACTCAACGAATTAAACCAACCGCAAAACTTGAAACATTTGTGGTAGTACTATCAGTAGAATCTATATGAGCGATACAATTCCTTTGATCTGTGTCTGAAAGGTTGACGAAGCAATTTCCATTATCGTAAATATTAAGAACTTTACGGAAAAAGTAAAATTCGATAGACGCACTTTGATAATTGCGTTTCTGGGTTTTCGTTTTCTGGATTTTTGTTTTTCTGAATTTTTTTGTTTCTGGATTTTTTTTGTTGAGATTTTCAGTTTCTATATTATTTTTTCTAGATAAGGTAGCCAACCCCCAAATGCTTCGTCAACGTTACATACACAGATCAAAGGAATTGTATCGCTCGTATCGCTTCTACTGATAGATGTACCACAAATGTTTCAAGTGATGTCAAAAGTCTAAAAATGTTTGTAGTTTAAACAAAAAATTTGGGATCACTACCTACATTTGCCTGAAAAAAAATCCAGAAATTTTAAAATCCAGAATAGTTAAAAAGTAAAACTCCAGAAAAATAAAATCCCGAAAAAATATAGAAATTACCGGAAAGCCATCCAGCAAAAAAATTCAGAAAAAATATTTTGTTTAAAATACATAAAAAAATTAAATTTTATAAGCATTTTTAGACTTTTGACATTTCTTGAAACATTTGTGGTAGAACTATCAGTAAAAGAGATATGAGCGATACGATTCCTTTGATCTGTGTCTGAAAGATTGACGAAGCAATTTCCATTTTCGTAAATATTAAGAACTTTACGGAAAACAGTAAAATTCGATAGTTTTTTATTAATTTTAATTTGGTCCGCACTTTGATAATTGCGCTTCTGGATTTTAGTTTTCTGGATTTTTGTTTTTTGAATTGTTTTGTTTCTGGATTTTTTTTTTTCTGGATTTTTTTTTCGGGATTTTCAGTTTCTGAATTATTTTTGTCTAGATAAGGTAGCCAACCCAAAATATTTTTTCTGGATTTTTTTCTGGATGGCTTTTCCGGTAATTTCTAGATTTTTTATTTCGGGATTTTAAAATTTCTGGATTTTTACAACATATCACCCTTCCGGGTTTCCTCGGGATTACGGAATTTTGTACTCTCGGGATTTTGTACCCTCGGAATTATGTATCCTCGGGATTTTCTACTCTCGGAATTTTGAACCTTCGGGATTTCGATTTGCAGGATTTTGTCCCTTGGAGTTATGTCCTGCAGGACTTTGTCCTTCGGAAATACGTAACCAACCCTTACTTGAGATTATGCGACATTTTCAAAATTATTTGAGTATTTTCGGGTTTCTAAATTTTATTCTGAATTTGCATGGCAGGATTTTATAGACTAAGTGAAGATTTCTGAGCTTAATAGATGTTTTCGGGGTTAGCCCCTTAATCTTGCATTACAAAATGTTGCATTACAAAATGTTGCATTACAAAATCTTGCATTACAAAATCTTGCATTAAAAAATCTTGCAAGTACAAAATCTTGCATTTCAAAATCTTGCATTACAAAATCTTGCATTACAAAATTTTGCATTAACTGCATTTCTTGCATTAACAAATCGCATTGACAAAATTCTACTGTATAATGATAATTATACAGTAGAATTTTGCTTGAGATATCAAAAATCAAATGTCCAGGATTAAATATTCTTAACCAGAGAATATTATGTCGAGATATTATGGAAAATGGAGATTTCCATTTTAATTTTAATATTAAATTTTCATTAATCAGAAACGAAAATTTAAATTCTGGAAAATGAAAATTAAATCTTTTTTATCCAGAATATGTTGTTGAAATATTTTGAAAATTGGAGATTTCCTTTCTAATTCTAATATTAGCCGTATTTCTTGACACATAGTTATCCGGATCGCTATTTGCACAATTTTTTTTATTATATTGAACTTTTATGAATACGTTCAAACTTTTGAATTATTCTGGTGTATTCCAGATTGATAAATATTTAAGAAGAGGAGAAATTGTTAAGAGTTTGCAATTCAGTTTCGATCTGCGAGCATGTGGAAAATAAATCATTTTTCAGTACATCTCATCAGGCTATAGCGACTGAACTGCTAATTTATTACACTGATTATTTCCTATATATAGGAATCAACCGTGCACTTGTAGTATTAGCGAATTTTTACATTCCCCTGTCTAAACTCTTAACAATTTCTCCTCTTCTTAAATTTTTATGAATACGCAATAAATATTATGTTAGATACTAAAGACAGGTACAGATACTAAAACTGCAAAATTTTTTAAATGCCAGATATTGTATTTGCAAGATTTTGTACTTGCAAGATTTTGTACTTGCAAGATTTTGTACTTGCAAGATTTTGTAGCTGCAAGATTTTAGGTTGGCAAGATTTTGATTTGCATGATTTTTAAAAAATGCAAGATTTTGTACTTGCAAAATTTTGTAATGCAGGATTTCGGGGCGCTCCCATGTTTTCGATTTTAGAAATTATAGTAAGTAACGTGTTGACGAAATATTTCGAATTTTTCAAAATTAGCAAACTTTGCAAGAAATTATTGATTCCTCAAAAGTGTCGAAGATTTTTCGATTTTATTTTAAATTATTCGAGAACTTTTGAGACTATTACTACCTTAACTATTTTAAATTAAATTTGCATCATGGTTCAAATTATTTTATATTTGTCTTGAGATCCAGATTTATGAACAATTATTAAAAATGACCATGGAATAATACTTGCCCGAGTTTATAATTGTTCATAAATTTTCAAAATTCGTTTAGCTAAATTTGGACTTATTCAGATATCTTTAAATATTATCATGGAAAACGTTTTTGAAAAACACATCAAGGTTAATCGGTTAATTTACTTAAAGCTTTTAATCGGAAAAGCATTGATATGATTCAACCTTCTTTTAATTGAAGCTCAATGGTAACATTTAGTGATAACTATGAACTTTAGGGATGGTCTCAAAACCGCACCGTTTGAAAATACGACGCAAAACGTTCAATACAACCGAATTAGTATCTATGGAATTCGGCTTTTCAAAATTTGGTTAAAATGCGAAAATGCTGAAAGTAACGAAACTTGAGTAGCTATGACCCAAATAGCAATACACATATTTAAGTACTCTTTATACATTATAGAATCAAAATCTGTTTCAGCTGTTTGCATAAACTTAAGAGCTTTTGCTTAACCCTCAATTTGGACCCTCTTATTATTATTTAGGATTAATGTGTTGTGAAGCTTCTCATTCTGAATTTCTAAAGACCAATACAAAAAGCTTTCAGAACAAATTTAAAAAAAAAACTAATATTTTTAAAACACTATCTCTGATGTCATTTGATAGCTTTTAGACTTTCGAAGTAACATTTTCGAAATGTGTACACAATGTTTCACAGAATTTCTTCAATTTATCGAGACATTGATATTCTATTGCGACTAATAATACAAAAATGATAATTAAGCTACAGCAATCATTTGAAGTACTACAAGCTTCTGTGCTTACAATTTAGAGACAATACTTACAATATTGAAGTTGGCGGAACGCTCTAGGTTTCCGATCACAATTATGAAATTGCCTCTCATTAGTTTATTTCTTTAAATATTTTATGATTTAAATCAAAGCTTCAAAAGTTTAACTAAGCTTCAAATTTAAATACGGAACATCGAAAATATGGGGTGCAAACTATTTTAATAAAAAATTATCAAAATACTGTTGTTCTTTTATTAAAACACTATAGTAAACTCGTAAGCAAAAAAAAACTTAACAAATTTCCATTATCTTCAAAATAAAAAACACTTCTATCCCGTCATACGAACATCCGCGTAATAAAACCACAGAAATCCAAAATAAATGGATTTACCACGCTCTTTTCTATATAGCTTTCGCGATAGATAGATACGAAAACAAACATATTGGTGTGCGATAACAATGTTATAAAAAAAATGTTGTCATTTGACACTCCGCAAACCCATCGCCTCCTCCCCGACACCATATCCGTCATATATCAAAACGGTAAATAAAAATTCAAACATAGAAGAAAACTCAAGCAGATTTAAAATTTTATTTATATTTTTATCAAGACTACACCAACAACAAAGAAAAAAATATAAAGAAAATTATGTATGTGTGTATATTATCACAAGCTGAGCTTTTCCTCTTTTTTGTGTTTTTGTTTTGATTTGATTTTTCTGTATATACATACATATACATATTTGTTTGTATATTCTATCATTATTGTTTTGGTGATAAAATAAAATAAATTTTAAAAGCTTTTATTATCCCGCAGAAGTTTATATATTTATGATTTGGTATAAGGAAAAAGTTTTTTTTTGTATTGTCTTAAAAGATGAGCTTCTCGTTTCCCAGTTTATTTTCTATATACAATATGCATAAGTGTCACATAGATGCGCGGAGGAGTGGGCAAGTGTAAATCGTAAAATATTATTATGCGTATTGAATCTAGATGTTCCTTGTGGCAAACATAAAAATAAGTTAAAGTAAAGCTCTTTTCATGATACTTTTCATGAATTTTGTTGCGCTCTGATACTAAATTGGGTGTCACATGTGGCGAATACTATAGAATGTTTTTGAAAAAAAAAAAAATTATTTCTCAGAATTTGGGTTATCTACACACAATAATGTGAAGCTAAACTTTTGTTTGAGATTAACAAACGATAACAAATAATTGAAGCTTTTAAATTTAATTCAAACAAATCGGTTCGCAAAAGGTTGATGTGCCAATCGATTATTATTCCTCAAGGATGATTAGATCGCGTTACTAAGCTAGATAGATTTATGGAATGATTATTATCCAAAGCAATTAAAAAAGCACGAGAAATGGTTGACGGGATCCCCTGTATATACATTAAACAAATTAAATAGCATTAATCATTTAGCCTAAATCAACAGTTAAAATAAAAAATTGTTAATTTTATTTCTTAATTTTAATTTATTACCCAGCTTATCTCGACTTCAACATCTCGAGTGAGACGATTCGTTTTGAGAGTTTAAAAGAAAACAAATAAATAATTGGCATTAGTAATATTTGCAAGAACTGTCGCCGCCTACATCATACCATTTTTTAAATTTTTTATGACATTTATATTAGTCTTTCGTCGCGCGTTTTTTTTTTCTTTTTGTAGAATCTTGCTTGATGTTGTTTATTTGATTAGGATTATGAAATGTTTCAATTCAAAACAGTTAAATCTCTTTCAACCCGTTTCCAAACAATTATATCCTGAAGCGCGTGCAATATCACCGTAAGATTTAGCCAGAGAAGCAAAACTTAAGCTGTAAGGAATTACTTCACATAGTGAAGCACTGGTCTTGGTACTTTCTTAAAATTACTTCGGTTACTTTGATACATCTTTCTTTGTCGAATAACAGCTCTACTACAAAATGTTTATGTTGCGGATAGCTAAACCTAAAATCTTTTTATCTCTGGAATTAAATTTCCTTGTAATTAAATTGAATAATTCCAAAATTGTCAATATAACGCAACCATTTAACCTCCGCCCATTTCGCCACATGGACATAGTTTTAATCATTTTGTTAAAATCATAAAACTTGTTTTGACCAATTTCAATTACTTGAAATTGATCAGTGCTTCCAACAGCACGTACAAATGTATACCATTCGCGTGGATGGTGTATTTGGACGAGAGATTTTTTTCGTTTCCGCTCGATCACAGAATGGTCCACATCACATTCCGTGTGATTATTTTGATATTAGTGTTATTTTGCATGAACATCGCATGGACACAAACGTGCTTGAAGAGAAGCAAGAAGGAACTTCATTGCCTCCACGTTTGAAATCCCCCTCTTGCCACATATATCAGAAAGGTTGGTTCGATACACAATCATGAACCGTTAAATTATAGGCCCACAATTGGCGCTTGTTTTTGTCGGTGTTTTGTGCTTTATAAGCGAGATCTGCATTATTGAGATGGCCCGTCTGCATCTGTTTTATAATAATTTTTGAATCATCTGATGTTACCGCATCAATCTGCATTTTAAACGTGTCACATTTATCGCACGTATCAACTTTTGGTTTTTTAAATGCTAGTCCCATTCCTGTAAAAGTAGTTTAAACATTAAAAAAAACTAAAAAATATCCCAATGACCTATACCTTTAAAAATTTGACTATATTTATTAATAGATACGGTAGTTTCAATTTCAGCCGAGTATAATTTATACATAGTAATTAAATTTAAGTCACACTGCAAGTATTTTTTATTAGATCGTTGACGAGTGTAATGGCTTTCATATGCTGGAAATGTATTTATGTGATCAACTACACCTTACAACTGGTTATCCGATAGTTTGTTTACAGGATTTCGTTTTCCACGACTATCAACAATCATATTGTGACACGAGTGACTTTCGGTTTCGCCTAAAGTCGTTAAAAATATTTCTGGCATACGACTCATTTAATGCCATTAATGATTAGGCTATAAACGTATGAATGTGCCCTATTTCGTGGGGCAATAGTACTTTTGTCTAAACGAACTTTTTGGCTCTTAAGCTATAAGAGTGGAGGTCCCAGTATTTTATAAATATCGGTTTTTGCTGTTCATACGTAACTTTTTCTGACATTTCATTATACACACTCAACTGTTTGCATATCGGATTAGGCTACATTGTGTTTGGTACTAATAAGCTCAGCAACTGGAAAAACAATGTTGTTGCACTTAATAACACAAGCGTAATAGAAATTTCTTGAATATGTATGGTTTGTACAATAATTAGGATTTCGTACTAAGCTTCCGGTTGCATCGATATGTACAACAATGTCACCAGAATTTAAAAATTTCAATCCTTTCTCCCGCATTAATGTTACCGACAGTGGATTTGATGCTACATAAATATATTTGTCGATTGCCGATTGCTTTGACACCCGATGGATTAGGTCTATAACTTCACAGCCCTGCACCACATCTGCTAGTAATTTCCTTTCAGTACGAGCTTTGCGAAGTGTTGTTGGTTTCACAAAATTTTGCGTATTTCCTTTCTGAAATAATGACAAATCAATAGTTTCAAATTGTTTTAGATAAACTAAATTTGCAAATGTGCTCTCATTTCATTTTGAATGTAACTTCGTTTTGAACCCCTTAAGTGGGTGATTTCTTTATAAGTGCCATGGTTATATAAGTCAAGACCTAAAGTATACATATTCATAATGTTTTTAATATTTATAGTGAATTTAAATCACTGATTGTGGGATTTATATTTGCAGTTGGCATATTGAGTTATTATTTGCAGATTTATATTTCGATTGATTGTCTTGAAACATAAAACGCAAGGATGTTTAGCAAAATTTAAGGCTCTTTGTATGCTATTGCACATGTCCTCATTTGTATAACTCTCCGCAACATTCAAGTCAATAAGCAAGCAACCGCGATGCAACCAAACATCATTAGGCGGTTTTTCTAATACCATTTCCATTTTTTCAATTTCTGGAAGTTTTCGCTCTTGTTCAATATTAAATATTGCCAACGAAACAATATCTTCTAATTCTGAATTTTCGTTACTTAATTCTACATTATTTATGGATTTTTTATCAATTTCATTTAAATTGGCGAATTTAGAAACTTAAGGCGCTTTTATGGTTGCCGTCGTTTCGTCGTTCGTTCGTTCAGTTATTTTTTTAAACCAATCATATTACTTTAAAATGACGAATTTTTTCTTCTGCGATTTTTGCAGCAAGATGGTTGATCTCCAACTTTTTCACAGAACGAACATAGATAGAAAGAGATTTGAAAATAAATGGAAAGGGATGTCTATAATAGTTTTAAATGCAAATAATTTTTGTTGAGTGCATATCGCCAAAATACAGACAAAATATTTTTAGTTGATATAATTTCTTGACGAGTTCACGTCAATTTTTATTTTGTGTGACAGTGATTTTATACAATGTCTTTATATTCAGGTAGGTTAATTTGTGATTATTAATTTATTTTTAATTAAAGGTTAATGTTCACGATGGAAAATAAATAAAATTTCAAGTGTTGTGTGGTTTTTAACAGTAAAAATTAATATACTACAAGTAAAATTTTAATTAATTATGAATAAAATCTTAGCAAACTTTTTTTTGAAAAATTAAATTAATTGTTTCATGTCAAATTTCAATATTTGTGTTTTCATTACGTAATTTAAATGCATATAATTTATTACTGCCCAACCTATACTAACGGCCACTAAGTATTTACACTGTGTAATTCATTAAATTAAGCTTTTCGTGAAAAGTAAAAATCTTTTTTTATTTTAGAATTTTCTTTTGAAGTTAAACTGCTCGAGCTTATCAAAGAGGAACCAATAATTTACGACATGAGCAACAAGCTCTATAAGAACAATTCCGCCAAAAAAATGAGATGGGATCATATAGCAGCAAAAATGGGTATAGCAAGTTAGTATTTCAGTTTATAAAGTACAAAATACTTTTTGATTATGTAATCTTTTAGAATTTTTGTACATATTTTTGAAAGTTTAAACTATCAATTGTTTACAACGGACATAAATAAGCATGCTAATATTCCAACTTATACGATGGAGTTATAGCGATTTTTTTTTTTTTTTTTGTAGTAAGACGGTTAATAAGTTTTTTATTTCTAAATTTCCTATTTGTTTAAGGCCAGATAACTTCTTCAACCAACGTTTCCAAAATTTTGTTAAAATTTTTAATGCCAAAATTTAAACTTAATTCGAATTTATCAAAACCAAACATTTTGCTAAAACCCTAATATTTTCAATGAACGAAATACGTTTTTATGTTATAATGTCATATGTAGATTACTTGTAATCGTGGTTTTCTTAAAATTAAACCATATTATGTGTTTTTGAATAATTTTAGAATTTTATTTTCAAAACGTCATTAAATTGTTTTCCTGACCTCCAATTTAAGAATTGTTTATTACATTTTTCAACGCCGCCACTAAATGTTCCATAAAATTAGGAGTGCCTTTATTTTGGTTAAAATAAAATTCTGTTATATTCTTCAAAATATTATATCTTTTATGATCTTGTTTGTGTTGCTTTAGTTTTAAAGGGTCTATTTATAGGTCATTAAAATTCGCATCAATGGTCCATCGGAAAACAGGTTTTTAAATTTAGGTTTTTTATAAAAGTAACCCATTTAATTTCTTTTTACCATTTTAAACCCGCTTCTAAATTTTGGATTACCTGTCTCTACCTGCTCGTAATATTCGAATAAACGCTTAATAGAAAATAACCATATTTACAAATATGACCTTAAATAAAGGCCATAAAACCACCCTCAAAAATCTGGAGTTTCCCAAAAAAAAAAAAAAAATCTTACCATAGTTTTAGTGATCTATTAAAAATAGTTTTCTGAAAAAATAAATATCTTGATTGACGCCCTATACAAAATTTAAATTAAATTATATTATTTATTTTCTAGATAAAGATTGTCAAAACAAATGGCGTAATTTAAAACTTCGATATAAAACGGCTATTAGTCAGCAGCATTGTCGAAGTGGAGATTCTCCAAAAAAAAAAAAATAAAAAAAATGAGTGGTTAATCATGGAAATGGAGTTTTTTAAAAAGTTTTTAGTAGATAATAATCAAATAAATTCAAATAATTTAATTTTAAATTTTAATTATAGGCCAACTATTTCGAGCTTACACGAAGTTAAACAATTGGAAATCAGCCAAAACTCTGTGTACCAACAGTTTTTAGACGATACCGATCAACCCCTTGAGGTTCAAAATAAAGAGGTTTACGTTTCTTCTCCGAATTTGACCTCAACGTCAAGTTATTCGCCATTCCCAACGGATTCAGACACACCCTTATCATTTTATCCGAATAATTCGCCGACAAATCCCTTGAATATATCATCAGTAACAATTTTAGCACCAATGCGAGTAAATACACCTGAAAAATCATCACCCGCACCTTTCCCTACAATCTCTAACGATGTAAATGCAATTACTTCTTATCCACCTCTTCGAAGACACAAAACAGTACTCACGCCGCCAACATCTGCACCCGTAACTCCAGCCGCAGCCACGGTGACATCAAACCAATCCAAAAGAAGGAAACCAGATAATACTACAGTGCCTCCAATCCTTCAAGATTTGGTAAATACCATGAAAGGTCACCAACATCTTATGTTGCAGAAATCGAGAGATTCTCATGAACAATTAAATTCGGTCACATGTGATTGTCAAGGAGTAGACCGATTTTTCACTTCATTAGGTAGGGATATCGCCGCTTTAAAACCTATTCACGTGCTTGAAGCAAACATTTCTTTTTTAAATATATTAAAACATTATGTAGAGATAGAAGAAAAAGAAAATAAAGAAAACACCGCGGACAGCGCACCGCGAAAAAATTAAAACGAAATAAATTTAACAAATTTAATTATCTGTATTTAAAAATAATTTTTTATTAAAAAATTAAAGTTTTACATAAATTAGCATTCGTGCAGCCTATCATTTTGCCAAGGCAAAATATTTATAGATGTCAAATAGTGTGCAAATGTATTTCGAATTGAAATTGCACCACTAGCTGCATTATTGGATCCCATCCGCCCAATGTCTCGTAATCCAACGGAATTCGAATCCGATCGCCATTCACCTAAAACTAAGTCGCCTTCTGCAGAGTAGTGATCTACAAACTCATTATTAAAATATGAATCAGCCGATGTTATTCTCAGCCAATTATGTAAACAAACGGTTGCTTTAATCATATTGATAACCGAAATTCTGCTTGCAATAATCGGCTTACGAAAGATTCGCCACTTAGAACTTAAAATGCCGAAAGCGTTTTCAACGACCCTCCTGGCCCTCGATAACCGATAATTAAATATGTTCTTTTCGTGGCTTAAAATCGCTTCTCTTCTTCCTGGGTAGGGTCGCATAATATTCGTCAACAGCGGGAAAGCCTCGTCTCCAACAAAACAAAATGGTACCTTCGTTGTGCTGCCAGGTAGTACAGCTTCATTAGGTATATGTAACGATGAACATTTCCCAATAATTCGTTTTCCAAATTCACTTCTTTTAAAAATTCCGCTGTCATTGTTCCTACCTGATGCACCAATATCCACAAAAATGAATTTATAGTCTGCATCGCATACTGCCATTCGCACCAAACTGTGCGAATTTTTGTAATTGAAATATGAAGAATTCGCATTTGCAAATGCCTGAAAAAAAAAATATATGATAAATATCTTAGAAATAGATTTTTCAATATAATTTTGACTTACTTGAACAATGACGTGTTTGCCGTCAATAGCACCTAAACAATTGGGAAAATTCCATTTTGACATGAATTTCGCAGCAATATTTTCCCATAGCAACGTAGAAAGAATAGGAAAAACCGAAGGTTTCAATTTATTCCAAATGGCACCTGTTGTTTCGCGGATGATAGCGGACGTTGTTGAAACAGCCATCCGATAGCCGTATGGTCCGATGGACATCATGCTGTCCCCGCTTGCCAAATAACTAAAACAGATTAAATCGTATGTTTACAATTTTATACTGATTTCTTTAAAAACAAAACGAAAAAATATTTATTCTAGGTTTACCGTAAAGTTAATGACAATCTTTCGCCTGGAGTAATTGGATTTACAGCAAATCCCTCGTGTTTTTGAATTTCTGGTCCAACTAAACGAAGCAGATCATCAAACACTTGTGGTGTCATTCGATGAAAATTTTTAAAAGATTCCATATCGCACAGCCTCATCTCGGCTATTAAATTATTATAATGACCAACTCTCACCCTTTCTTTCAAAATTGGTCTGGCATCAAACCGTCTTCTTTTTCTGGTATTTTTATTTGAAAAAACATTCCAAAAATAAACTAAAGCGCCACACGCAATTAACATATCCGAATGGAGTAACTCCAAATCATCCATTCTCAAATTATAATTTTATTACACAATAATTATTTTAAATTTATTATTTTTCAACAATAAAAATAAAACTGCAGATTATTTAATTTAATTAATTTTTAGATTTAATAATTTTTAGCACAAAAATGTTTACAACACACAACTATATTCAACAACGTTAAAAACTTGAATAAATATATATTACAATCGCTTTGGTTTTATATATGCTTATATATAGTTAAATATTTAAATAATAGGTGGCGACAAAATCGTTCTGTGATTTTTGCAACAACCATAAAATCGTAAAGAGAAAATGACTGAAGGATAAATGAACGAACGAACGAACGACGGCAACCATAAAAGCGCCTTAAGTGAATCATTTTCGAATTTATTTTACCGCTGTCTAGATGATTGGAATCATCATTTTCTGCTATTTCGAAATTTTCAAGAAAAATGTTTGCATGCTCTCCGTCTTTGTCATCAATTTTATTGAATCTTTCTGAACTGACTTTGCCATAGTTTTTTTTTTATTTTCGCCAAATATTATAGATTCTTTGATGATTTACTTGATTGTCTTTTAAATTAAATTTTGCAGAAATATTAGTCATAAGGTTAGATCTACCTTTTGGCAAATTAATATTTGAAAAATCATTTCCAATCAGTAACTCATGTAAGATCTGCTTCCTTTGTAATTCAAGTTTGCCTAATTTTTTCGTATATCGTGTTTTACTTTCTTTTACGTAAGTAAAATAAAGTATAGTAATCACGAAAATTTGCGACCTTGAGATTATTGAAGATTTATCTGTTTTGAGGTCCCCTGAGTCCGAAAAAGTGGGTTTCGAAATGATGTCTGTCTGTCAGTCTGTCCGTCTGTCAGTCTGTTTCCTCTCTACATGATGGCTTAACCAATCGAACTGAAACTTCAGATTTAAGCCTTTTTGATAAATTGGGGGGTCCCAGTGAATTTTACTCCAAATCAGTCAACCGGATGTGGCCACTCACTTGGGCCAAACATTTATTTTACAAATATCTTAAAAAGTATAAGGTTTACAAAAAACCACTAATACAAATTCCAAAAAATTTAAATTCATAAATATCAACTTTTATTTCTTTTACGTGTGTAATAGTGAGTCCGAGAAATTGGCTTTCGAAATAGTGCCTGTTGGTATATACATATGTCTATCAGTTTGTAGTCCAGATGGTTTAACCAATCAAACTGCAACTTCATGTTTACCCTTCTTATATAAATTTTGGGGTCCCAGCTCCCAGCTCCCAGATTCCGTGAAAAAGAAAATTTATTTTACAATATTGAATGAAAAAATAAAAACAATCTTAAGTTTGCAAGGAATTTGCATTAGAAAAGTTTCTCAAAATTCGCTGTTCGTAAAAGAAAGTCGTGTGTTGGCCACACCACAATTTGTTTTCTTAGTTTTCATGTTTAAAAAAATATTTCTTAAACAAAATCAATGGAATTGCGAAAATTAGATTTGTAAATAGAAAAATTACACCTATAGGAATATTAATAAAATACCAACAAAAAAGTTATTATAATTCATACTAAAATAATCCAAAAACTCAAAATTTAAAAGAAACGAAATAATGTAGAAAAAAATAATTTTAATTTAATAACGGTACAATAACGGTTTTTAACAAATATTGGTATAAAGAATTGAAAACACTTATAAACACTTTTTAGAGAATATACAAGTTTAATGCACAAGAAGTACTCGCGGGGGAAGTAAAATTTGGAAACTTTGGGAATATCTAAAACCATTTTAGAATCAAATTTCAAGAGTCAAGTTCCTTCCTAATTTTTCCTATTCCAGAAATTTATCCAAAAACTATTTTAGAATCCCATTTGTATCTGTTTCAGCATCAAATGGGATTCTAACCATTTTAGAATCCCATTTGATGCTAAATTTCATCAAAATCGGATAAGAAATGGCCAAACTCCTTCCTAATTGGCAATATTCCAAAATTGTATCCAAAAATCCTTATAGAATCCCATTTCTATTGAGCACGTTGAATTTCATTAAAATCGGATTAGGAATGGCCAAGTTCCTTCCTAATTGGCCATATTCCAAAATTTTATCAAAAAACCTTTTTAAAATTCCATTCCTATCTTGCATGCTGAATTTTATCAAAATCGGATAAAAAATGGCCACGCTCTTTCCTAATCGGCCATATTCCAGAATTTTATCTGCAAAACATTTTAGAATCCCATTTGTATCGTGCATGCTGAATTTCATCAAAATCGGATTAGGAATGGCCAAGTTCCTTCCTAATTGGCCATATTCCAAAATGTTATCCAAAAACCCTTTTAGAATTCCATTTCTACTTTGCATGCTGCATTTCATCAAAATCGGTTAAAATACAATACATAGAACAAAGATTTGCTCGATACGTTACCACTTCATTTCTCGCACCTGAAGGATGGCTCTTTCATGTAACCGTCTCCCCTTAAGTGTAACCTAAAATTTCAAACAGTGACTAGTTTTTTCTGTTAGATTACATCCGTACCAACCTGGAAATATGCTTAGGATTTTGGGACGGTGATTTTAAGAATCGGAAAACGATCGGAAAATCTGCGTATGCTATTGAATATTACATATAAACCGCTTTCCGGCCATGAATATTACTCAGTAACATTTAAAGAGACTTAGGGGTATATCCTCCATTCAGTCGCAAGCCAGTAATTTTAATATGAAAAAATAAATGATTTGCGACTCACATTAAATATTTAGGCTGTTTTCCAAACACCGACTTATTGACTTATTCGAACTTATTCAAATAAGTCTGCTGAAAAGGTGACTTATTCTTTAGTAATTTTTCCTATAGAAAACTTATTTATTTTTGGTGCCATGGAAACATTCTGTCTAATTATTGTGTATTGTCAACAATTTTCAAAATAAGTCGATAAAAGCAATTGGAATGACTTCATTGACTTATTCAAGATGGCGTCAAATAAGTCAATAAGTCTGAAATAAGTCGGTAATTGGAAAAGGGCCTAAGTATTAATTGTCTAGACTTACTTGATTTTATTTGAATCGTCAAAAAATCGGTGGTAACTTTTCTATAATGTTTTTACTACTCAGTCGCAAAAGCAAATAATACACCAAATTTTTTTTTCATTTGAAAAACTCATGTTAAAATCTATCGAGTAGTCAGATTTCGAAGCGCAAATAGTTTATTTGCAACCTGTTGGAGGACATACCCCTAAGTTTTCTTCTATGTTAAAATGTACAAACATAGTAGCGCGGATAATGTATTAAAGGTTATTTGAAAATATTTTACCCTACGAAATTTAAATTGACTTTTTTTCCGAATAGATATAACGCATAGCAAATAAATTCACCGTTTAAATGGTGAAACCAGTTCGAATATCGGTTAATCCGAACAAAATATAAGACAGTCACAAATACATTGAACTATATTAAGATTTAGAAAAAACTTCACGAGTTTGCGAAAAAACGTGAAGTTTTTCCTAAACTATCCTAAAGTTTTTTTTTCTAGGAAAGTTTAGGATAAAGTTCACGTGAATATATTTTTACGTATTTATGTTGGTCCTTTATCCTTTCGATACAATGTATGAACCACACTCCATAATATGAGAAATCAGCCCAAATCATGATATTAGTCCCACCATGTTTTACAGTTTTGACAGTATATTTACGATCAAAATCGGTATTTTGTCGTGCGAATATACGAATGACTCTTCCACCAAACAAAACTATCTTGCTTTCATCTGACCATAAAATATTTTAATTAATGGTAAGTTTAACTCAAGTTTTATTTTATGAACTGAAGCAAAAGGCGCTTTTTACAAAATCGAACAATACTTCGATCTTCTTGGACTGAAGTTTTACGCTTGTTGCCTATCGTTTCCGCATGTGAATTAAATTTTATTGCGTTTGTTACCATTTTGGCGAAACAACCTAAAAGTTTTTGAATTTCGACGAAGTTTTGCTTTTATTTCGTAATTTTAAAATTAGTCTACATTCTTCGTATGAACAATGGGCAGCAACCACATTTTTTTGAGAAATACATTAGATGATACATAATAATTTTTATGTCTTTTTTTAATAAAATTAAAACGATAGCTTAAGTTAAATATTAACAATGCTATTTCAATGCAGCATATCAATCACTTTTCTTTAAGCGGTTCTTTCATTTGTTAAATTATTTATATATGCACTTAAGCGATATTATTTTTATAACGTATTTTTCTCACTTTTAATGGGAATTTTACCAAAAAGTGATATACTATAAAAATGTTTAGGGTTTTCGCTTAAAGTCACTTAAGCGACTCTTCCTTTTTGGTACAGATTTTATGAGAAAAAGTAAAATAAGCATCTAGAGTTCCATTCGATTTCAGATTCTAGATTTTTTCTTAAATTATTTTAAATTGTTTCTCCTCCAAACTGTTTCAGTTAGGAATAAGAATTATTTATACGTCAGTCGTCTAGGTTCCAGTACAATTACCGATAACTTAAAATCATATTATGTGAGTCTATAGCTGAATATTCCTGTATCGCTTATACCGAAAAACAGAGCTATACGCAGTCTATAATTTATAACGTTCATTGTTGTTGAGTATGAAGAAAATTTTCGGAACGTCCATTCATCAATAACAGCGTGTAAAAAACGATCAAAACATTCCGTAGCCAACGTTACATTTGTAAAAGCAGACAACTACAAACTATTAGATACTTCTGCATTCATCAATACTCAAACTTTAACAACAGTATGCATATTTATTACCCCAACAATAGTAGGATGCGTTCAAGCATATTCATCAATTTTATGTAATGACTACGACATAATTATTTTAACAGAAGCCTAGTTAAACGCCTGTCTTATTCTGAAGCAGACGACATTCCTCCAGGCTACTCAGTCTTCCGACAAGATTGTTAATGAGTGACCTCGAATCGACAGATCGACATCAATTGCAGTGCTATTCAGTAAAAATCAACGTTAAATGTGGTTTGTTCTGATTGTTTGTTGTTGGAGTTTATATCTATTTTGGTAGTAAACCAAATATCTAAAAAGGGTCGTTTTTAATCGATTTTATTAAGAAGAACCTGATTGCAAAGTTAAATGAGAAATCATGTTTTGTTAGCAAGTGGTTTTAATTAATCAAAAATTATTTGGAGCCGTATGAACGATAACTTGTTTTGGATGTTCAGTGAACGATCTATCCAACTTTATGCTGGACAGTTTTGTTAATATGGGACGTATGACCTTGTTTTTTTATCCTTTCATTACATTGTGGCATTGAATCCTTCCCAGATTTAGAGGAACAGTCAAGTATGGAGATACCAAAATCAGTTTTATCAAATTTTATTTTGTGGATTTTAATTGTTTTTCTGTTGCTGATTAAGATTTTAGATTTGATTTTATCAAAGTCAATTTTCCGATTTTAAACAATTTTCTTATCAATTTACAGATTTCAGATGCCCTCGTTCTAGTTACGCCGAACCGTGGGTTCAACCGACATTTAAAGAATTACACTAATCGGATGTAAATACTAAATCTAAATACCGATATCCGCTTGTTATGTCTTTCAATAATTATTCGGTTTCTGGCTCTTAGGAATTAGGTGACTCCTTTGCTAGTTTTTCGAAAGTACTTTTAAGGTGACCGATAATATTATCTGAAGTACTAAGAGTTTAGGTAGTTTTAATACTAAAACTGGATTCGGTCCTGATAATGGTTCGCCATTGATTTTGAGTAAATACGCAGTTTCCCTGATTGAATCATTACTTCATTTGTATAATTTAAGTCTATCGAGTGGTTTATTCCCTGAGGTTTGGAACCAATTATTTATCCGATATAAATGTTAAAAAAAATTAAGTCGGGTAAAAGAAACGACGTTACGTGCTACAGAGGAATTTCAATTCTTTCTCGTTAAATCGGCATTAGAATTTCATTTACAAATTAAAATTAGTGTTACCCAATACGGCTTTTTAAAAAGTAGGTCAACGATTACCAACTTAATGACGTTCTCTTCTCAAAGTCCGCAGTTAGTGACGGTTTTTCGCTCTGAATTCTTAGGACAATACCGATTTTCATGAAATTTGCACAGTTAGTAGGGAGTGGCTCTAGGAACAAAAGTTATATACTGCCGATGTGTGTTTTACCTTGGGGATGGACACCACCCCTTCGAGGTGGTGGAAATTAGTACACTCAAGATACCTACAGAAATCGATAGAGGGATGAATTCTAAACAAAAAATGGCGTATGAAGTTTTTTCGATAAATCAATATTTTTCGAGTTATTCTCGATTGAAAATGTTGATTTTTCATCTAAAAATGCATGTATTAGAGCGATTTTTTCACGAATAACTCGAAACTTTGCGTTTCTTCAAAAAATCTTTTAGAACCAAAACAAAGCTTATAACATAACAAATTGAATGGTTTATTTTTATTTCTTTAGATAAAACACGAGCAGAGTTGTGGCTCGTTGAAAGTGACTGTTTTCGCCGAAAACTGAATTCAAACCTTTCAACATTAAATAACGGAAAAACGACGAATTTTTGAAGAAAAAAACTTGTTAAGGTCCAAATACACGAAAACACGTCATAGCATTTTTACCTAAGACACATATATTAAATATTTTTACTAACGATAGATGGAGTTATATACACTAAATTATGAAAAATATGCAAAACGATTTTCTCTTTTACGGCTAGTTATTTTATTATACTGTATATCCACCCTGCGCCATTGAAATTTTCGGTTTGAATTTTTAAAGTAAGTTTTGGAAATACCACCGTTTGCTTCAAAAGTAGATAGCAAAAATGATAGATTCTGATTATCAAAACAATTTTTACACTATTCCGAATATATTCAAATAAAAAGAACGGTAATCCGACATTTTAGACCTACATAACGTCGGATAAGGAATATTACCGCCCTAACTCGTAACAATTTGGTAGGTCTTTACAGTGTTTTTAACAAGTTATTTCAATTGAAAAATAGTTTTTTGTGGACAATGGTAATTTTTATTCAAAATAAGAATTAACAAAAATAAAATAATTCATCTCAACCAAAATATTTTGAGAGAAATTGAACTTTTTAAAATCAATGATTAATAATCCAGCCCTTGGCTTTTATGATGCCTTAAACCCGATCAGCATTGAATTCTAAAGTTTGATTGAATAATATATTGTTATTTCTTCAAACAAGACTTTTTCTATAAGTTTTTTCCGCTCTTTGGCACTTTTCAGCTTGTAATTTGTAATCTTCTTTCCCATAAAGGACCAAATATTTTCAACAATATTGAGGTCAGGACTATTTCCTGTCCAGGGTAACGACTCAATCACCAAGCTATTTTTAAATTCGGCTACCTAAACAAAATAGACATTAAAATTAACCATTCTTACTTCACAAATAACATCAATAATTCTCGGAGAGTAATCGTCCTGGAAGAGTGGAATGCCGATGTATTGAGTCAGGTCATCAATAGTCACGATTCAGGTTTCGATAATTTTTTTATATTTTCCTCCGTTTTCTGAACTATCCAAAAGGCATAGTGATCAAACTTCAAAGACTGTTATGGCTCTCCAGGCCATAACATATGGTGAATTTTTCACTGTCGGCGAAATACATTCTGTTAAATACCATTTGCATTTTCGTCGCCGAACCCTTGTCCTTACATCGGGTCCATAGATATTGAATTTGGATTTATCCTAGAATATGAACCAACGCCAGTTCCTTGGGATTCAGTTTTTTCATTCTATTGCGAATTTGAGGCTTGCAGCTGCCATTTTTGCTGTTAGTAATGATTTTCTCGCAGGTCGACAAGCATATAAACCAAGTTCCTTTTAATAGTATGAACTGAAACAGTGTCGGTTGTTGCTATTAGAAGCTAACTGCTCAGCTCCAAAGCCGTAGCAAACCTTTGCTTAAGATCTAAATATCTGAAATTCGATTTGTTGAAACAGAAGTTCTCCTCTTTGCATCAGAGCCAAATTATCGTTTGATTTTCGGAATAGTGCCTTAAAAACTTTCTAATTGCTGTTTGGCTAGACTAAATTACTCTTGCAATTTGTGTATGTGTGTACGCTTTGCCTTTGCTTGCAAAATTTTGGCTTTTTCGTTAGCATTTAATTTAGAGCGACACTTTGTAAAATTAACTCTTTGACTACTTAATTGAAACCGAACGAATATTTCATCCTTAGTTTGGTTTTAAATACCTAATAAGGCGTGAAATATGCTGAAAAATAAATAAACAAAAAAAAATAGCGAATGAGGTAAGATCTATGAGAGAATTGCATGAAATAGTAAATAATCGAAATCGAACATTTCAATGGCGCAGGGTGTATGTATAACAAAAAACCCAAACAAAGTTGTAAATGCTTTGTGTTTTTGTCGAATTCACATTTGCTTATTTCGTTTGACTTTCATTAATGTAAGAGAAGAAAATATGAATGAAATATTCAATGGCAATAAAAATTTACCGAACATGTGCATGTATAAAAAATAATAAATCCATACAAATAAGTCTGATAAATTTTAAGTTTTTTTACGGGCTATTTTGGTTATGTCTATAATTTTTATATTCATGAAGCCATTCATCTAATACTGTGTTTAGTGAAGTTTTTGGAAAATTAGAAAAGGAATTGACTATACGGAAATGAAAAATCTTGAATATTATTTTTATTTGATGACTAGTAAATTGTTGTGAAACATTTAAATGAAGTATAAAATCTAATAGGAAAAATAAGATAAATTAAAGATAATGCAGTAGAAATTGTAGCATGATAATATTAAGGCTAGTTTCGAAAAATAACAAAAATTTAGAAAGTCACAAAAATTCGAAATAATGTTTCACAAGTGTTTTTCCCAGAATACAAAATAGGATAATAGATAATAAAATCTAGGATAAGACAAAATAAAAAGATCAAAACAAAAGAGTAAAAGTAAGGAAACAAAAATAGTAGGAAATGAAACATATGTTATATAATAAAACGTTGACAATGAAATAAAGAAATACATAATTAATGTGTTGATGACAATGCAATTCGAAAGAAAATTATAAAATTGTAATATGTAATAAATAAAATGTAGAACATCAAAAATAAAGCGAAAATTGGAATACCAAGAATATTGACCCAAAGTAGAAAATAATATTAAGCAATTCAATTAAATCGAACACAATATAATGACCCAAAATAATTTATGATGAGTTAAAAATTTGATACACATGCGTTATAATTCTTAGAATAATGCAAATTAGCAGAAATAGAAATTAAGTACACAAATTGTTAGTGTAAAATATCAGAAAAATTAGTATATAAGCACAGAAATTTACAAACAAAATTCATTCTAAATTCAAGTTTGGTATTCAGTATTCAGTTTTTCGACATCAATCAGTATACTTAAAATAAATTCTAAGCAAACAAGTAAAAAATAAAGTTATCAAGTGTAAAATTCATCTATAAAACAAAACAAATAAAGAATAATTTTTATCTAAAAATAAAAGAAAAGAATTTATCTAACATAATCTATAAAGAAACCACCGTATCCAGAGATCCAGATTTAATATCCAGAAATCCAGATTTGCTGAAAATAATAGGTAATTATAAACTAACAAACACCCTACTAATCCGATAAAGCGGGATTTTCTAAGACGAGCCAATCGAGAGAAAAACGGCGTAATTGCTGTAATAATTGATTGGTTAATAAGAGAAAATTCCTTAGTTAAGCCTAGTCTACTAACCAAGACAAAAACTTCTCCATACACAATTCTATTCTGAAACTAACAACAGAATAGAATTAAACAAATACTCTACACTTATCAGTACATACTTGATAGAAGACGATACACGAGCAATTTTATACATTAGAATCTTAACACTTCAATATAAGAAACGTAGCGTAGAATAACTACATATTAATCAAGATTAGATACAAAACATCGTAACAAATTCATAACTTATTAACATTAAATTCATCCAAACAACACACGGTTGAGGAATAATTCTTCAGAACGATAATTACAATATCAACGTTGTAGATACAAAATAAACAACTACCATCATATTTACACATCGTACAATTACAATAATTAGACATAACGAATACAATATTAACCCATAACATAATACACAATATTGGCGCTGTAGACAGGATAAGACAGTCACCAAAATTTTACAACATAACATAATATACAATATTGGCGCTGTAGACAGGATAGATCATAATACACATCAACATAATACACAATAAAATGATTTACCACCGCGATTCAAAAATTATTTAAATTAAATATTAGGTCCTCTTTTTAGCCCTTAGATTTCGTTTTTTATTTTATAGTCCAGTTGAATTAGGGTTTATAAAGGAAATAAATAGGTCAAAAGGATTTTTTAATCGTATTTTTGACGTAGAAATAGAAAGAATCCGTTGAGTCCCGATGTGAGATGAATGAAGAAAGGGTCGAATAAAGCCGGTTTCACTCCTTTGGCCATTTCTTATCCGATTTTGATGAAATTCAGCATGATCGATGGACATGGGATTCTAAAATGATTTTTAGATAAAGTTCTGGAATATAGCCTATTAGGAAGGAACCTGGCCATTTCTTATCCCATTTTGTACAAAATTCAAATTTGTTAAATTTCCACACAGCTCTAAAAGCAACGATATACTCATTTTATTTTTGTTCAAATAAAAATTCAGGTTTTCATTTATGCTCACAGAAATAAAATTTATATAAATTCTATATACTAAACAAATAATTTAAAATTAATAATAACAATAATTAAATGTATGTAATGTTGCTAAAATCCGTTTCTGGATTATCTATGGAAAGTCTCTTAAGTGCTTACTTCTTTGAAGACGACCATCTATAATTTCTTTGAGTAGTCAGTTAAAGTAGAAACTCAGAAGTTTCTGCAGCATAATTTGATAATAAAATCTGAATTCCGGGCTATTCGTAAAGAAATAAGTCCTTTTAGCGTCCACACGATAAAATAACAGTAATCTCGATTTGAAATTTTTAGTTGCCCTTGTATTTGGTAATAATAAAGATGTTTTTCTTTGTCACTTTGTCGGTATATTCGTCATAGATAAGGGATTTTATTATTTTTGATTTCGCAGCCTCTAGTGGATGCAAGCCTTTGGCATTAAAGGGACATTTTACTTCAATTATTACATCATGCCCAATCAATCCATCAGGAGTCGCGGCAAGACATGGATATTTTTGATAAATGAATACACCGCATTTCGCTACTTCTGTATTATTTTCGTTCGAACATTGCTCTATCGCATTTTTTTCATTTTCCATCCCGTATATTGTTGACTTAGAATAAATAACAGTAGTAAGTATATAAGATATTTGAAACCTTACTTTTCAGAAATTTTATGTTTTATTGCGGCTTATTTCTCCAAATTTTGTAGCAGTTAAACGACTCATACGCACTTGAAACCATTTCGCTTCATTGGACTGGTTTATAGTTGATCTTTCAATTCTATCATGCTCAGCAGCTTCCGTTTTCAATTTTTTCAAAAAATCATTTCTAAGTTCGGTATACTCTTCAGGTAATTTATCCAAATTTTGACAGGTTTGATTTCCATATTCAGAGACTTCTCCAGAAAACTTTAATTTTCTTTTTTGTCGTTTTGGTTGATTTGTGGTGCCTCTTTTATTTAGTATTAATCGTCGTTTTTCATGCTATTCTCGATTTTGGCCTGTAATTTGATGAATACTTTTCTGGATTATAGTGTCCCCTTTGACTGTTGTGTTGTAATACTGCGAAGTTGGCTCGTGATGTGTATGATTACCCACGGGAAAAGTAAACTCTTTTGCCACCAACAGATTTTGCGACAATTGCATTCAAACCTTCTACGGTATTTGAGTCGACATCGTAACACAAAGCTTTTAGCGTGGTGTTTTAATCGCTTAAATAATCCACTAAATGCTTTGAATAATTCATTTTCCATAAATCTTTGATATATTTCAGGTATTTCGTAACGCTGACGGTTACAGAAATATAAGGCACATTTCCTGTGGTCTTGAAAAACGTGGAATGGGATATTTCCAATATCAAGCGCAAGTTCCTCAATATTTCCTGTAAAAGAGTTTCTTGAAAGTTTCCTTTTTTTAATTGCTCAGATTATGTCTTTGGAACATCGATTAATTTGATTTCCTAATAGTTTCCGTTGAATTATTGGGTATAAAATTATGAAGTAAATGCTTACTCATTCAATTTTCTCAATGTGTGTATTTGCGTATGGTTTAGCCTCTAAAATTTTTACGTTTACGCTGACATCGCCATCTGCAATTATTTTATTGTAGCGCATATCATACAGTTTTCCATTTTTTCTAAAACCTTCTACTAAAGCATCCCTTTCCATTCCAGTTGATAGTATAGCCAGTATAGTTCGAATTGCATTCATGATGTTCAGGTTAAGCTTTTTGCAATTCTGCTCTGCGACCAATGCAATATTTATTGCGAACAGAAGTCTGTATGACCTTCTTTGTAGATTGAGCAATAATTGGTCCGACACCAGAAAGTGAGGAATGATTACTATTGCGTCTGTGTGTTCGCTTAGAATAACACCCATCTATTTAAACGCAAACTATATAGAGGGATACCATCGAAATCTATGCTTTTTATTCAATTGCTATTTGTTTTGCTTCCATCGCAGCTTTAAACATTTCGTGGTCGCAACCTTTTTGAATGTCACGTTCAACTTGTAATTTATTGAATTTATTTGTGCCAAATATGGTATGTCAATGACACCACAAAATTCTTCTAATGTGTCGATATCCAATACTGATTGAAATGCCAACTACTTAAAACACTGTGATAATTTATTGAGTTTTGATGTGATTTCTTTCGTTGGAATCTTTAGACGAAATATTTTGAATTATATTGAACATGTTACATTTAAAATAAAATTTGAAATTTAATCCGAATTTCATCGCTCATAAATTCTAAATTCTGTAGAGGGCATCCGAAAGCCATATTGTGATTGCTAACTTTATTAGTTCGTTGAAAAAATATTGCAGATCTAATATGCGTTTGCAATATAATATATGTACGTTTTCCTCTTGAACATTTTTTTCAGCTATCTCAACTTCAATAATGAAATGTCTGTCATTCAAATCAGTTTTTTTAGAAAAATGTTCAGATGTTAAATTTACATCTGATAAATCATGACATTCCTTTTTATTTTGATCAGAAAAAACAAGCATTGATTTTCATCCAGTTCACTGATATGTTGCGTTTTAAATTCAATTGGTTTGTTAGCAAAACGCCCACTGCAAATAAGTCAAAAGAATGATGGTTTATGTGTTTAATTATTACCGGAATTTTCAGAAAATATAATTGGCTTATTCATTTTAAATTTTATCGTGTTCCTTATACAAAGAAATCAGACACATATATTTTCTATAGCACGTGACCACTAAAACTAAAAAAAAAAAATAAAATGCAAAAGCCTTCAATGCCCTATAACAGAATAACCGAAGTTCAGTCCACCGATCTCTTGATCGACCGATCTCAAAATGCATAAAAATTATAAAAACACAATAAAACTTCGAAACACAATATTTTTCACTTTCCAATCATTTTTCATAAACGATCTTATTTTTTTTGTATGTCTCGACTGTTTTACAAAAAATGTAGATTTAATGATTTATTTATTTATGTTTCAAAACAACAAAAAAAAATATCTATTTTTGTTGTTGTAAATACATACAATAAAATTAATAAATATAAAAACTGTGAGTTAGAAGAATAAAATAATAGTACATAAGTAGTTGAAGTGAGCAAGAAGAGTAAAACAAAAATTATATTGGATAGACGAAAAATGGTTTAGCTAACCAAATATGTATTGAATTTCGTTTTTACTACATATAAAAAATAAACTGCCATCTAATAACAGTTTAAAGAACTAAATAAAAGGAAATGAGGTGAAATTTTATCTTAGACGCAATTGTCAATAATAATCAAAATAAACGATTTTATTAATTTTTTGCAATTATTTCGATTAATAATTAAAAATTCGAAAAAAGCCACCGTGAATAAATTCAGTTTTATCTCCTGCGCATTTTGATATAAAAAAGTCTTAGTTTTTTCGGCTGGTGTTTGAGAAAAGGTACATTTTCGTTGCCTAATTTGGCCAAAACTGATCATAATTAAAATAAAATAGCAGGAAAACTAAGCGGAAAATTCGGAAAAGCCACTGTGATTAACTAGATAAAACATCAAAGAATATTTTAATATATGGTTTGCGCTGATAGGATCAGTAATTCTCTAGAAAAGATACACTTTCTTCAAGCATTTTTTGCATTTTTCGTGTATTGGACCCTTAATGTTTTTTCAACTTCTTGGAAAGACATTTAAAATTAGCTTTAGTAAAATTCGTTAGCATAAAAACTTACAGAGTTATGATAAAAATAAAATTGTGATCTCGTTTTTCCGGAGAAAATATCAGCAATGAGGCAACTGGCTTGACCGCAAGAATTGAAATTAAACGTAATCCAATTACAATGTACTTTATTTAGGTACACACAATAGGTTCTAGAAGTTTGAATGGTTTAGAATGTCTAGATTTGAAAAGAAGTTTGATTCAATTTTGAAATGATTTTTCAAATTTTTGAAAAAAATGCTTTTTTTTACAATAACTCAAAAACTAAAGAATTGTAACAACCGCTTGTGGTTGTTATGATATATTTAGTTTAATCTGTAATTGCGGTTGAAAATCCCAACAAGGTTGCATGTTTATCCACTGCGCTGCAAAAATCTCTTTCACTATACGTCATTCCTTCTGTAACTTAATTTGTAATTGAAAATATTTTTTTTTTTGGGTAGAGTGTACCATTTATCATTTTATACTTCTCCTCATTTTGGTCGGCTCGTGTTATTATTTTTGTTTGATGGTATGTAATGACGTGTAGTGGTTGGTGTGTTGCGTCGTTTGTGTTGTTTTGTTAGCGCGTGGATTTTACATGCGAATGGAATGTTCTGGAGATTGAATTAAGTAGTGTGAGTGCGTGTGAATCGATTTTGGGTGATTGATGTCGTATGTGTACGTCATCCGAAATCCATCGGTCGGGTATTTTTATATTTCTTTTTCGATTGTTAATTTTTGGGTGGGGATAAAATTTTTACGTCGCGTCGATTTTTTTTTTTGGTAAGATAGTCTAGTTTTGAATTTTAAAGTAAATGGGTCTCGTTTGGAATTTTAAAACGAAAAAAAAAAAAATAAAGTTTGGAGTGAAAAGGGTGTAATGATGGAGTATAACCATCGTCTGTTAAAAAATAAGTCTAAGAATTTAATTGAAAAAATTTTTTTAAGTGAAAAAAAAAAAAAATTAATAAATTTATAAATGAAAGAAACTATTAACTAATAGTAATAATAAAAATAACGAAAAGAAAAAAAAATTTACAAGTTTAATTTGTATTATATAGATGATGTCATATAGGTAAATTTTGTCATATAGGGAAGTTTCGTCTTATTGGGAAATTGCGTCTAATAGAGAAAATGTTGTATAATTTATTTTTAAATAAATGGTACTAACCATAAACCTACAAACTAAAGTAACAGACACCTAAAACTAAATAAAAAAATTATCTAAAGAACAAAAATGTGGAACGCTTCACGACCTTGCGTGTCATCCTTGCACAGGAGCCATGCTAATCTTCTCTGTATCGTTCCAAATTAAAGTAACAAAAAAAAAAAAAAAATGAAAGATCATTTGTCTTATAGGGATTGTGTCGTATAGAAAAATTTGATTTTATAGAGAATTTTTGTCTTATATGGAATATTTTGTAATAAATGGAGTTCATTTGAACCTACCCATTAACGTAAAATTAAATACATAAAAATTTCACTTAAATACCTAAGCTGAACTAGGAAAACTAATTAATAATAAAAATAACTGAAAAAACTAAAACTAAATCCCAAAAAAAAATAAAATAAAGAAATAAACTTTAAACGATGTGGCAACACTGCACTCAAAATAATTTTCTTAGAAATTGTATGGCAACACTGCACTAAACTATAAACTAAAACTATAACTACCAATAAAACTAAAGAATGAAATTGAACTGAGAAGAGAAAAAAAAATAATTAAATCGATGAAAGTACAGTTCTATTCTGGTGGTACTGGTCTTGGAGCATATTATAAAATTCCATGTGTTCAAGATTAATAGTATAATAAAAAATAAAAAAAAAAAAATTTGGTATATGGTGCTTTATGGAACGTTGGTATTGCTTTTGACGGCCATTGTTCAAGTTGTTTGATATTGTGGCAGCAACTCTGCCTAACAGAGTGGGGTTCGTGGAAGAGGGGGCTGCGGCATCAGGTATCCTGCGTCGGCGCTGCTTGTTTTTGGTCGGACGGGCCAAGTTATTTTGTGTATTCAGGTAAGGTGTCAACCGGTAAATTATATAAGAAACCGGTGCACCGTGTGGTATATTTTTTTTTCTTAA
Organism: Tipula helvola; assembly: GCA_963556165.1. Classification (NCBI taxonomy): domain Eukaryota; kingdom Metazoa; phylum Arthropoda; class Insecta; order Diptera; family Tipulidae; genus Tipula; species Tipula helvola. Next base: position 334,531,410 of record OY744481.1, on the reverse strand, counting down.
TTTTGTAAGCCAAACTTGGTTTTTGGCGTGGTTTTATTACTATATTTTTTTTACCGGGTGGCGTCACATGCGGCGCACCCCTAAAATCGATTCGCACCACGTTCTTATTTTTTTTGATTTTTTTTGATAACATTTTCTTTTGGTTATTATTTAACGGTGTTAGTTTCAATTTTTCTTTTCCCGTTCAATTTCCATTTCATTTTCCGATCTTTTTCCGAATCAGTTTGTTTTCATGCGCAATTACAGTTTTTCTTTAATTATGTTTTTCAAGGTGATTTTATATAGTGTCATGTGTTGCTAAATATTTCGTAGTGATCACGTGGGGAATGGGCGGCCTTATGCTGACCTAGGCCTTGACGAAGGTCGCCGGAGTGGCACCGGCGTCCTTGTCGAGCGCACCACCAATTTATGATTATCTACCACTGTGGTCGTGGCAAGGTAGAATAATTTTCTAGTCCCCTTCGTTTTATCTCTATGCGGTTTTCAAGCATAGTAATATGTCTGGTAACCCCCACGCCTAGCGGCGAGCTTAAGCCAGCGCAATACCGCAACCAGACCTCTATTGCTATGTTCTGTTTAACACAATCCCTCTTTGAGAGGTGGATTGTGTTACAGAATATATGTACATACATGTACATATGTATAAAATGTGAAATCACAAAAATTATGGTTATTCTTGCAGACAATTTTGTTATTTTATTATTTCTCTGGGATGAAAATTAATCGAGATATCACCGTTTTAAGACCGTATTTGAGTGCGAGGACAACCTTCCCCGAACCCTTTAAACTCAAAAATCTCAAAAGGGTTCTGTTATAATATGTCGTAATTATTACACAAAATAGATGAATCTGATTGAACACATCCTACTATTGTTGTAGTAATAAATATGCATACTATTGTTAAAGTTGGAGTATTGATGGATGCGATAGTTTGTAGTCGTTTACTTTTCTAAATGTAACGTTGGCAACCGAATATTTTGAGCGTTTTTTACACGCTGTTATTGATGAATTGCCGTATTAAAGTACCATAAGGCCGCAAATCGCAAGCCAGAGCATCCGGAAAATTTTCTTCATACTCAACATCTTTGAACGATATAAATTGTAGACTGCTTATATACATATATCTGTTTTTCGGTATAAGCGATGCAGGAATATTCACCTTTAGACTCACATATGATTTTAAGTTATCCGTAATTGTACTGAGACCAAGACGGCTGACGTATAAAAAATTCTTAGTCCTAACTGAAACATTTTAGAGAAAAGCAATTTAAAAATAATTTAAGAAAAAAATCTAGAATCTGAAATCGAATGAAACTCTATATATTTTAATGTATGCTTATTTTTACCTTGCCCTCAATTTAAAAGCTCATATAGTTAGAACAGCTAAAATTATATTACTGTTAACAAAATCTTACATTGAACGCTTTGTTAAGTAATTTATTATTCAATCTAGAAAATTACAAGAATTTCACATTTTATAGATGGGACAACAATAACATCCCGTTTAGTATTTCTGACAACAATATATCATTGGTTTATTTAAAAATTTATTAATACATTCAAGGACATTTATTTAAAAAATGCTGAAATTGAATTTTCTAGAATCGTATTCTAGGAGTAGATCCTTATTTTAGCTTGGTTTAAGCTTAAAAGCTCATAAAACTTTGAGCAACTATAACTAAAATAATATTACCGTTAATTCAACCTTTCATTTTGTTAGGTTAAGTAGTTTAGTATTAGATCTTGACAACTAAAACTATTTGAAATTTTAGTAGATTTAATAACAATAACATCTCGTCTTCATTCGATTGTCAACCTCCGTGGAGAACAGAGCAAATTGAGAAAATAAAAATTAAATTAAATTGTAAAAAAAAATTTTGTGGTGAAAGTTAGTGCTATCCAAAGTTGTTTAGCGCAATTCTGCACAGTAAAATATATGTCTTGGTAACAAGGTTGAGGATTAAAAATGGGCAGCTAAGAAAAAATACGGCAAAAATCCAATTTAAAAAAACCAATGCTAAGCCAACCAATCAGGAAATGATGCGCTTTGTGTTAAAAATCGGACTTACCACTAAGGACGGACACACACTATCTCAGGATTTATACGACCGATGTATCTACATTAAATTTAACGTGGAACAATGAGAATAATAGAACAAGATAAAAAGCTTGTAAAAAATTGAAAGCCTGTTTTTTTAGTAGCCTTAGACAGAAGTGTCGTGTTTTTGTATCCTCAACTGTTTTCTCGATTTCGATTAATGTTGAAACATTTTAATTTTTCTAAAGAAAAGTGGGTGAAAGCGAAAAAGATTAAAAACAATATGTAAGATACCTTTCCTTTTTGTTTTCCTAAAAAAATTTTTTTGTGCTCCTAATCGGATTATAAGAATATTTTGTTGTTGTTGCTTACTTTCTTTCTTCCTAAAGTGATCCTTTTATGATACTTTATTTTTATAGCTAAAAAAAATTGCGTTTGGTTCTTTTATTTTATATCTAAGAACATGCAATTTTTTAAATTGAACAATAATATTTTAAAATGTGCATGATTTAATAAAATTAAAGAACAAATTGTTTTATGTTTGCTCTACTTTGATTTTTGGGCGTTGGGTGCTCCAATTTGCTGACTTAAAGTTAATGATTATAAACAAAATTGGGTATTCGTTTTTCTTTTTAAGGACCTTTATTTTTGTTTCCTTGCTTGTTTTTATAGTCCTTTTTGGGGGAATTTAAATAAAATTTATTGGCTTGAAATAAAGTAAAAAAAATTGTAATCTAGAGGAAAACAGAAAACAACATTGTAAATAATAATCGGGGACAAAATATAAAAACGAATGTTAGAAAAATTATTTAGTGAAGGGTTGCTGGTAACTTTTGTGACCGATCTCGAATCTAGGCAATGTAAGTTCATCCGCCTTAGATCTAACTAAAATTTCAATTACAGTTACCGCTTATTAGAACTTATTCTGCCCTCCTTAGGCTTATTTTTTGAAATAATTTATTGATCTGGCAATTGAGGCGTGAACATTTTTTTTTTTTTTTTGAGAATATTAAAATTAATAATTTAAAGAAATTTAATTTAAATATTTCTATTATCATAAAGACCGCAACCCAAATAATTTGAAATTTGAACAATTTTCTATAAATACAAAATGAAATTTTATTAAATATTTCGTGGAAAAATTTGATTTGCCAAGTATCTTGCGATGAACCGGTATTGCGTGCGGTTTGTAACATGAATTGAACAAAGCAAATTAGGAGAGTGGAAATATTTATCTTGTAAACTAAACATAAACAAAGGTTGAGTTTGTGTGTTTACAGAAGATAAAGTATATTTAAATCGCATCTTCCAATAACTTCAGACTCAAAAAATAAATTTGTTGTTTATACACAATCGAATATTTATTCCATAAATTTCCATATCATTCTTGGAATTATATTGTTTTTATTTACAATATATTGGTTTTTCGTTATCCTAATATTGTCTAAAAATATTGCGTAAGGTTACATCCCAAATTGAAAACATACACCACCTCGTACATATAATTTTTCGATTTTTAATTTTTTGCTTTATGTACTTCCCGAACACAATATTGATTTTGCATAGTCTATATATCGTAAACAAATATTAATATGGAATATTGGTTTATGGTATAAGAAAATTTCAGTAAAATTCCGAAGTACCTCGTAAAATGCATTAAACCAAGTCGCGAATCAGTCGCGTACAAATTAGAGAGTATACATTAGGGTGTTCCATTTATCTGAAATATTAAAATTATGTTTTCCACAAGGTTGCTTTTATTCCAAACATGCTAACTAACGACTTTGCAAAATTTCAGCTAACTAGGACAGTATTTAGAGGTCGCTATAATTGATCATTTTTAGGGTAAATGTTTAAATGATACACAATTCAAGTTTTTACAAAAGTTTTTTATTAAAAAAATACAAAAAAATTCAAAATTATTGAATTAAATTAAAAGACTCATAAATTGAAAGTGTTACCCGCTCAGATTCATCTTCATGACGTTGGCCTTCGAAGCGGTGGGAAATTTCTTTCTATGTAGATCGACTAACCGAAGCAAATATTGTTTTTGCTGTTCATTTTTGGTAATGCTATTGTTAAATTTTTGAATTAATGCAATACCTCGCTCTGCACAGTCGTTTACCACTTTTAACTGGCGTACTTTTTCCCTCATTTCAATAAAAATTGCATCGTCCTTCCATTCCGTGCGGTCCTTTGTAAGAAATGACGCAGCCTTTTCTCGTCCTTCATTGACTAACAAGTCAAATAAAATGATTGTGCGTTGGGTAACAAAGGACTCAATTGGGCTCTGATGATTGAAAGTTTTACCGTCGAGTCTTTTTAACGCTTTAGCTTTTGGTGGTAACATGAGATTTTTAACCATTTCTCTTTTACACTCAACTGTTATTCGAGAATCGAAAAAAGCTAGTCCAATGAGATATTCCGAAAAATACCAGAGATGACGACGAAATGCTTCCGATGCCGCTGTACGAATATTTTTATTAGGATAGCTGTCAATAAGTTGAAGTAGATTGGCGTCATTTAAAGGGGCTTTCTCGGCTATGGGGGCTTCATTCCAATAACGGCCATATATTAGACTAACAAATACACTTATATCAGTGACTCCTTTTTTCTCTGCTGCAGTAAGGACGAACTGGTTTTGAATCAAGTATATTTTTAGACAATAAATTGCTTTTGCCATCCAACGAGCTTGATGTAAGGCGCCGGGTGCACGGAACTTAACCTCAGTTTTTTCTGAACATCCTAGAAAAGTTTGGCACAGGGTCAATAGTTCGAGGTAATCGTCCCTAGGCTGTTGACTTTTTATAGCTTCGGCATAGTAATTTTGCATTTCTTGAAGAAGTTCTATCAAATTATTGTTACTAAATAACGATCCATCTCCCACTATAAATTTTTTTTTATCTATTTTCGACCACTGTTTCTGAAAGCGTTTAAATAATTGTACATCTGGCCCTCCGCATAATCCAAAAACTTCTTTAAAATCATTAGAAAGCATTACTTCAAAAATGTGATGACGGCAAGCAATCCATATGAGCCCTTATCAAGGGCTTTTTCAATTAAAGTGCATGCACCTAAGTTTAACCCTGTGTTAGGCGCTGTGGTATCGAAGCATAGTGCGCGAATGTGACCCTTGAGACACCAATCGTCAAGAAGTTGCAAGCATGCGTTGGCTTGTTGTTCTCCCGTACCTCTTTTGATCTCCGGAACTCCTATTAGTTTTTCTAATCCACCTCCACTGACGATAATCGCAACTCTATCCACCTTTTGTACTCTACCAATAATATCGCTTAATAATTTGCCATCCCAGTGTAAGATAAGTGGACATTGTGAAATAAATGAAGCTTGATCCGATTCTACTACATTTTTACGAATTTGGTTTCTTGTTCGACGTATTGTGCTTCGTGATAATGAGATATCTGCTATTGGTATACCCAATGATTGAGCTACAGATCCAAAAACATACACTGCATTTCGATCAGTAAGGTTCGCTCGATCAATAGATGCTATAACATCCTCGGTAAAAACAGATTTTTGCAAGGAAGGTTTCGCCTTTGCCTTGCAGGTCGAGGTCGAAGGAGGCTGATACTCATCACATGATGATGTGTTCGAGCTATTTTCACCGAAACCGTCAGAATCCACAATCTCAGAAAGAGTATCAACAACTTCTTGGTTTGCTTTTTGTTTTTGGATATTTAGTAGTCGCTTGGTTTCAGCTTCCGCGTCTCTCTTTCGTTTTCGGTTTTCTTTATTTTTTAAATAATTGTCTACTCGTGCCATGCTGCAGCTCATGTTATCTTCTCTTTGCATGATAAGAAATGTTTTGTCCTCTTTATTTTTCATTATAGTTAATGCGTCCTTAACTGCTATATCAAATATTTCAACCAAATCTGCTTTGAATATGTTTTCTTTCATTCGACAACTTTCGAGATTGGTTTTCCGATTCTTTTTTAGAAGCAAATATTCACCAACAAGTTTGTTTAATTTCCTTTCGACTGAGTCAATCCTTTGGGAAGGAATTCTGGCTTTTCCCAAATTTCCATCACTCCAACTACCGCATTCCGAATACTTTGCTTAATAGTCATTTTTTGTTCTAAATGGTGATAATGGAATCTTTTAAGAATATCCCACTTTGATGGAAGCCTTGCATGGGATAGACTTTCTGTTGACTTCCCAATTAGCCAAACTTCAGCTGAGGATCTTGTAGATTTCGACGTGTTAGTGGACGCCATTTTCAATCCTTTAAACTTCAATTATAATTTAACTATCACAGTAAATGATTATTTTAATTACAAATTACACTGCACACTTAAATTAACAAAAAATATACATATATAATGACTGCAAGCAACTCTCCTCATTGAAACAAAAGACACAAATGATAAATTTCTCGTTGAAATATATATCCTATAAGAAATTAAGGGGATTTCCCTTTTTATTTAGACTTTTATTCAGCGTTATACAGCATTTTTTGCTTGGCAGAAATACATATGGACAAATTCTACGAAAACAAATCATATCATATCATAGCGACCTCTATATATATATAGTTTAAATGTGCCAATTTTTGATATATTCACTCCGTTTGGCCTATAGAACAAAATAATGCTTGTGGAGAGCGACAAAAAATATGAAAAAATAATCACATAGGAATGTGGACCACCCTAGTATACATATTATTAAATTTGAGGGATTCTCTCGAAATTTTTGTATTTTATTACTACAAATTATATTTTGTGTGCACTATGTTTGTTTCAAAAGTTGAAATTTGAGTTGAAGGTATACATGTATGATGCTGATTTAGAGTTTCAGTTGAATGTTGGGTTTGGTTTTGAGTTGAGGTTTGGTTATGGTTAAGTTTAGAGTTGGATTGCAAAGAGGTCGAGTTAGGATTGAATAGGGTCTGAGTTGAAATTGAGTTGGATTTGAGTGAGAGGTTTGATTAAGAGCTAATTTGGGGTCGAGTTGAGGGTTTAGTGGGAGATTAGATTAAGTTGATTTGAGTTGAGTTCATACATGCATGTATCTTTCAAATAGAGTTGATTTCATGATTTAGTTGGCTGTTATGTGTGGAGTTGAGTAGAGTATTGAGATGAGGTTCGAGCTAAATTGAGTTAAAGTTGAGTTAGGGTTTAGCTAGCTTGCGTTGGAGTTAACTGAATGGTTTGTTTGGAGAATTATTGGGGGATTTTTTTAAGGTTGATTGAAGGTTGATTTGGTGATTGTGTTGAGGGTTGGCTTGGCGATTAATTTGGTAATTGTGCTGCAATTGAGTTGTAAATTAAGTTGGAGGTTGAGCTGATGTAGATTGAGTTAAGCGAGGTTCAGTTTGGGATTGATTTGGGCAACCTTGATCATACTCATGAAGATATGCTTCCTCTTGTCTCCCTGAGACATTTACTTTGTTGTTGTTGTGACAATTTTGTTCGTTCAAAATTGCTACATGGTTGAAATTTTGGAATTGTTGTTTTGTCGTATTTTATCATTGCCCTAATGCGCGCGAAGTTGGTTTACGTTATATTCTTTTATGCATATTGTTTACATGTGCCCTGTACAGTATATTGAATGAATTCAGTTTAGAAATAAGAATTATTTTTGAATGGTAAGAGCAATCAATGATGATCATATTATTGTTTTTTTTTTTGTCGTCATTATTGTCTTGATTGCAATAACAAAAAAAAAAAAAAAAATGTATTTTATTTTTCATTTTTAAAAATGATGATCGTACGATAATTATCAAATGTTATGTACTTGTTTATATTATGTACTTTGATGATATAGCGGGTAATTCGTATTACCAAATAATTGCAATCAGAATTATGGTCCGATGTTCATTCTGTTTTCAAGTCTCGAAGTGAATTGTGCTTATAAATCAAAATAAAAATTATAATATTTAGGTACTATACCTATAGTTAAAATTAAATTCTTGTGATATATATATATATATATATATATATATATATATATATATATATATATATATATATATATATAACAGTAACCGCTCTATATAAGAAACTCCTATAAAAGCAACAATCTATAAAAGCAACCTCTATATAAGCAATTGATTCCAAAAATTCTGTATAAGCAACCAAGATTTTTCAATTTTGACTTATTTCAATTTTTATTTAAACAACAAAATATCTATAATTAATATAGTACAATAATTAGTTTTCAGAAAATAACTATTAAATATCCGGCGTTATAAAAGTTGTAGATTTAATTGTTTCTTAATTGTAAATTAACATTGACATTAATTTTGAATTAAATTCATTTTGAATTCTGTGATAATAAATGGAGAAAAAGGGAAGAGTTTCAATTTCTTTGAAAGATAAGTTATCAATTTTAAAAGATATTGAAGATGGTAAGAAACCAAAAGAAATTTGCCAGAAATATAAAATTCATAAATCGACGGTTAGCAGAATAAAATGCAACAAGGAAAATTTGGAGGAGTTTTCGTCAAAAACGTATATAAACCAGAACAAAATCAAACGAATGAAGCATATAAAAAATTTAGAAGTCGACGAAAAAGTGTATTCATGGTTTTTAGAACGGCGGCAAGTCAATGATTTGGTCTCAAACGAATTGCTAAAGATGAAAGCGCTTGAGGTGAATAAATTGATCAAAGGAGCTGATACATTTGTGGCAAGTGATGGATGGCTTACAAAATTCAAAGAACGCCATGGAATACGCATTTTGTCCGTTTCTGGAGAGAGCCTTTCCTGTAATGCTGAAACAGCCGCTTCTTTTATAACCGAATTCAAAAGACTTATTGCGGAAAACGGGTTTTTACCCGAACAGATTTATAACTGTGATGAAACCGGTCTCGTTTACAAAAGTTTACATAACAAAACTAATGTCGCTAATTTTGAGAAAACGGCTGCTGGTAGAAAAGCTATGAAAGAAAGAGTAACAATTATGCCTTGTGTAAACGCAACAGGTACACATAAGCTTGATTTAATGATGATAGGTAAAGCAAAATCTCCTCGCTGCTTCAAAAACATAGAATTGCCACTATATTATAAGTCGTCTAAAAATGCTTGGCAAACCAGTTCGCTTTTCAAGGACTGGTACAATGATTTATTTATCCCTCAAGTTACTCATCACTTGCAATCTAAAAATCTGCCCACTAAGGCACTTTTATTGGTGGATAATGCAACTTGTCATGGTACTGAAAGCATGTTTACTGATAACGCGAATTTCAAGATTGTTTATTTTCCTCCTAATAACACACCCTTGTTACAGCCATTGGACCAAAATGTGATCAAGTCGCTTAAACAGCGCTATCGAAAGCATCTTCTGACAACACTTGCGGCCCAATGCACTAATAATGGAATGATTTCAGCATTGAAGAATATAAATTTGAAAGATGTGGTGTTTTTAAGTACTCAAGCTTGGAATGAACTCCCACAGTCCGTAATTCAAAATTCATTTAAACACCTTTTTTCGTCGATTGACGAGATTCATTACAATATACCAGCTGATCACTTTACGGATGAAGATAATATCCCTCTGGCGAGACTCTACAATTCAATTTTAAATGACAGTAATTTGAGTGAAATTGAAATAATGGAGTGGGCGAATGGGATTAATGAGACAGCGGTTTCCGATAATATTGAAGAAAATTACGAAAGCAATGTGGAGGTGATCCCCGATGAAGAAACTCGTGTTCAAAGTTTGAAAAACATCAATGATGTAATTAATTCTTTCAACATGGCAATAGAATGGGCTGAAAACAATAATCTTCCGAACAATGATATTTTAGCTTTACAACGCATAAGAGAAAAGGCTGTAATTAAAAAATATTTGTAGTTAATCGATCTTTTCGTAGTTTTATGCAATAAAATATGAAAAAAATAAAATTCAGTTTATCGATCCTTGTGGCTCAGCGGTAACGCGCTGTGGTATTTAAATTGGGTGGTGCTGGGATCGAATCCCAGAAGGAGAGGGTTGTAATAGGAAGATTTCTCCTCACGATTTCGATCAGAGAATAAAAGGAACATAAATATGGTATGATTCCTGTCGGAGTGCAGAGCTCAAGGTATCGTTGTCCAAGCCAGTGCAGGCTTGTATAAAAAGCATGAAAGCACAAATGATATAACCAGGGCCCTATTGCATCAACTACTTATCACATATCACTTATCAACTTATCATATGTTAAGTGATCAACTTATCATATGATAAGTGATAAGTGTTGCACATCAGAATGCCTAGAACTTATCAAATTTGTATAATAAGTTGTAATGATCAATGAGTAGGAAGGAACTTGGTTATTTCTCAACCGATTATGCACAATGGAAATGGGTTTCTAAAATGATTTTTAGATAAAGTTCTGGAATATGGCCATGTATGATGGAACTTGGTTATTTCTCAACCGATTATGATGAAACTCGACAGGTACAATGAAAATGGGATTCTAAAATGATTTCTAGATGAAGTTCTGGAATATGGCCATGTATGATGGAACTTGGTTATTTCTCAACCGATTATGATGAAACTCGACAGGTACAATGAAAATAGGATTCTAAAATGATTTTTAGATGAAGTTCTGGAATATAGTCAAGTTCAATCATAATTAGCCTTATTCCAGAAATTAATCTAAAAATCATTTAAGAATCCCATTTCCATCGTGCATGCTGAATTTCATCAAAATCGGATAAGAAATGGCCAAGTTCCTTCCTAATTGGCTATATACCAGAACTTCCACTAAAAATCATGTTAGAATCCCATTTCCATCGTGCATGCTGAATTTCATCAAAATCGGATAAGAAATAGCCAAGTTCCTTTCTAATTGGCCATATACCAGAACTTTATCTAAAAATCATTTTAGAATCCCATTTCTATCGTGCATGCTCAATTTCATCAAAATCGGATAAGAAATGGCCAAGTTCCTTCCTAATTGGCCATGTCCCAGAACTTCCTCTAAAAATTATTCTAGAATCCCATTTCCATCGTGCATGCTCAATTTCTTAAAAATTGAATCAAAAATGGCCAAGTTCCTTTCTAATCGGCCATATTCCAGAACTTTATCTAAAAATCATTTTAGAAACCCATTTCCACCGCCCCCGTTTAATTTCATCATAATCGATCAAGAAACAGGTAAGTTCCACTTTAATTGGCCACTTTCCAGAACTTTATCCAAAAATCGTCAGTTTTTAACATAATTCCGTCTTCTTCTTCTTCCGCTGGCGCTACATCCCATGAAGGGATTTGGCCGCCTCAACAATGTTCCGCCAAATAATCCGATCCGCCACAAGAGAACGCCAGACACGGTGACCGAGTGTGAATAGGTCCCTCTCAACGTCGTCCATCCATCGGGTAGGTGGTCTCCCACGAGGTCCTACTTTCGCTGGTGCCGACTCCAAGGCCTGTTTAGTGGTCCGATTTTGTGAACGTAGTACGTACCCAAGCCATCTCAGCCTTGACGATTTTATGAATCCTATGATGTCGACTTTATCGAGATCATTTCTGATCTCGTGATTCATTCGCATTCTGTACGTGGCTCCCTCTTTAATGGGACCGAGAATTCTTCTTATCATCTTTTTTAACATAATTCCGTCATGCCACTACAATTTGTAGCTCTTATCAATTTATTTGAGTAGTGAAATTTTTCTTATTGAAAGTTTGGATAATTATTATTAAATGTAGTCGATTATTGATAAGTAAAAACTTTTAGTGCAACAGAACAACGAAAAATTTATCACAAACCTCAAACTTATCGCTTATCAAAATATTACTTATCATTTATCATTTCGCGAATTGATGCAACTTAATTTTGATAAATGAGTGCTTATTACTTATTATAACTAAATAAAATACTTATCAAATTTCAAATTGGTATAATAGAAAATTATCAAAAATTATGATAAGTTGATAAGTAATAAGTGATAAGTAGTTGGTGCAACAGGGCCCAGGCCCCAGGACAGATTGAAAAGAAAAATTAGGTTCCTTTATTCTACAAAAGCAACCTTTTCTATATAAGAAATTATTTAATTTAAATCGGTTTACATGAGTTGCTTATAGAGAGCGGTTACTATATATATATTAGGGTGGAGTGAAAAAAAACAAAAATTAGGGGGGCCCCCCAAAAGTTACCTTTTAGTGCCAAAACCACCTGGTTAAAATATTTTTAAAATTCATTAATATTTACCGATGGTATTTTCCATTTAAAGTATATTTTTTCAACTTATTGCAGATTTTTAACTTAAAGACCGACAAAAACCACTTCGAAACCTAATTTTTCGGACTCGCAGGACCCCAAAATCGATAAATTACCAATAATATCAAGGTTCAACATTTTCATGATTTCTATACTTTATTTTACTTACGCAAAAGAAAGTAAAAAGTGATGGATCAAAATGTTGTTTCGTCTCCCTAAAACTGGATAGTGGGCGTTTATCACAAGAGTGGCATTCGAGACGTTAGTAATTTCAATTATTAAACGGTATTCTATCGGTTTCTAAAGAATCATGTACTTCAGGATTTTTTGTATAATGAAAATCTAGTTTAATTCGGCTGAAAAGAAAAATTTCAATTGGAAAATACCACCGCTAAATTTTAATGAATTTTAAAAATATTTTAACCAGTCATTAACGACACTATAAAGTAACTTTCTGAAAGGCCCCCGTATCAAAATTGTAAAAAAAAATTTTTTTCACTCCACCCTAATATATATATATATAAATAAAATTTCGTAAGTTTAATTAACTAGTTAATATTAACATTTAGTTAATTTTTGTGTGTCATAGTGCGGGTTTTTGTTTCAATAAAGTTTTTTTGTTATATAGTGATTTCGTAAATTGAAAGTTCTTTGCAAGGAAGGAATAAACTGTGATCATTTTTGCACGGTTCCTCCAAGTTTTTCTAGAAACTTTAACGGTAAAAATTTTACTTATACATAACTTTATTTCTTTATTCCAATTTTTTTTTTGTGTATGGAATTTAAAAATGGAACATTAGTTATAATTTCGGTGTTTTTTTTTTTGTTGATTTATATTCACAGTACAACTGAGATATTCTTTATATCCTATTTAATATTTCTTGGGAACAGAGAGAGCCGGCTAAGGATTAATTTATATACGGAAGATATACGGTTTCTGTTCCAGAAACGGAATATTCTTGGTTCTTCCATGATTTTGATTGCTGCATTATTTGGTTCCGTTTAAAGAGCCAATTTGGTACAAATAAATTGAAGAAGCATTTTGAGCAATGAATCCAATTATGATCTTCAGTTGGCGTTAAAGTTAAGTGCAAAACAAAAATTATAATTATTATTAGTTAATTTTTTTTCAAGAAAATATGGAAATAATGTAAAATTATTTACCATGTCGAATATTTTATTTATTAATTTATTTATTAATATTTCTTAAGCTTTATATAAATAATTTTAAGCTATTATGAATCTTGTGCTGTGTTTAAAATGCTAAGATACAGTTTTTTTCAAGCAAAGCATAATTCATGTTTTCGAAATTAATTCAGTTATATAAATAGATTGTATTAGTATTAATATATAACATTATTATGGCGTTAAGATGTTAGGGGGATCGATCCGTTATTGATGTGTTAGTTTTTATTTATGTCGTCATTAATTCTAAGTTATTATCAATAAGTATCTACATGCTTAATTAATTCATTTAAATTAAATTATTATTATCATTAATTTATTTGGCAATAAATATTTCATATGTAACAAAATTAATTCTTGAATTTAAGTAATTTTTCTTTTATTTTATTTACTTTATTGGCAGCGTTCATTGATACTAATATGCATAAAACAATTGTTCGTATGTGTTCGTTTGTTCCGTTTTGAGAATCTTATTTAGTTATTTATTTGCCTTTATTAAATTCAATAATGTTCATTAAATTTGGTATTATTATTTTGATTTAGGCAATGGGCGCTTTCAGATCCGCAAACTGTTGGCATCATGTTTAGTGAAATCATTGCTAATTTGATTTGAATTACTAATAAAGTTCTTAAATTTCATAGCGTTGGCCGTGATTTTACTCAACATGTTGCCAACTGTTTGGTGCTCTGAAAGCGCCCATTGACATAATTATGTTATTCTAAGATATCCATAAAAAATATGCCGTGATTTAGAGTTCAAAACAAGGGAGGGAAGTGTCCAATCATATAACACTTCATTCGGGTGGCGTAGACACTAAGGCCACTTCATCAACGGTCTTCTTTATACGACAGTAAATTAAAAGCTGGTACTATACAGTAAAACCCTACATTTTCTTGGTTTGCGTTGTTTTATATATTTACATCAGGTTTATCACATTTTTTTTTTCCTTGGAACATAACATCCAATTGCAGCATCCACAAGTCTTTCGTAAACTGCTACATTTTTTTTTGTCCCACCCCACGACTGTCACCTAGCCCAGGAAAAGTGCTGCAGTAGTAGTCCATGCGAAGGAAATTTTTTTTTCTTGTTATGAACGGCGCTATACTTCCACACACACTGGGATATAGTGCCATTCGTAACATTGTAATTCGTGAACTTTCACCCTCATGGTCATTGTACAGGCTACCCTTAGTCTCCTTTAACTAAGCATAAAATTAGTTTTAAGCAAAAGTTTATATAAAGCTTTTACTTTATAAGTATAACCGCAATATTAAATATATTATATTCACCACCTCCTTCTTTTTTTCTTCCTTCCTTTTTTTTAGTCTGGTGTATAATACCAGTTGGATTTATTAATGAAGATAAAAACTAATTTACTTAAATACACATTTTAATGTTAATAAATAAATTAATTAAAAAATATAATTACGCATTAAAAGAAAGAATATAATAAAAATTAAATATAATAAATCCGCCATTGCAAAACTCGTATTATTGACTCCCTCGCTGTCGCTCGAGCTCCAATTTTCAGATTCATTTAGCAATGGTGCCCTTTCCACACTAGTGTTACAAAATATTATTTCTCTCGTTTGTTATATAAAAACTTCCATTACTGTACATAGTAGTGTATAGTGTTTACCCATTTGAAATATTTATTTCGCACTGTGTGCTCTGCTATAAATTTAATGTATCTATTCATTTTCTAACGATTTTTTATTATTATATTTTCCTTTTTTCCTGGGTTTTTATTGCGTGCGGTAACTTCATCACATTATAATATTTCTATTATAATATCATAAAAAAAACAACCAAATGCTTTTTCGGAGCCAAAGCTTTAATTTTTGTTTTACGAATGTTTGTTTTTTGTTTAACCAAAAAAATAAATAACAAAAGAACCAGAACATTTTCATTTTTATGTTCATATTACACACCATTAAAATATTGTGCCTATACTTAGATACGTATGTATCAGAAGAAGGTACAACAAAAACCCATTTTTTGTTTTTTCGTTAAAAGCTCACAAATAAAAAAACAAAGTTTAACTTTGTGCTTTTAATTTACCAGCGAAATAAAATCGAACAAAAAACCCCAAAAAAACAAAACAAAATAGAGACGTGGATGATATTCCACGGATTTTATTTACGATTAATAAACAACTAAAAAAAGAAAAGCTTTATTTTCTATACCTACTGTGGTGTGTATACAGCGAGCGCTTCCTTTTATTGTGTAGTGATGATGATGGAAAAATATGAAAATTTTATTATTTTTCATTATATACATAAATTTTATATATTTTGTTTTGTTTGTTGTAAATAAGTAATAAACATAATAATTGCAATAAATTGTTGGTTAAAGTCGAAATAAAAATCGAATTGAAAAGTTTTCGGTCGGATTTTTTTTTATTGAGTACAAAAAAAAAGTTTTTTTTCGTTTGTTTTCTAAGTTGGTTTATTGCTTTCGTATATATATATGTATACATACTTAGATGATAATGTTGATGATGGTGCGATGATGGTATTATATGAACTTCAAATGTCAAAAGAAAGTCAATTGTGTGGTTTTTGGAAAATTTATATTTTCTTTGTATTGAAAATCGAATACAGTCGTACTGTTGCCTTTGATTTGGCTTATGATAATCGATTGTGGTTATCGTTTTGCAGTTGTACGGAATTGAACTGAATAAATTCCAATAAATTGGGTATATGGATATAGATAATTTTCTAGAAATTGGAAAATTATCAAAATTGGTCATTTTGTATTCTCTTATTTATTAAAGTTTTTGTTAAAATGCGACTTGGAATATTCTTCGGAGAATACCAATCAAATACTTGGAGAAAGTCATCACTGGGGTCAAGATCCAAAATTAGCTTGCGTAAATGTGACACGAAATTGTCATTTAGGCAGCACTGCAGGTCTATCGCGCTTATGAGTGATAAACAAACCCGAGATTTCGACACATTGAACTGGCTACTATATTGACTTTCCTCAAAAGGCACTATCATCCTCGAAAAATTCTCGACATTAGACATGCAAAAAGATTAATACATATAAGAGTTGACGAAAGAATAGAACCATGGAAATGAAAAAAAAAATGTGTGTGTGTACTTATGTACGCGCGTTAGAAGTTATATTCTTTGGCAATAATTAAAAGTCTAGAGTATGATTATAGATACGGTTGGTGTTCGGGATCGGTAGAAACCAGGAATATGCCTAAAAAAGAAGGGAACAAAAATCAACACAAAGAAACACAAATCTTGGAAACAAATACTCATCTGAGGTCATCTTTTCCAAATTCCAGTCGCATCGCTGAATCCGCAGAATGATACACCTTCTAAAAGTAGATGGGAATGTTAAAATTAGTTTACAGACATGTTAAATTATTATGTTTACTCACCTATTTAATGTTTTGTCCAATTTATGTTTATTTATTTATTTATGTCAAAATGTCAAAAAATAAGAATGCATTACTAAGAGGAATACATAAAGTGTCCGAAAAGTAAAACTGGCCGAATTGAATAGTCGCGCCATCTAAGTATCAGCACATGCACTATGCAAGCAAATCTTCTGTCGATTAGCGTAAATATTTTATTTTTAATTGCAATCAGTCATCCGAAGCGGCAACAACAAAATTAATAAAAATTGCAAAATCATTTGTGAGTAACAAACTGCGAACAACAAAGTATTAAACCGCAGAATAAATAGTTTGTAAAAGTGAATCTTGTGCTAAATAAACGAGCAATAGTTAATAGTTAATAGAATCGGTGTTATTTATTTCTCCTTGGACTACCTAACCTAGTTGGATTTTCGCGAGTCATTCATCTTGTGGTGCCTAATTGCACGTGAACGAGTCAACCCACCTTATCTACGAGTGCACGAGCCTACAGTTGGTAAAGTCTAAATTGAATCAAATAATTTAAATTTCAAAACTTAATATTTATTTTCTTATACAGATGATTAAATAAATTGTATTTTATTATCTAAGACTACAATAATTATCGTTTAATAATTTAGTAAAATTCACATGTTTTTGGGGAAAGTCAATACCAGCATCTTCTTCCGAAAAATTGACGATTAAGTCTCCACTTAGAACCATTGGTAACTTATCTACTCCTCTACCAAGAAATTCTCCTTCGGCTGTTGTGTATGGCCATACTAACCGTTTCTAAAAATAAATAATATCGTCCATTATTTGATCTGGAGTTATGTAAATTATCATATTAAACCAATTTTTTTTTGTCTTCCATTTTGCAATCCGCAACACAAAACTCACCAACTGATGACACTGCGGATCTTGTAAATTCAGACTGTCTCAAAGTAATATCGATATTTGGAGTAATGATGTTGGTAGTGTCGTTTGCATTTTAATAATGGTGGTATTCCATGGGAATATTTTACTGAATAGTAAAATACGCCAAAAAGAGAAAAAAAATCAAACACCATATAATAGACAAAGACAAGGTATTTTTTTAATTTTTTTTTTATAGCAAAAATTTAAGGGGAATTTTGACAACAATTGTAACTTAACCTACAAAAAATCAAAATTATTTCTTGTTATGTTGTACAAGTGAATTTGCCAATGTATGCTGGTATGGGCATTCGTGAATTGCGTCACCTTTGCTGTCGAGACCAGTGATGGGAGAAAAAAACTCGACGAAAAGACTAAGCGAGATAGAGGGATGAGTTCCACCAAGGAAAAAAGTTAAAACATGACATGAATTGGAAATTACATAAATACATAAATTGAATTTATAAAATATAAACGGCCGATTTCAATTTAAAACCACATTTGAATTTATAATTGATAAAATTTATTAGTTTTTTAATGGTACAGTTTATAAATATGTAACAAATTTAATTCGTTATCTCATCAAATTCATCGGATAAATTTCCCGATAGTGACCTTGGTTGCGACAACAAATCGTCCGAATCGTACCCATGCCTCCAATGATAAAATTGAATTACTTATCGTAATCGTAGTTTCCAAACTAAGCGTTTTTCGGTTAAAATTTTCATCATTCGTTGATATCTCTTCGTCGGCCATCGAATCATGTGTGGTAATAGTCGTGTCTTGAGACACGTTATTATTCTTTAAATTCGATTTATCCAGTTTTGATTTTAATAGTGCAGGGTTTAAACCGGCAGATAGCATATCCTCTAGCTCGATTCGCCCCTCTTCCGTACGAATTTCTAGTCGGTTGCTATTATGGGTTACAGACCAGAGTGGGGGTAAAAATTGTGGTTTCATCGTTTGAAAGAAAAGAAATGTTGGCGCCACATTTTTGCAAATTCAACTATAGGCCCCCCATTTTTCGTCACATAAACAATTTGCCAGTCATTTAGTGTGAGTGCCTCCCAAGCTGAGCACCGAATACGCCAATCTTTATCCAGCTCAACATTTAATATACTCGAACTTAAATTGAACACCGTGTAACTTAACACCGTGTTTAAATCCAGTGAGCTGTGCAACATAACGCAAATCTAGCGTGTTGGTTACACATGCTCCGTAATTTCAAGCTCCATTGTCTTCAAGGATTTCTCTTAATTCCGGTCGGAGGAATTCTCTTCAAATAGCACAATCGAATTAAAGCACAGAATCTTTTATGTGTGGCCAATTGAATTAGTGCTCCTGGACGATGTGAACCACCAACTGTCAACTATTCACAATCGAATCCAATTACATTGTTGTACTCTTTACAATCGCTAGAAGTACCAAAAAAATACGATAAATTCACAGAATTTTTATCAACCACACAGTTCTATTCACTCACATTTTTAATTTATCTCGATTTGTTGTTTAAATTCTAAAAATTGTCCCACGTACAGATAAATTTGTTAGAATGTACGGAATGAAAATTTGATGAAACAAACGTAAACGTCATTCACATATGTTTTTTATTTTTATTGTTTTATAGCAAAAGTTTTAAGGGGAAATTTGACATTAAACAATAATTGCTAAAAAAAATTAAGGATTTAGTAATTTAGTATTTATTCGATTATTTTTACATCTCAAAATTAACTAATAAATTAAATATTATTAATACTCACATCAGAATTTCATTTTTTCGAACAATTTTCGTCACAGAATAAAAAATTTAAAAAAATCTCTACCATAAAATCGGCATCATATTAAAATTATTTGTGTGTGCGAGAATTATTTTTCATCATATACAAATTTTATGTACATGGGTTAGTGACACTCCTATAAAAAGTTCTCGATTTGATACTTTTTAGAGGAGTGTTACAACTACAGACACAAATATGTTTTTACTGATTCGGTTTTTTGTTTCATTCCCCCATATACCAAATATATATTTTTATCTTTCTTTAATTTTACTATTCAGTAAAATATTTCCATGGAATACCACCATAATGGCAACGCCTCCAGCTCGAACGTTTGATCGCTTAGGGATACTGATTGAGTCTTCATTGGGTAACCAAGTTTCATTTAAAAGTAAAACATTCGATTGTTGGATAATGAAATCAGTGAGATCAATGTAGTGAGTACGAAGACTTTGACAATTAAAACTATATACTATCAATTCTTTGCTGTGGCGAATAAAATCTAACATATCTCTGTTGACAGCTTGTAAGCGATTAAGCTAAAGTTTACGAAATTCGTCTTGAAGACTAGTTTAGCTGTGGACACTCTTCGACCATGATAGAAAGTTTTGTCATTGTTGTAATATATACACCTTGAAGACAAGTCACCCGCGTCAAAGCAACATACACTATTGGCAATTGATGTTTTTTGTCATATTCATAAACGATTTCAGGTTACGTGCTTCCCTGAGATTTATGAATCGTAGTTGCACAAGCACAAACTAAAGGTAGATGCGATCGCTTAACATTAATCGTTTTGTTGTTATTAAGTGGAATAGTTGCTGATCTTCTTCCTATCGGTACAGCAGTGTTACTAATTTGATTAGCAGCTACATGTCGAGCAACTTTTTTCTTTATTTTTTGGCCAATCTTTGGAGAGTCTAGAAAATCATGTCATACAACGGTCACTTCTTCTTCATCATTACGTTCAATATGAATTTTGTATATATATATATCTAAAAGTGGGAAAATTTCAGATCGTTTGATTTGTATTCACTGATCACTCATATGTTGTCAATAATTTAAGACATGAGTGGATGAAGGTGATATGTAACATTTTTTTAAATTTTGATTTTTTTACATAAATGAAGTTGTTATGTCCGTATGTGCTTATGTCCCAATAAATCTTCGGAAAACTAGAGAAATTTAAAGCGGATGAAGACTAAACTACACTAAGAACAAGTATTTTTAATTGAATCGTAGAAACTTTGAAGGTCGTTTCTATAAAATTATGAAAATGTACATATCACCTTCATCCACTCATTTCTTCAATTATTATGTTAAGATTCCTGTTGGAATAATCCGTTTTTTTAATTTCTTTAACATGGTGGTTGTCAAAAGTTTGATTTTGATAACTTTTTATCCGAATTTATTTTCAATTTTGTTGTATATTATATAATTTTCCGGGTTGGCTACAAAATCTCGGTTTTCAAAATCTCGGTGCTACAAAATCTCGGTTTTTATAAATTCTGGAAAATGGAGGTTTTCACTTTAAACTGTAAATAACTAAAAATTATAAATTCCGAAAAATGGGAAATTTTATTTTAAAATAAAAATAAATAAAAACCGAGATTAACACCGAAATTTTTTTAAAACCGAGATTTTGAAACGCTCCCTAATTTTCCAAATTATATAATTGATTTGATTTTTCCACCCACCAATTTTTATTTATTTTGGTTTTATTGCACTTTTATATTATTTTTACTTTTCCCACTTATATTGGGTAAGTATTGTAATCACGAAAAAAATGTTGTTCCAAATTTTCACATTTTTCGACGAATTAGGTTACCAGGATACCGAAACACCGATCAGAAAATTGGTGTGTCCGTCCTTTCGTCCTCCCATCCTTCCAGACGCACATTTTCATTATTTTTGTTTTGCCTCCCATTTGCCCACAACTAATTTTCTCAAAAATGAGACCGACGATTTTTTTGTTATGTTGATGATAAATTTGATAATACACCATCTTGTTCTCAAAATTTGAAGTCGATTGAAGCATTGCGTGGGAGTCATTTTAACAAAAAGGAGTAATATAAATTTGTTTATCTGTTTACCGAGGTAATGCCAAATTTTCCGAAGAAATGTTTTTCTACAGTTAATACACCTTCCAAATATCAATACAATTGTTCACTAGGTGTCTTCAAAATTAAATGAATAGATTACCGTGTAATATGGAATTTAAATTTCTAAATTTACCTAAAATACTTTGTTGGTGGCAAATAGTATCGTCAACATTTAAAAATAATTATATCTAGTGAGCTTTTAAATATGTATAGCAATAATATTCCCGTTTCTATGACATTGACATTTCTGTGACGTTTTATTGACATTTTATAACATTTTAATGATTGAAATTTCAACGACATGTTGATCGATACATTACTTGTGAATTGCTTAGCTAGCAACTTCATCCTGATAAATTTTGTTGCATCGTAAAAATTCACTCTCATCAGTTTTTCATAACGCGCCTAAAGAAGTATAACTTCAAAAATCCTATTTGAGATTATACGTTGGAACATAGTGCCAATCAATAATTCACAAGTAAGACGGAAATATGTGAGACTGAGGTTCACTTGTTAAATGAATTAGGACATATTATCATAGTTGCAGGGGATCCGCTCGAAACGCTATATCTCAAAACGCGATATTCCAAAACGCGATACGGTAACCACGCGATATGGTGCAAAATGCGATATGATAGGTACAAAACGCCATATTTAAAAATTACACAGGCACACAAAAAAAAAGTCCTGATACAGAAAGGTGAAGTAACCTTCTGGTATGTTTTTCGGTGTGCTTAAAACGAATCTCAGGTCAGAACTGACCCATCACCCTTAGATTTCACCCCAGCACACCCTAGCACCCCCCACCCCCCAAATGGTCCAATTTTCACATCATAGAAAAATTCAAAATAAATATCTCATTCTACGTTTTTCAGTGTCCTAAGAACGATTCTAAGGTCATGATTTACCCATCACCCTTAGACTTCGCCCCAGCACCACCAGCACCCCCCAAAAGGTTAAAATTTTACTTTATAAAAAAATTCAAAATAAATAACTCGTTCTACTTTTTTGTAGTACTGAAAACGAATATGGCAATAAAAAGTAGTTTTTATTTTTCTATCTCCCCCGGCACCGCCGCCAACCCCTTCATCCCCCCCGGGTTTTAAAATTTCACTGTATTAATATCTCACTGTATTCTGGTACGTGTATTAA
Organism: Tipula helvola; assembly: GCA_963556165.1. Classification (NCBI taxonomy): domain Eukaryota; kingdom Metazoa; phylum Arthropoda; class Insecta; order Diptera; family Tipulidae; genus Tipula; species Tipula helvola. Next base: position 334,508,713 of record OY744481.1, on the reverse strand, counting down.
AAGAAAAAAAAACTACCACCGGCCTCAAACCTATCGTCACCTAAGGCACCTGTGTTAAAATTGAATACGGTGAAATTTGTTTTTAATTAACGCATCATCCTTGAATTTTCGGCAAAACACTCAAATGTTACAATTGGCCTAAATTAGGCTTATGCGAAGCATCATAATGAAATTATATCATTTGCCTTGCTATGGCTACGTCCGTCTAGAAGAGTTTCCAGCAGTGTGAATTGATCTTACGGATATTGCTGGCTGAGTGAACGCCGCTTGTATGATATATGAAAATTTTGGGTTTTGATAATCCTCTTGATATCCACGAATTTTGCCTGTACAGACTTGGGAAAATGTACGGTTTTGCTATTTGCGCTTCTATGAATTCGAAATTCTTCTATTAACTGAAAATTTCACTCATATTAATTGAAAAAAAAATAAAATTTTTATGATTTAAGAAATATTTCGGGTATCTGGATTTGCTAGTCTACGACAAAATTAGATCCTCAATACTTTGTATATCAGGCTCTAAGTCTGTCTTGAAGCGCAGATCCTTGGAAAGATTCTTCACATAGCTTGTGGTCAAGAGGTTAGTAAAGCAAAATTCACAATGCTGAAACTCTTCTACATTGGAACCTGAGACTCGGAGTAAGTGTGTATGGAATTTGCTTTTCGCAAGTGAAATGAATTTTTACATATACTTATATAACTGAGTCTATGGAGTTCAGAGATGTATCTAAAGAATTCTTGGTGAACTTTACTGATGAGGTCATTCACTAAGATCACTCAACCTCAAAGTCACAAATTTAATACTTTTTATCATTTTTTTGATCTACTTTTGTAACTGGGACACCTCTTCGTGGTGGGCGGGCAACGGGTCCGTCCGGCTAAGTTCCCAGATGAGGCACAATGCCTTCATGGCAAAGGTAGGTAAAAAGAAGGTTACAATGCAGGGGTATCGGCGGGGTAGTCAGGGTGGGAAAGCGGGCCCGCAGGCGTCGTCATCATGCGACCGTAGCTCTTCATTGATTGGTGACTTGGCCTCTGGAGAGTTTAGAACAGAAAAACACACATTTATGTTCAGGATACTGATGATTTCTGTTACGTATGTGGTATTGAAATTTTAAAATATCGCAGAAAAATATCTGAAGCAAGTATAAAGAGCTTTATTTTGATTGTTTTAATAAGTCAATACATTCCTAAAATGATTTGCTGCCCTTGTCTCACTATGATGAGCCGGTATAAAAAAACTAAAAATAAACAGGGTCTAAAATTCAAAGTTCCTACAATATGGCAAAGACCCAAGTCAAAACAAAACTGTTATTTTTGCAAAATAGAAGTGAACACTTTCAACTCTAAAAATAAGTCTAAAATAAAATATCCAGTCGTATCTTCAGTTACAAGACCAATTGTTTCCGCAAAATCGAGTAACAACCTGAACAGCACAAATTCTTTGACAGTAAAAGATGATGACAAAATGGAAATTGATAGCCAGAGAGAAAGTTCCGTAGAAGTTGATAACGGTGAAGAGGAGGAAATCGAAGAGTAGATTCTGATTCTGAAACCTTTGATTCAGAAAATAGTGATTGGGAATACAAGAGTAACCGACGAAATAAAGGTCCACAACTTTTTGATCAAATATCATTAAATAATGTTACAAGAAGGATAGGGTCTCAAAAGATATATTGCTTCAGAGTTTAAGAAGCGTGGTTTTCTCAAAAAAGGTACCAATTCATCTTTTTACAGAAATAGAGAGAAGGATTTCAGGAAATATTATACTGTAAGTGAGGACCAATCACTGGTTTATTGCACAGATGTTCCGGGTCTGATAAATGAATTAAAACCAAATGTTTATGTCCCTGAGCAATGGAGACTCTTTATAAACTTTTCTATTCGAAGTTTAAAAGCAGTACTTCTACATAACGGCAACACCTATGCCAGTGTCCCTATAGCCCATGCTACTAAATTAAAAGAGGAATACGAAGCAATAAAGTATGTTTTAGATAAAATAAAATACAAGGAGCATAACTGGCAAATATGCGGTGATCTTAAAATCATTACTATGATGTTAGGACAGCAGCCTGGATATACAAAATATCCATGCTTTCAATGGTTATGTGATAGTAGAGGCCGTGGTAATCACTATCAAAAAAAGATTGGAAACTTAGAAAGAATTTAGATAAAGGAAAATATAATGTCATTGAAGAACCCTTAGTCAATCATTCAAAAATACTGCTTTCGCCGTTACACATAAAACTCGGGTTAATGAAACAGTATGTGAAAGCCTTAAGTAAGAAGGGTCAGTGTTTTATATACTTGATAAGACAATTTCCTAATAAAAAGTGAAGCAAAATTAAAAGAAGGTATTTTTGATGGGCCTGAAATTCGGAAGATGTCCTAGATTTACATCTGGATTATTTTCATGAAAACTTAGCTGATTACAGTGAAGAGCAAGGTGAACGTTTTCACCAAGATTTAAAGGAGATAGAGAGGAGATACCATGGTAGATTAGACATAAATATGTTAACAGATTATTGCTGGATGCTAAAACGAGAAATTTCAACAGAAGATGAAAATTGCTATCGAAACTAACTTCACAGGTCATTTGAGGAAAAAAAGACTCGTTATCACCGTAAAAGATAGAAATGGATCCTGTGTGAAATCAATGATGAAAAATCAATTAAATTATGTACGTTACATATATATATAGGGTTTTCCAATAGGGACTTGACAACTTTGAATTTAATTTGTGAACGCACCCTTTGACTAATCATCAAACTGTCACTGTCAATTTATTCAGTAAACTCAACATTTTCATCATGGTAAAGTACACGAACGTACAACGTCTGCAAATTATAAAAATTTACTACCGAAATTCGGAGTCGGTGGCCGCAACTTTAAGAGCGTTAACTCCAATTTTCGGTCGTAATTCTCGCCCTAGTAGACAGGCAATAACAAGTTTAGTGCAAAAATTTGAGTCTACATATTCGTTGTGTGATGTTGTCGTGCCAGTCAGACAACGGGTTGGTCGAAGTGTCGAAAATATCGCTGCCGTTCAGGCGTCCGTAGCAAGCGATCCAAAACAGTCAATTCCACGGCGTTCTCAAGAATTGGGCATCGCCCAGACCACTTTATGGCGAATTTTGCATAAGGATCTTGGTTTACACCCATACAAGATCAAGCTGACTCAAGAATTGAAGCCGATGGACCATTTGAAGCGACGTACGTTCTCCGATTGGGCTCTGGATAAGATGCGCCAAGTTGATGAATTTCATCGCAAAATCATCTTCAGTGACGAAGCTCATTTTTGGCTCAATGGGTTCGTCAATAAGCAAAATATGCGTTATTGGTCGGGTGAAAATCCACATGTGCATCATGAATCAACACTTCATCCACAAAAAATAACTGGTTGGTGCGGTTTGCATGCCGGCGGCGTCATTGGGCCATATTTTTTCGTCGACGATAACGATCGTCACGTTACTGTGAATGGCCATCGTTATCGCGCCATGATTACCGAATATTTTTAGCCCACATTGGGAGATATGGAGTTGGACGACATGTGGTTTCAACAGGACGGTGCCACAAGCCACACAGCACATGTTACAATCGATTTACTGAAAAGCAAGTTTGATGAGCGTCTTATCTCAAGAAACGGGCCAGTCAATTGGCCACCTCGTTCGTGCGATTTAACGCCTCTTGACTATTTTCTTTGGGGCTACGTCAAGTCATTGGTCTACGCCAACAAGCTGACGACGTTGGAACAGCTCAGAGCCAACATTGAACGCGAAATAGCGGCCGTTTCGGCCAAATGTGTGGCCGAGTCATCGAAAATTGGGTCCAACGAATCGACCGCTGCAAACGTTCCCGCGGTGGTCATATGAACGAAGTAGAGTTCCATTCATAAATGTTTTGATTGTACTTCAAACCGATAATAAAGTTTTTGAAATATCTCTAATGGTTTGCGATTAATTTAAAAAAAAGTTGTCAAGTCCTTATTGGAAAACCCTCGCGAAAAGAAGAAGCGCTTCATAGAAAAAGGCTCTATGTACTGAAAAAAATTAATAATTGTAAACTGAATGTTGTCATTAGATGTCATTGAGCAGTCAAATATTCCATGGTCAAATCTTGTTGTAGTTGTTCCCAAAAAATTATGCATATCCGTTACCGTCTATTGCTGGAATACTTCGACGATCTAAGGGAACTAAATACCTAAATTGATTTTTGAAATTCATTTGAATGAGAAGTCTTAAGAAAAACAGGATTTGATACACCCGGAAGATGATTATTCGAATTTATGGTTCTGCCTTTCGGGTTAACAAATGCCTCAAACACAAGCTCGGTCAATGGATTTAATTCTTGGAACTGATCCACAACCAACGGTTTTCACTTTATGATGTTTGTGGTGGCCGCCAGCACCTTCGAATAAAATGTTAAAAGAAGTTTCTAGATGGGTGGTTCTGCCAATTCATCACGGACTACTCTACCATAGTTGGTAAATATGCGGGTAATACATTGTCACGACAATTAATTGAGATTAAGACGTTAAGTTAAAAACTCGATAAATGGTTTTCAACATTTCGTAAAAACATTACACGTATACCAGAAAACTATCCAGATTTTAAAATTGAGGACGGGAAATTTATAAGAAATGTCGGCATAATGCTGAATTTGGAAGATTGATGTCGATGGTGTCAAGACAATACCACCTAACTGACAAATCACAAATTTTACAGGAGCGATGAAAAATTTCATAATTATTCTAACTGTGAAAACAAGTATTTAACTATTCATTGTCTGTGTTTCCCTAACGGGCACCTCTCCAGGTGGTCGATAGCGGAATGTTCACCAGATATGAAGGTACCTAGGAAATAAAAAAAATACTCGGGGTGGACAAAAAACTAGCCGCATCCATAACTGCATACGCCAATGGTTTGATGGCTAAGGGAAGGGTTAGTCTCTGGCACAAGAATTGCGAATTAGATGACATTCGGTTTTAAATCCTACAGCCTTCTTTTAAATAAACTCCATTGCCTACTACAGAACAAATTGGAATGTAGCTGATCGGCAGATTCAGATTAAGAAAATGGAACCGAAAATTCGTGTTTCGTCAGCAAATACAAAGCCAACTGTAGCCACACAAAAGAGAATGATCGAAAATCCTGAATGGAGTGGAAGTAAACTCATTACTTCTAGCTCCGCTGAGCCAGACTTGGTGAAAAGGAAAAAAAAGGATGAGGAGACTCCTTGGACTATAGCCCAATCAAAGAAATCTCGTAAAAGGAGGGGAATCAAAGATCAAACTAGCTGGGCCCGAGAAAGATAAACCTGGAGATACGCCTGTCAACGCTCAGAGCAAAAGAAGGGGGACCAACTGAAATAAGGCTAGAGGTTCTTCTGATCAAATCTGAGCAAGGGCAAACTTCTATACACATTTGTCGAACACTTTGCAACAATACTCTCTCCTTATCCCAAAAGCCTTGGTTTCCAGAAACGAGAAAGCCACTGAAAGAGCCACATATGTAGCTCCATCTAACTGCTAGCTGGCGTCGTTTATGGTTAGAACTAGGATCGGAAGCGAAAAATAAGGCTAATTTCTGCGTGGTTTTAAGAGGTGTACAAGAAGAGGTAGCTACGGTGCATACCCTCAAACCCAAAACCACTCTTGTAATCAAAGACCACGGACTACGTGACCTTGGCGATTGAAAAGAAATAAGCCGTCCAGAAAAATCTGAACGGGTTCACTGAAGAACTGAAAGGGGCACTAACTAAAGCAAATTCCAAGGGACAACAGACAACCATAGTCGAGATTGGAGAGCACCAGATCTCTGAGTAAAATATGATGGGCATACTGAAAACTACTGGGCGAAACTGTAGTGATACGATGCTACACCTGTTTTGACTTGGGCTTCCTGAGGATAGAAGTCCCCAAATCAAGTAAATTAACGACGTCATCAAGGTTTTGGGTTTGTGCCAAACAAATCAAAGGTCACGAAAAGAACAATACTTTATAGGCTTAATAGAAATGATGCAATGTTTCCAGAAACCAGACCAATCATTCAGCGACTTGCCAGAGGTAATTTACTCAGACCCATACTCCTATTTTAATGGTTGAGCGATCTTTTCTAATAATTCCATGGTTCGTTAGAAAAAATCCCTCGTTTTCTACCGGTAATTGGGGGATGCCTTGCATATGACCGAAACTCAAATATTTATTCATAAACTCTTTATAGAGATTATAAAAATCTTTAGCACTCTTTGTTTGTTATACTCCTAGCAACAAATAACACTAATTCTATAATAGAATAATTCTGCATAGACATCGTAGGTGACCTGTTGACCAACGTCTAGTATTAATCAAATAAATACTGGGGCTCTTGCAGTGGTTGCCAATTTTTTCACTATTCGCAACGGAATAGGCATTTTGGATGTTTGATCTAAAACATTCGTTGTTTGACTATATTTGGAACTTGGTGTCATGCTTAGTTGTGAAAGTGCAGAAACTACTTCCGTTTTTGATTTTTATTGACTTGGGTCGCCTATCTCCTGCTTAACTATACCGCTATCCTGTGTTTCATTTTTCTAACGGGACCAAATTCTTCGGCACTAAATTTGTGTCTCATCTTGTTGTTGGTCAAAATTCCCTGAAAAATTTAGCTGCTCTACTTGTTTGTCCGATGCAAAAATGATTACAGTTTCTAGTTGCATGTCGTCTTTCATATATCCTTGATTTGTCTGTAGACTGAAATTGATTGGCAATAGAATGATTATTACCGTATGGCAAGATTGGTGTTGATGAGTTCTTGCACAAATCTGTGTGTGATTCATTTGTTAATTTAAAGATATTTCTAACTGACTGTTGATCGATCCAAACAAATTTTCTTATTTATTCATAAGGTTGTAGATTTGTTTGTTGAATTTTTCGGTCGTGTTTTTAAATGATTTTAGGGTCTCTTGGTGATATTTGCAGTTCGTCCCTTTTAGAGATGACTATTTCTCTATCAATACTTTTTTATGAGGTGTGAGTGTGAATTATTAGACAATATTTCCTACAATGTATTTCCTACAATATGCCTGGGCGAAACTGTAACACACCTGCAGTGTAAATACTGCGGATTAAACGTTTTCAATTTCTCACAGCTAATTTTATGAAATTCACTATTTTTTGTACGATATCACTTACAGCTAAGTCATATCACATCAGTTTCGTGTGTCCGATTAAGGTAATAATGAAGTATATTTATTTGAATCTATACGAAGAGATAGGTATACTAAAGTTTTTCACCTAATTACATCTCCAATTTCGACAGACATCCTCTCATTTTCAGTAACCGCAACTAGGATTAAATAGTTGCAGAAAATGTTATTAAAGTTCTCCACATTACAATCTCAACTTTTTATACTTATTTCCTTCACTGTAATCCATTAAAATCTCCAGTAGATTGTAGCAAACGCACAAAAAAAAAATTGTAAACGAAAAATTACGGTGATGAAAATGGTGGTGACATAGAAAAAATAAAGTATAAAAAAGGTCACAAACTTTTATTTTTTATTAACCAGAGGAGAATCTGTTTAGAGATCATAAAAAGTTATGGAATAAATTAAGATAGATGATATAATTTCGTTACAAAAAAAAAAATCCATCAACACCACCCATCAGAATATATAAATTAAACTCCAAGCCATACACATATATAAAGCACATGGTGAGAGGGAAAGTGTAATAGCTTATGATATTCTTTGAATAGGGACTTAAATGAATTTTAATATACATTTTAACGAGAGAAAGAGAGAGATAAGACGATATGACTTAAAGAAACGTCACTCCTAAAATGTTCATGACTCGTAGAGTCGTAGCAAATTAAGATAAGCGACTAGATAAAAAGACGATAAAAATCATAAATTATTTGATGATCCCCAAACGTGTAATTTGCATTTTATTAGGTCAATGTTTATTACGATAATTTAACATTTTTCAATTTTAAAGTAATTCATCAAAGTCAAAGTTCAACTCAATGTAAAATATTAGTGTGCAGACGTTGAATCATCGTTCAATCATCTCCGATATAAAACGCTTATATTTGCAGACGGTAGACATTTGATGAATACTAATGCTATTTATACAGAGTAAGTTGTAGGCAGAACTTGTTTTACGTTTATTTACACAAAATTTTTAAAAGGTGATTAAACTTTTTTAAGTATTTTACGAGGAGAATCGGAAAAAGTGGTTTGCACGCCTCTTAGGGGGTCGCGGTTACGTTTTCATAAATAATTCGGTTATTTTGCATTTTAGGAAAAACCCTCAAAAGAAAAAGTTGTTTCAAGTGTTTTCAAATGAAATGTTGAACTTCTGTGTTACACCCAAACAAATCCCCATTGAAGAGCTAGTAGCTCATCGATTTGCTATAAAAAGTAACAGTTGGTTTCTTTCGATGTAAAAACATTATTTCCAAGCATTCCAAAATAGGCAGTGGCTAGAAAACAAAAGTGTTGTGCCGACGAAAGTATAACGTTATTGTTCTGTATAACAAAGATCCGTATAAATGAAAGCTTCGTTCAGTTTAGAGGTCGCTATGGGAAAATAATTGTCGCCTTCCTTATTGCAAATTTGTTCAGGGAAACCTTGTTTGCTTTGAGCGACAAAAATCAAGCACGTAGAGTTTTGAAGATTTTAAACGGTCACGAGGAAACACTAAATTTTACGATGGATTATGAAGAAAATGGACAGCTTCCCCTTCTAATTATCGTGCTATGCGGAGAAGAGAATGAAATGCAAAGAAATTTTAACGGATAGATGTACAATGAGCGAATCTTTTTATTCCGTTCAGCAGTATAAATTCAACAGTATGGTCTATCTTATTATATACATCACTCAAAAACAAGTTGATCGTGAATGGGAGAAGATCAAAAGCATCTCTGGCGATACTGGTTACACGACACAAATGGTATGTGCAACTTTAAAGAAATTTATCGTAAGGAATGACATAACACTAGCTACTATATTCGAACCTAAAATATGCCTACAGAAATACTTAAATTTAGCAGAAGTAAAAACTAAACGCTCTCTAAACTGGTTAAGAATTAAAGTTTATACTGTACCATTACCAAGTGGTCAGTTCTCATTCTATCACAAAATCCAATGAATAAAAGCAGAACCTTCTAGAGTATAGAGCCATAATCATTGTGACGTATTTTTTAGACGCTTTTTTAGTGGTATAACTTTTCACTGATTTCCATAGGAATCCATAGTAAAATTGGTGTTTTTTAGCTTCAAGTTATTCATTGAGCGGCAGTATTTCGTGGTTCTAGCATCATATCTTCAAGACGAAATTTTGAAAAAATTGAATAAATTACAAAAAAAAAAACTCAGAAGAAAATTATAAAAATATGCGTCTGGCTGACTTGAAATCCAAAGCCTACATCCAATTCGGATTTTATGACCAATTCGATGACTATAGGCGCATATCTATTTGGGTTAATAATATTTATGGACGGTTGTATTCTAACATTTGATTCTATAACTTATATTGCTGTTCATTGCTCTGGGACGAACATTACAGATTCTAAAGAAAATTGAGAATACATTTTATTTGACAGTTCTTCTTTGCATGTACGGTTTATAAAATCCGACAACCCAGTAAACCGGCAGGTTTTCTCAAAATTTTAAAATTTAAAATTTAGCTTTCGTATAACTTTATCTGATTCTTTTCTTCTCGATTACCTCGCAAGCTTCATTTAGATCATTCGTTGGGGCTGAAGAACCACGTGTGTAAGTTCGTATATCATCAAACATTGCTTGCCGTATTATGGTTGCTAATTCCATTTGTGATTGTCCAAAAAAACAGGTTTCCTTGAATTCGCCATTCAAAATGGTATTATAACTACTTATATAACTTTGGTAATAACTTTAATATAAGTTTTGGATCCAATGTAGACATTTTCAAAGATTTTAAATTATCAGGCAGATTAACAGTGTTACCTTCATTCAAAAGTGATGATTAGCTTGGATTTACAATTGTTTGGGCACTTTGGAAATGAATTAGTTTCATGAATTAGGTTCGCTTTACGCACTGTAATGTAACTTTATTTAATAATTATTGCAGTCTCAATTAATTTGTAATATTATTAATTTTTTGTACCTACACTTATTAGAAGATATAGAGATGCATAACCCCCCCTGAGAAACCCGGTTAACATTTCAATAGCTTGACGCCGAAACAACAAAAAATTAGTTTCTTAGTTTCTTCCTCGTCTAAAACATTGTTTGCTTATAAAAACTAATTTCAATTCCAAACACATTATATCTATAATATATCGAAATAAAATAAGAAGAATAATGACGTCGTGGATAGATAATCCTAGTGTCAACCCCGCAAATTGTAATTTTATTGAAATTATGGTAAAATGAATTAACATAACAATGGGAATGGAACGCGTATATAATAAACTTTTAATCAATTTTGAATTTTTATCATAATCATAATCGACGATATAATTTCCATATAAATATATTTAACCGAAAAATCCAAAAAAAGCCACAAGACGAGGAAAGCGGATGAATCGTTGAAAGGGGATTGGTATATATGAAAATACATAGATATGAAGCAAAACACTTTGCCTAAACATCATAACAATAAAAAGGCGACAAAAATTATTATATTTTCCCTATATCAATGAATAAATAATAATCGTAGTAATAATAATGTAAAGAATAAATGAAATAATAATAATAATAATAATAATAATAATAAGATGAACAACAACAACTGTAATAACAATAAGAAAATATTATGAGATGAAAAAATATCGAAATACAAAACCACCGCCGCAACATCGAAATAAAAAATAAAATTCCAATCAAAACTAAAAAGAAAAGTTTGCGACTTTATTATTTTAGATATTTTGTTGTCCCCTCGCCCCTTTCCACATTTTATTGTCACACTGTTATTTTTCTTAGATGAGAAAACTTTAAGCATAACCATATAATGGAATATATCTGCAATACAGACGAATAAACAATCAAGTGGATACATTTCTTTATTATGGTTCTGTATTTTATATTTTATAGTAGACATGTAAAACACTTTGTGTCACTACTTTTCGGAAAATTTATGACTACTTCATTTAGTTTCTATCGATGGAGATTGGACTGACCAAATACATAATTGGTGCAAATGTGAATAAATATCGACATTAAAATCCCACTTTAGAGTAATTAAACCTTTAAGATTCCATTTCGACTAAAAACGGGTAAGAGCGATCTCTAAATTATTGATAGCACCATTTTCAATATAGATGCTACATGGAATTGGGGGTTACCTATTTTGAAAAGAAAATTAAAAACTTTTTTATGGTCCGTCGTTCGTTGTGTGAGGAATAAACATGAAATATATAGTTTCGCAAGCTAAATGGAAGAATGCTGGATTTATAAAAACTTTCATATTCAACATATGAATTGTGCACAGTGCCAAAATGTCCCGAAAAGTGGGGACACTATTGCTTAGAGATTACGATTTCCTCTCAGGAAACCGAGAATTTTATTTCCTGACGAATTTCATTTCTCGGCAGCTCTGTAATAACTGCGATCATAAATCTGCTTAATAAAATGACTGTCATGTTTCCACAATAGTATCAAAATGAAAGAGTACTTATCATAGATTTTTAGCCCAAAAAATGAATCTACCCTATTTTTTGGTGGAGAAGACCCTGTGTTCTCTATCTATGTAATATTAGAGATTCATGTTCATTGTGATACTATAACGGATTATACGTAACGATAACGAATTTAAAAAAAACGCTGAATTATTTGTTATTCAGAATCTTGTCTCTATCACCCCTGCAATATAATAACGTCAGTGCCGGACAATCTGAATCTATAAAGAATTAGAGAAGTCAAAGAAATTAAAGAAGTCTCGATAATTGTCGATCTATACTAGTGGTCTAGCCTTTGAACATTAAGCGCCTATAAAAACGACAAAAAGAAGAAGCAACAAATAATACCGAATGAATTTGAATGGTTGTGTTTTATTCTGGCTGAAAGGATTTTTGAGCTTCTTATTGTGCCAATCCTCCTCATGCTATATGCACAAGCACAATATGTAGTGAACTCTTGCTCAAGATATATTGTGAAGGAATATCTTTTTAGGTTTAAAAAAATAAAATGGAAGGTTGGTCCATAAAATAAGACCATTTAAATCATAAATCGAGCATGGTGCTTAACAACTCGTATCTTTTTGGGTAAATTATAACTTATAGTGAAAACCGTTGCCGAAAAAGGCCATAATTACTTTTTATAGCCTTATTGCACTTTGAAAGCCTGAATTGAATGTGTAATATAGGTCACAATTTATTTCGGATAAAGTAATCGGATTGTGGATCTATCGAGGAAATCATGCGTAAACTGTGCATGTTTGAAGAATTTTTTTTTTATTAGCACTGTATATCAGTAGAGTTACAAGCCAGAAATGATTGCACTAAAACAAAACCCTAACATATAAATAGTTCTCCAAATTTCATTACATGTTTCAGAATATTTGATCCTGCTCTCATTAGCCCTGCTTTAATTATCCTTCTCTAACACGAGTTAAAATAAACTTTGTAATGGGAAAGGTAACAAGCAAAGCGAAAAACACAGGATTTTCTTTACCTCGGACTTGCATTATTCCGGAATTTATTGACGAGCCGAAAATTGTGTGAACCACATCCAAATCGTCTATAAGCAGATTAAATCAGTTCCCCATTAACAGAAATTCATAGCTTATTTAGTCCGAATTGCAGCCTTTGGCCTGAAGAATCGACGTTGGGGTGGGTGTCCGGTAAGCAACGGATATAATTTAGCTGCATTATTAGGGAACTAGTGAATACGACTGAAACATTAAGAATAATCAACCCACCATCCCCCAAGAAAGAAATGTAATTCATCATTCTACAAAACTTAATATATTCTAAGGAAACATAAATTTGGATACATTTAAGATTTTTATAAATTAATCGTTAAAAACTAGTTCCTTAATTAGTTTGAAATTCTTATAGACATATTGATTCATTTGATTTGTCAAATGATATTATTATAATCTGTTAAATTAACTAAGATCTATACCTAATTAATTAGTTAAACTAATTAATGCAAAACAAGAAAGTGATATTTTGTATGTTGAGCTTAACCCTTGTGTCAACACGAGCATTGCACCCCCTTTCGTTAACACGACACACCCGGGTATGTCTTTAATTTTTTCAAATATTTAATCTATATTATGTACATATATAAAAATGAATTCCTGTTTGTTTGTCTGTTCCGAATGGGCGTCTCAGCCGCTCAACCGATCGCCATGAAATGTTTACCATGCAAATTTTGCATGTTCAGGACCAATCTTACGATATTGTGAAAGGGGCTGGACCCCGGGGTGTAGGGACCATGGTACAAATTTTTTCAAAAATTTAAATTTTTTTACGAGAATGAGTTTTGGAAAGGGGTTATATGAAATAAGAGACATGTTCGAATTCGGGGGGTCCGCCCCTGGATCAAAAATTCATTTTTACATGTAAAGATACAATTATTTGATTGTTCTGAAATAACGCCTTAGTCGCTTTACCCATCGCCATGAAATTTTTACCATGTATATGTTGCATATTCAGGACCAAGCCCACGATACTTTTGAAGGGGCTGGACCCCGGGGTCTAGGGCTGTGGTACAAATTGTTTCTCAAATTTCAATTTTTTTAAGATTTTTTTGACGGGAATGCCTTTAGGAAAGGGGTTATATGAAATTAGTGACATGCTCCAATCCGGAAGTCTGCCCTGGATCAAGAATTCATTTTTACATGTATAGATACAATTATTTAAATGTTCCGAAATAGCGCCTTAGCCGCAAGTTTATACACCAAAAAGGATATCTAGCGTGCGATTGTTATACACAAATCGTACCTCTACTATAATTGATTTAATTATTCAAATTAATTTTATTAATTTAAATTTAAGACAATCTTTCGTCACTTTAACTGAAGACAAATCTCTGAACACTTATATTATCTATACTAATAATCCATTTTTACTGGTTTGACATGTACTGTTTAGTGATATCCTATTTTTAAAGTTTTGAAATGTACCATAGTCAGCGAGTTCTAATTTCCACATAACTTCAGAAATAATTAACATTCTATTTTAATCCACTATTGCAACCGGCGGCTTTTAATGAAAATAGTAGTTTTATACTAAACGCCAATAGTTTATTACTTTATTTAGTTTATTACTTAAATAATCAATGATTGTTTCATAAAATCAATTCTAGGAAAGGTACTAAAAAATATTGTGCATATAAACTGATTTACTTTGAAAAGTACTAGCGTTTTATATTTGAAAATAGCATCTTCTACAATAAACATCCTTGGATTTAAATTATTGCACGTGTAAAATTGCCTTAGTTTGAAAAAACTTCTTTTGTTTTTCGAAATGTCATTTTCAACCACAGTTCGCAGTAAAACGTATCGAAGTGGACGTAGTTTTAATCGTTTTGAATAAATTAATATTAATTTGTGTTTCGGATGCCGTTGTTCTCGATTAGTTAGCTATATTGCAATAAAATAATTGTTGGTGATTATTTTCCAGGTATTAAATATTATTTCAAGTGAATATACATTCTTATTAGATTTTAGTTTTCAGTTTATAAACGTGTTAATCTATGATTACTTTTTGATTGTGGATAACATTTGATTTTGCTTAAAAAAAAATCTGTAAAGAAATCGTTTTGATAAATTAATACTAATTTCTGTTTTGAATGCCCGTCATTCCTGATTAATTAGCTACACGTTTCATTTTTGCTTAAAAATGCCACCGAAAAAAAGATCAATTGGGCAGGTAACTGCAAAGTCAAAGAAGATTAGAGCCGCAAGGGTGGTTGAATCAAGCGAACAGCGTGAAGCACGACTTGAAAATGATCGAAGCAGTAAGTCTTCTTCTAGAGCTAATGAAACAACTGAACAGTGTGAAACACGACTTGCAAACGTTCGAAGCAGTACATCTTCTTCTAGAGCTAATGAAACAAATAAACAGCGCGAAACACGACTTGCAAACGTTCGAAGCAGGATGTCTTTTTCTAGAGCTACTGAAACCATTGAACATCGTGAGGCCCGGCTGGAAGTCGATCGGTTACGATATGGACGATTAATAGAAACTTTAAGAGGTTATTTAAAGTTAACAGCATTCAATTACGAGAAAGACTATATTACAATGTTTCAATTGGGCAAATGGAAAACATTTGTTTGTATTGTCATGCTTTAAAGTTTCACAATGAATCGCCTGGAATGTGTTGTTCAAATGGAAAAGTGAATTTGCCTCCTCTGGATGATCCACCTGAACCTCTTCTAGCTTATGTCTCCGGAACTACTGAGTTATCCAGACATTTTCTACAAAATATTCGAAAATTCAACTCATGCTTTCAAATACAGCGATGTAAAGAGAGAATTCTTGCATAACAATCAAGATATTTGAATTATATACCTCCCGTGCAACGCCGGGTAACTCAGCTAGTATTATGTAAAATGCAAAACTAGGAGAAAATGTTCGCTAAAAAGAAGAGAAAAAAGTACGTAAACAAAAAAGTGAGTTAAAAAAATAAAAATGAAAGATTCCAGTTAAACGTTCAATTTATTTTATTCGAAATTCCATACTTATAACAATTCAACGAAAATAATAATTTGTGTATCATTGTCTTTCTCATACAAATTACACGGTAATGACAAAAAATTAAATATTATAATTATAAGCAATTCTTGCATGTGGTGAATTCCCGGCTATGTTCTGCACACACTGGTTTAAGGCAATAGTGGCACACCTTCCTGACCGATCGTCTCTTCAAATTATTTCTGCATATAAAACAAGTACCTTTCTGTTTTAGGCGACCGCTTTTATCCCTCTCTTCCGATGGTAATGGGTGACTAGAACCAGAAGCAGACACGAATTATAATGGTTCACATTCTTTTTCTAATGTTATTTTCCGCTGGAGCATGGCTTCCAACCCATTTCGTGTATTGAAATTTAGATAAATAAACGGTGTTATTAGCAAGAGCTCTACCAATTTCTTGCAATTTTTTTCTTACATAGCTCGGGGTTATTTATTGAATATATAATGTGCGACAGCTTTATTTTTTTTGGCACATAAGAGCACATTGTTACGTTCTCATGGAAACCAAATTCCGATGATAACACTGCACGCTGCCTCGAGGCCTGGAATTCTGCTGGTATATAAGGCTTACTTTTTCGAAGAGTACCCAGTTACCCACTATACCTAAATTCCATCGCATAAGGCGTTGTGCCAAAGGCAACTATGTAAAAAAGCTATCAGTGGTGAGTGTACGGTCAGTATTTTTGTACGGTTCTATCAGTTGGGTTACCACTTTTTCACCTTGATTTAACCCTCTTGCCTCATTTGGTATTTTACCAGTATAAATATCACCTTGTAATGGGAAGGCAGTTTTAGCCTCGCACATCCACCAAACTTTAATCCCATATTTAGCTGGCTTTGAGGGGATATATTGCGTAAATTTCGTTCTGCCTTTGTAAGGGTATAGCTGCTCATCAATTGTGACTGCATCGTATGGTGTGAAATATTTGCTGAGATTAGCGTTTAGCATTACGAATAAATCTCTTATTGGAGCCGCCTTATCATTTTCTATTCGTGCATTGCGGGTATTTTCGTTGTCAAATCTAATGAATTGCGTAATGCTCCAAAATCTTCGGAGGCCCATGCTGGCCTGATACAGCGGATTGGAAAATGTTTTCCACAAATCCGTAGTGTGCTCATAGTTCGACCTAGATGCTCCTGCAGTGATTAATATTCCTATATATGAATCGAACTCTTCTTCAGTAACCGGTTTCCATATTTTAATATTGCTACTGCTAGGATTATCCATATTCCATTTTTCAAAGCTGCGCTGCGCTTTCCGATTTGTTTCTCTTATAATAATGTCGCACATTTCGGGGGTGAGAAAACATTTAAAGGTTTGCAGCAACGTAAGGTTATAGGTTGCTGAATGTGAACCACCGCGATGCCTCATAATGTTATGCGAGAGCACTCTACGAGAAGTATTTATTTGTCTACTCCACTCGGTTCCATCACGCGAAACAATCGGTTGATTTGGTAATGCGAACGTAGAACTGGTTTCATCAACATTTTCATCCTCATCACTTTTTTCTTCCAAAGCTACTTCGGGCAGAACCGTTTCGTTCTCAGCAACTGAAACATCACAATCGGCAGCAATAACATGCCCCTCTTCATCGGATTCAGCGTATGCATATTGTTCTATTTCGTTTTCATCCGAAGCTTCATCGATTAATCTATTGAAGTATTCTTCTTTCCTCATGCGTCATGTGCCTCATAGGAATCACTTCGTCCCTTCTGTGTGTCATAACTGTTCCAGAATAATATATATTCAATATGAATCTACATTATGTATAACTATAATTCAATATAGGTTTGTTTACTTACCAACTTTATAAATTTTACCACTGATATCTTTTCAATACGAAAATATCTCAATTCAATACAAATAAATACTATTCACGACAAACTATAATTTTTAGAGTGTTGTATAAATATAATACAAAATAGTGTTACAACCACATTACACACCTATTTATGTATATTTTCAAATTCGTTGTGAAACAGAATTCAACTCAAAATAACGGTGTTTTTAAAACACAAACTAAAAATGAATGAATTTTTTTCTCATGGAGAGAGTAAAAAATAATGAAATTTCGGAAATATCTCAATTTAGTCCTTTTACGTTTCACTTATAAATTTGAAAACAGCTTTATAAATGTTTACACAGCCGGGTGTGTCGTGTTGATTATATGATGTAATAAAATAAATTGGGCCCTAAAGTGTCCTAAGTGTCTTTTTTATATTTCTTTGTTTTTATAATCGTTTATTTTCTGTTTTTTGGCAGCTACTGAAAAGTTCAATCAGATATGCAATCTGTATCAAACCGAAAATTACCTTTAAAAATTGAAAAACACACCCGGGTGTGTCGTATTGACACAAGGGTTAAATGCTAATTTTGAAGGCAAATTGCAACGTTTCTTAAAAAAACAAATAATATAAAATAGCCAGTTCATTGACGGCCGTATTGCCGAATTAAGTACTTGTGAAAAATTGTTATATTGTTAAGACACAAAATATGAAAGTTAAATATATAAAAAAAACTTACCGCACCAAAACTGCGTTGTTGAAGCGCTTCCCCAATGAAATACGGTGAACTGTCCTAAATTAAGTTAAATGTCTGAAACAAAAAAACAACTCTTCACACACCGTCTCACAGACAATGCATCAGACCACCATTGCCAATACAATAAAATCACTCACTCGCGAAAACTATAACACTAAGGCTTTAATAAAACCAAAACGGAACTTATGACTAACAATGCTAATAAGCAACAGATTAACTTGCTTAATTAATGTAATGCAACTTAATACAATTTAATGACTAAAACAACCAAAATTCTAGAAGAATCCACTTAATGAATAAATTGTATATACCTACACTATTTATGCTATATTAACTATTAACACAAATATTTATACTACAATTACTGTAGCAACTCTATGCTATAAAAGAAAACCGTAAGATTAGTACGTGGCCAACGGTATTTCTTCGAATTTCCATCTATGAATCTGGTAACTGTCGCTGATTTTGCTGTGATTAAAAAATTCAATCCTGGTGGCTAATCCAGAAAAAATGTTGGATCGAATTAGAACTGCAATCTTAACTCAAATATTGAATTTTATATATGTATCAGCGAAATACATTTTGTTTTGAAACCACTGAGTCACTGTATAACCGAGATTTAAAGCACTAAATTACCTGGTAGTATATACATATGAGCCGTTTATTTTGAAAGTGGCTTAAGTCCATATTTTGTTGAAACGAGATAATGAAAGAATAGAAAAACAATAAATGAAAAAACATATGGAATTTTGAATTTTCTTATTTTTTGCACACAGGTGTTAGAGATTTTTTTGTTTTTGTTTTGACAATAAATTATTTACCGTCAGAAAGATTATACTGTTATTTATCTATTGTTATCAATAACTTGATTTTTTTGAAAAATGGACTTAGGTCACTTTCAAAATAAACGGCTCATATAATGAAAGAAGTATTTCACTAAATGGCCCTTTTTTTTTTTTTTTTCTTATGAACAGCTTCATCAAATATGGCACACAAGATCTTCTAGATCAATTTTAATTAACATAAGTTTATACAACAACAGATTATTTTAAATACTGTCGCAATACTTATTTTAGAAGTTGTCGCACTGGAGAGAGGAAATATTTACATACATATCTAATCGATATTGCATTTGTATTAGGCCATACTGACCAACACCATCGGAACAAGATTTTTCACTCTTACGTTTAATAACACTAAATGATTTGTGTAAAATCAATAACGGGGTGGAGAATATCACTTTGGTATCAGGTGGAAAACACTATGGTAGCCAATTTCGCAGCATTAGTGCATTTACCCAAAACAAAAACAAAATTTTAACGAAATAGTTCGTTATAACTTTCTATGAAAAGTGATTCAGTTTTTGTAGAAATATATTTACTTCTTGATAATTATCAGTTAATTTTTCTTAAAACGTAAATTTTTAATAAAATAATAATACACAATAATTAAAACAGTAATGTCATATTAGTTTTAAAAGTTTGCACATAGCTTTATGAGCTTTCAGTACTAAAATAAGCTAACGATAAGCTAATTTAAATTATCATAAGTAGCAGTTGAAGTAAATCGTTTTCAGATCAATTTACATCAAAATTTTTAAGTAAACCACAATATAATATGTTGTTGTTGTCAAAATTCCAAATAAAACGTTGTTGTTGTCAACTCTATTAAAATTTCAAATACATGTGGTTTGAGAGGGGAACTTTTTTGCGCGGCACATTAAATTAAAGTTTAGTTTTATTATTCGATTTACATAGTTTAGACTTCAGAAAACTGTCAAATCTGCATGATTTTTTTTATGAACAATCGTATCCCTACGCTAAATTCAATCCCGTTATCAAATTTGCGGTTGCCCTATCTATTTTTACTCTTGAGTTATTTCAAGTGGAGAAGTGCCAAAAACACACTTTTTGATACTTTGAGGTTAGAGTATCTCAAAAACATGATAGAGTAATTCTGTGTCCAGATTCGGATTCAGAGCAAAAAATTACTTCGGATACGACGACTGTTCAATAAAATAAAAAATGTTTAATCCTTTTTTTGCGGGCCTGTGTTATTTAACAAGTGTAAAATATAATGTTAAGTTAACAGTAGCATAATTTGAATTATATTTAATGCTGTGTGCCTGACACCGATTTTTTTGACTAAATTGTTGACTTTTCTAAATTGTCGACTAGTTCGTACCAGTCGTACATAGATGGCATAAGGGTCAATAAGACAGGCTGTGCCTGACTTTTCATTATTCTAAATTACGAGTTTTGGAACGTCAACCGAATGTTATTACTGTTTGACTGAAATAATTAGGAATACTGCTTGAATGTTCGTTCCTTTTCATTTTCGCTCGCGCGCAAGTTGATTTACCAAGTTAATTTGTTTTTTTCTGGAATTTTTCAATATTTCGTACACAAAATTATTTACAAAATATTAAATTAGTTTATTGGCGCTATAAGAAAATCTAAAGACTTGCAAAGTCGTTGATGAGTTCGATAAAACCGGACAGAATACTTTAGCGTTGGTAAACTAAAGATGATCTCTTTTTTGAGCCAAAAGTTTCTCCAATCCGTGTTGCCTACAGACGATCTGACACCATATAATTCCTAACAGAAAGTTGAAATTAAAATCTTATGTACAAAAATATATAAACTTTAATTAAATATAACAACAATTTTAATTTTCTTGAATAATTTGATTAATTTTGATAATTTTTGAAAAATCTCGGAATGAACGAAACCTTCTCAAATTTAAGTGAAACTATTTCTAAAATGAATGAAAATTATTCCGAACTGAATAAACCCTTTTACGAAAAGAAGGAAACTAATTTCGAGTGGAATGAAACTTTTTCCAAATTTAATGAAACCAAATTAAATAAATTTAAAAGCAAACATTGTATCACTAAAACTTATAAATTATAACAGTAGTTAAATAAAAAAACGTACTGGTTATCTTGTAACAGCAAGGAGTGTCATCTTCGTGTCTAAGATGAAATTGGCTCAATCTGATGCTGTGCCTGTTTCAATTCTGTATTTGATTACGCCTTCTAGATTCGGATTCTCTTAGTTCTTAATAAGTTTCTTGCATGTCCTTCGACATTTGTGAAGGCCGTGTCCTATCGGACGAACATTTGTAGATTAAAACCACCCTTTTCCAATTAAAGGTTAAATAATTAAAATGATTTTAAATTGGGAAAACATTAATTGAACCTGCTGAACTGAACATAAACTGAGAGAATCGGATTTGTCCCTTAAAACTGACGTTCAGTTGCTACCTGAACCGTATTTTAATTTTCTTTAGTATCCAAAAATGAATCGATAAAAAATTAAATATTTTGATTCAAAATATAGTTAAAAACAAAATAATAAACCAAAATACACTCGAACCAAAACTAACTTTAAAGTAACGTCACTCATACACAGCTCGGGTATGGTTCGTCATAAAATCCTTTATGAGCTCCAGACTGAATTGAATAAGCAGAATTTGTAGGTGCTTCACGTGAAATTCAATATTATTTTATGGTAAATATTTATCGATTTATTTTGTCATAAAATTATCCAGGTAAAGGATTTTACCTAAGCAGCACAAGCACGTTTAAATATTTCTTCCTCCGTTTTACCCGATCCTATAAGGGTTGAAAGAATCACAGCTACACAAACAGACTACTCAAATCTCATCTCAGTTTTAATAAATTCTTAATGAAGGAGTGTTTTATTTAATAAATAATAAAACAAACTTTAGTGATTTATGTACTTACTGGTTTTAAACTTATTTAATTAGGTTTCATTTCTTTCGGGAAAGGTTTCAATTAATTCAAAATCGTTTATTTTAATTCGGAACAAGTTTCATTTATTTGAGGAATAGTTTCCCTGATAGATTAACCGTCGTAAGGTTTCTTGATTCAGAACGCAATCACAGAGAGCTCAATGGAATATTATTTGCATAATCGCTTACCAGTCCCTTCATCCTAAAATTGTTCATTTGCTGGCCGTTTTACTAATCGTTATTCCATTTCGAGCCACGATCACGGCACTGACAGTAAGACAATATTAATCAAATCAATATTTTAAAATAAAAATTGAATAAAAACCGTCAAATTCAAATACATATATACAATAAAAACTCGTATGGTACGTATAACCATTAATCGGTACCAACTTGTGGCACTAATTAAATTCGTTGATAATGAAAAGTGCTTAATCCAAGCACTCTCTCAATAAAAATGACAACTAAATTGAAAAGCAACCTCGCGAGGTGACTTTTCGTTAGCCGTCTGGTGGTTAATAGCATAATGTAGCATAATTTAGTTTAGTCAGAAATTTAGTCGAAAAAATCGGTGTCAGGCACGCAGCGACACAGCATAAGTGTACAAAAGCTAAAACTTTTAAGTGTGAATCAAGTACATAGTTCTCTAGATTTTTGGAAAGGATGTATAAACTTCATTGATATGGGAATGGTTGGTGAATCATTTAACTCGGTAAAACTGAAATCCGATAATAGTTTTATCGCAATCGGACAACTCAATATACGCAGTTTAATTAAACATTACTATGAATTATGTCTTCTTTTGAAAAAAAAAATGAATGGGCTACCGATCTACTTTGAAAGTAAAGCAAGGCAATATTGCACCAATAGGAAGAGTTGAGCTGGTTATTACTACATTTTATATACCTCCACCGGTCATTGCGAATGATATTTCTGATCTGCTTAATACTCTTTTAGATTTAGGAACTATGTATGATAAATACATCATATTAGGTGATTTTAACTGTAACTTAATTGATCCGTCCAATAGTTTACATCAAGTATTGAGAAATTTAGAACTATTTTACATCCCATTTAATCCGACAAGAGGTTCTAGTTTACTTGATTTAATTATTACTTCTCAAGGACAAAAATCGCGTATTTTACAACATTGGCAACTGGCTGTACCATGGATAACCGATCATGTTCTCGTTTTTATGCAATACTCGTGAAAAGCCTATACTTGCATATTATATTAATGATTTATCAAGGGTTGATGAGAACAAATTTCAGAATTTATTTACCCACATTGTGGAAAATATCTTCGGTTTTACCAATTCCTAGGAAAACAGCCGTTTCATCTATGGAAAGTCTAAGACCTATAAGTATATTGTCGGTTTTATCAAAGGTTCTTGAGAAAGTCCTCTTTGAACAAATCACAAAGTACATTGATTCAGATGAATTTCTAAGGCGTTTGATATCATATGATCAATCATAAACTGCTTCGAATGGAATGGTATCGTATCTGGGTAAAGTTAATGACGGTGTTCCACGGGATTCTATATTGGCACCACTGATGTTCTCGTTGTTTTTGAATGACATTTCTACGTGTATTAATAATTGTTATATTCATATTTAAGCGGATGATGTAGAGATTTATCTGGGTGGCAATTTTGATCAAATTCAAAATATTGTTGATTCAGTTAATTTAGATTTAAGTAATATTTGCCATTGGGCTAGTTCTAATAGTTTTAATATTAATGAAGGTAAATATAGTGCAACGCTTATTACTTAATCTAAAAACCCATTTACTTTTCCGAAATTGATCATCAATGGATCTGCCATTAAATTTGTTGATAAAGTTAATGATCTTGGTCTACTAATTAATAATAGCTCCACTTGGAACAATCACGTTGCATCTATTTGTCAAAAAAAATTTGTCCACAAAGCCTAAGGCTATTTGAATAAGTCTTTGATTGTGCCTCACTTGTACTGCGATGTAATTTATTCTAATTGCGATGAGATTTCGTTTCATCTGCTCCAAGTAACTTTGAATAATTGAGTTAGATACGTGTATAAGTTGCGGAAATATCATCATGTATCGCATTATTTTGGTAATGTATTTGGTACCTCATTGTCCAAGTTTTTATCTATCGTACGGTAATTTTTATTGATAAGTTGATTAATTTTCGTGAGCCAAATTATTTGTATGCCAAATCCCGAAGAACAAATATCTTGATGTTTCCAACTAATAGAAAAGTCATCTTCAATGATTCAGTTTTACATAACTGCTTCAGGAAATGGAATGAATTGCCAAGTACCATCAGAAGTTTATGCTCTCTCACCAAATGTAAGCAAGAATCATTTAAAATTATTAGCAACATGACATGATCCGGCTTATATTTATTTTTAAATTTAATTAATTTAATTTGATTTATTTGACTAATATTTATTTTAATCATGTTTATTAATATTTTGCATTTTAGTTTATAATTTGATTTTGTTGTTTTTTATGTACGTTTACATGACACATGTGATGAGGTGGTACGTGGACTAAAGGCACTTGGCTCAGAAGCGGAGAAACGAGATCCATGGCTTATTTACATTGCTACTAAAAATGGATGCTGAGACAAGGCAGATGTGGAAGTTAGAGTCATCCGAAGTGGAATATCCAACGTGCGATAAACTATTGGCGGTTCTTAATAGGAGAATGGACGCCTTACAAGATATCAAACAAGAAACATCCAAGCGCATATTATCAAAACCATCTGCTCAAATTTCGAAATCAATGCACACTGCATCGGCAGTAACTTGTGCATTCTATGGTAAAGACCACAAAATCATCAATTGCGCACATTTCCGTGCACTACATATTCAGCAGCGCAGAGAATACATCAAAAAACACAACAGATGCTACAATTGTTTGAGTGATACGCATTTAGTTTACCAATGCAGAGCAAAACATAAGTGCAATTTGTGTCAGAAGAAACACCATGAAATGCTACACTTACAAGCCCCTGTCAGCAGCCTGGAAGCAACAACATGTGGTCACTCCAATTCAATTGCAAACGCGATTCTGCCAACTGCCCAAATCCAAGTCGAGCGCTTTAGTGGTGATTGGCAACGTTGTAGAGCTTTACTTGATTCTGGATCTCAAACATCGTTTGTCACACAGAAGAATGTTTTCAGCGCCTTGGATTAAAAAAACGGAATGGAAGAATAATAATAAAAGGACTTAATGATGCTGCTTCTGGAGTATCAAAGGGGACAGCAAATTTACGGATCAGACCCAGATTTGAGGACGAGACTTATGAAATATCAGCAAACGTGCTAATAGTTCCATCTATTTCATCATATCAGCCATCAATCCACGCAGTCAGAGGGTTAAATGTGTAGAATAACATGACGCTAGCAGATCCAGGTTTTAACAGGAAAGGCACAATAGACATCTTACTTGGAAGTGATCTATTTTTCGATTTAATATGTAATGGCAAAAAACATATTTCCAAATCGAAGCTTATAGCTCACAACACAAATTTAGGATGGGTGATAGCAGGAACGCCAATTCAAAATGAAAGTGGTAAAAGTGATGCGGTCCCGGTTAATCTACATCTCGATGTTGACATGTCATTACGGAAATTCTGGGAGATAGAGGAAATTTCAGAGTCCGTTCCCTACAGCGAAGAAGAACAGTTTTGTGTTCAACATTATCGAGATACTGTTCGAAGAGCGGCAGATGGGAAATACGTGGCTTAGCATTCAAAAACAGCGTACCGAATCTTGGTATAATTCGAAATTTATGGCTGTAAGACGCTTGTACAGTTTAGAGAAACGATTTGTACGTGATTTTACATTCAAGGAACGGTATAGTCAATTTTTAGACGAATATTTGGAACTAGGTCACATGCAAATTTCAGAAGATGCTGGTTCTGGTCAATATTACTTGCTACTTTAAGAAAGTAGCACCACTACTAAACTACGAGTAGTTTTTGATGGATCGGCGAAAACAACAAACAGAAATTCAGTAAATGATGAATTGTTAGTTAGATGGACCGACCGTTCAGCCCAGTTTGGTAGAAATACTTTTACGTTTCCTTACTCACAGAATCATTTTCTCTGCCGATATTGAGAAAATGTTTCGGCAAATTTGGATCAGCCCAGAAGATAGCAAATATCAGAAAATTGTATGGAGAAAAAACTCAGGAGATGAACTTCAAATCTACAACCTTTTGACTGTTACCTATGGCACAGCGTCCGCTCCATTTTTGGCGGCTCAGACATTAAACCGGCTTGCATCAGATTATAAGAACGAATATCCAAAAGCAGCAAGGATACTAAAACAAGATTATTATGTTGACGATATAATGTCCGGAATGAATAATTTGGAGGATGCCAAACAGATGGTGCAAGATTTAATTTGTATGCTGAGAAAAGGCGATTTTAATTTACATAAATCGTCATCCAACAGCAAAGATCTTATACTTAGTATTCCGGAAGCCGATAGAGACATCTCGAACAAAGATTTTGCAGGTGTTAGTTGTTCTCAAGCCATATCAATTCTTGGTGTAAAATTTGCGCCCAAAGAAGACGTATTCCAATTTAAAGTAAATTTAGAAAATCATATACTCACGAAGCGTCAAATGTTATCTGAGGCATCAAAGATATTTGATCCTATCGGATGGTTGTCGCCAGCCATAATTACCATTAAAATTCTTTTCCAGAAACGGTGGCTGCTAGGTGTAGATTGGGACGAACCATTACCACCCCTAATTGGAGAGAACTATGCAGCAATTCGAAAGAATTTGCATAAATTGGAAGAAATTCGAATTCCGAGATGGCTACACACTGAGGGTCAAGAATTGGAGCTACACGGGTTTGCAGATGCTTCTCAATTAGCATACGCGGCAGTCACATATAGCAGAGTGAAGACGAAAAGCGGCTACAGAATAAGTATCGTCACTGCCAAGACAAAAGTAGCGCCTATCAAGTCAATAAGCATTCCGCGTCTAGAGTTGTGTGCTGCAGTGTTGCTGACAAGGCTGATGATATCCGCATTAAATATATTTAACAGCGAAAAAATTAAGTATCGATTGTGGACCGATTCAACTATAGTCCTTAATTGGATATCGTAATGCCCGAGGAAATGGCAAACATTTGTGTCCAATAGAGTGTCATATGTTCTACAAAACACAAACCGTAATCAGTGGAGGTCACGTACCATCGATCTCTAATCCTGCTGATTGCGCTTCGCGAGGACTATTTCCGGAAGAACTGGTTGGTCACAACTTATGGCTAATAATTTAAGTTAATAAATTTTTTGTTTAAATTTGATTTTTATTTTCAGCTGCTGATAATCCTGGACATTCCGCGCCCATTGACTCAACAGAGTCAGCAGGTAGCTTACAGATTTTTGAGATGGACCGGATTATTTCATCCTGTTTAGTTTTGATGCCCACACTCGAATTAATCCATCTGAACCCGGAATTACCTTGATTATGCGACCCATCAGCCATTTAGTAGGTGGAACATCATTTTCTATTACTACTACCAAATCGCCTACTGTTGGGTTTGTTGTAGCTGTTTTCCATTTCTGGCGTTGTTGCAGTGATAATAACTCTTTATGCCATCTTTGCCAGAAATGCTGAACCATTCGCTGAATGTGTTGCCAGTTGCCACCGTGGCAATCTATTTTTTTTTAGATTCAGAAGATTGGGATCAGGTAACAAAGTGAGTGCATGTCCAATTAAAAAATGGCCCGGTGTTAGAGGATCTATATCATTTGGTGTCATCTCACATAGCGGTCGGGAATTTAGAATGGCCTCTATTTGGACCAGCAATGTAGCCATTTCCTCATATGTTAGCCGTGACTCTCCTATTACTCGTTTTAGGTAATATTTTGTTGATTATATGGCCGCATCCCACAAGCCACCGAAATTGGGCGCAGCAGGCGGAATAAAATGCCATTCAATATTGTTTATTATGCAGTACTGTGTTATTGATGGATCTTTGGACACCATCATTAGACTTGATTGCAGCTCTCGT
The DNA here is from genome assembly GCA_963556165.1 of Tipula helvola. NCBI lineage: Eukaryota > Metazoa > Arthropoda > Insecta > Diptera > Tipulidae > Tipula > Tipula helvola. Next base: position 334,480,727 of record OY744481.1, on the reverse strand, counting down.
TCTGCGCCAATAAAATTAGACCCATTATCACTATAAATGTGTCCGCATATTCCTCGTCGACCATGAGTAAGGTAGATGTAATAATTAGGTAGATGTTTTATATAATGCGATTATAAAGCTGATAATTTGTAGATTCAAAGTCAAATGTTTCTATCTAATGATTGAAAGCGAAATTTTGTATGTACAGTGCGGGCGGACGTACAGTAAATTCATTATTCCAACACTATCCCCATTATATTGAGTAAAATTACGAAACACCACACATTTTCCAATTATAAAATATTTATTATTTCCAAAAATAGAAAACAACAACTCAACCATTTTTCAATTAAAAAAAAATTTTTTTTTGCTCCAAAATTCTTAAAAACAAATCAAAGTAAAAATTTATGATTTTCATTTATTAAATAAAACCAGCACACCAACAAAAACTCGGGTACAACATTAAGCTTTTTATCAGATTTTCTTCTTATTACTTTTTTAAATTGTTTATGTACTTTTTGTTATGTTTTTTGAAAAAAATTTAAATAAATTTATGTAAATAAATAAAATAAAAAAAAAAGTTTCAATTTAATTTGTTAAAATTAAAAATAATTTAATCATTTTATTGTTTTTTTAAAGTTGCGGGAGTCGAGTAAACCGTAAAGTAAAAAAGAAAATTGTAAACTTTAAAAGGAAATTTAATTATTATATTTGGAAATAATTTTTGATTTTTTTTTTTTTTGCTTTTTCTGTTGCTAACTTTTCTAACAATAAAAATGTAATAATTTAATTTTTAATTAATTAAACATTTTTGTTTTTTGAGGTTGTTTGGAAACTTTTTGTGGATTAGTAAAATTTCCGGAAAATTGGAAAGATTTTTTAGTTGTGCTTTATTCTAATACTATACCAAAAAATTAGTAAAAAACAAATTGGTCATTCATTACTTTTTAAAAAATTCAATTATGAAAATAATTAAAATTGTGAGAATTAGCAGACTAATTTTTATTTAAATCGATTGGATTTTTGTCTCTATTCCGAGCATTAATTCTCATATGCCCTAGATCTTTGTATATCGCTCTTTCCACTATAATATAGCCAATTTTTGACATTTCCCAAAATTAATTTCTTAGATTTTTATTTTTTTGGTTTTTCTCATTTATATAACGGTGTCCTCGATGAATTGGCCTTAGTGTCACGACGAATCAATATAAAACTATAAAAACTAATAAACAATTGAATTTTATCTCTTGCCATTTTTATTATAATTAAATTGTGACGTCAAAATGTCGATGCACCATGGGCACTCGTGGGATTGAGTTCTGAACCTTTATGGGTTCCAACAAATTTTAATAATAATAAGTATAATAGGTTGTGTTGGAGATTCATTTGGAGTTTGAGTTGGAGCTCAAATACGCCTATAATTTTTCGGCCTTTACTGTTTTGGGGGATTGAGTTTTTGGTTGAGTTTTGGGATTAAGTTGAGGTTCAGTAGGAGTTGAGTGAGAAGTTGAGTGGGAGGTTAATTTTAGGGTTGAGTTGGGGTCGAGTGAGAGGTTTTGTTATGAATTTATTATCTTTTGTGTTGCAGGTTAAATTGAGTTGGTTTGAGTTGAAAACGTGTTTATTTGGGGATTAACGTTGAGTTTTGAGTGCCGAGTTGGAGTTCAGTGAGGTTTTATTTCTTTTTATTTATTTTTAATATTTTAAATTGAAAATTTCCCCTTTTTGGGGCTGAGTAAGGATTAAGGGGTTCAATTAGGGTTTGGTTTGAGAGTTAAGTTGGATTAGGTCGTGGAATAGGTTTTTCAATATCGTATTTTAGTCGCGCTATTGCGTTTTTTTCGTAAGTGTGTGCTGTGAGTGCGTTCTTTATGTTCTGGGTAAGCACCATGCGTCCGGAAGAAACCCTTAGAAGGTTGCTCAAACTATATTATAACTAAGAAAGGAGAGAAATTTTACCGATTTAGAAATTTAAATTTGACATTTGAAAATAAGTTTATTTTAAAAAACTGAAAAGCTGTGCTTTATGGGATAGTTCGAGTACCTAAAAAGAGAAGTAGGTATATGGTGTAGATAAAAAACACCGTAGTTTTCTGTAATTCTTCGATGAACAGTTTTTTCATTTTCTTTACATTGATATGTACGGTAATTGTTATGTATACAAGAAAGTGATACATAAATTATGTATTTTTTATTGCGTGGCCATTTCGTTTTTTTTTTTTTCTAAATTTACACAATAGACGAAAAACAAAATTGTGATGCGAAGAAAAGCTCAACCAAGTTAAAATAAAAACTCAACTTTGAATTATAATAATATGTACTGTTTGCTGTCTAGAAGCGAATATGAATTTGTATACTTCAAGCATAAAACACAAAAAAAACTGAAAAATAAGGATTAAAGCAAATTTTTTAGAAAGTTTACACTTTGTTTCACTCGTTTTTCATCTGCTGTACGAGTATTTTTTTTTTTCTTGTATGATTTACAGTCAACGTAAATTTGTGTGTGTGGTGGGGTGGGTATATGGAAAAAAATGTATGTGTATCCCTAAGAATTGTGGTGCGTATTATAAATACGTGGCATTGAATTCGCAGAAAATTAAGTGGAAAACGCATAAAAAAATAAATGAAAACGAAATGAAATTATATTTGTGTTTGTGTGGAAATTTTCAGGAAATAAATTTTTCGTTTATTTTGGTTTCAATTAATTACGTGATATTTTATCTGGAAATTAAAAGATTATGGCTGGATTATTCGTCCTTTGAGGTTTTTATATAATATGTTTTCCATGGAAAAAAGGGACGTAAAAACTCCATGAAAATGTATTTCTTGTTTTTATTGTGCGAGAACTGTTTAGCACATTAATCTTTGGTTTAGGATACAAATTTGATGGATTGGTCGTCTGGTAGATTAGTAATGCGCGTGCAGGGAATTTCCCGTATTTAATTCCAATTATTTTCGAGTATAATTTTATTTTTTATGATATTAATTACTGCTCCTTGGCCACTATGACCATTGAGGTCTATTGTGCATAAATATGTATAAATGCCACTACCTCACACATACACCTATTTATCTATTGGGTTAGCATTAGGCCACTGAGCTATGTATGTATTGAGAAATTTAAGTTTTCTAAAGGCGACGTCACATGTAAATATGTAGTAAATTTTCAAATATGTCCTTTTCCGCGTAGATTGCAAAATCTGCAGTGATCTGTTGGAGACCAACCTCCTCTTTCTAAATGGTCACTAAAGAGGCCGTATCCTTTTAAATTTCAAGTAAGAGCTTTCAAAGAAAGATGTACCATCTTGAATACCACTCCCAGGCAATGCTAGAGTGGACGCGAGACCACTAAAGGGTAATTTCATTTTTCCTGCCCCTCAGTTTGTGAGCTCCTCTATACACCAATTATTTTCTAATCTAGGAGAACATTACGTTACTGTATACTCTCAAATTTTCCCCTGAATCGAATGTTTTAACCTGACGAAAAGCTGATAAGTCAATAGCATCCTAAATTCAGGTGAGCGGACTCTACCTTAACATCCTCTAGTAGCCGCAATCGTGATGGTTTTATCGACCTAAGAGAAACGGCCCTCCTGTTCTTAAGCATGCTAATTACCCATCCTCCAAATAAGACTTGTTCCTGAATTGCTTCCAATTTATTATTATCAAAAGCTGGTTGAATATGAATGAAGGGGTATAGTAATATGTACCTTGTATTTCCTTACGTTTTTATTAAATACATATGATATGAGGCTAATGGCTTGCCTGTTCATGGACCTTTTACATTCCCGAGATCCGGGATTGTGATTTTTCAAATCCGGGGAATTCCTTTGATTCAGGACACGACAAGCTTTAAACTAATACCTCAACATGTATTTAATATTAAAATTCAAACAATTTTAAATTTTAGGTCGAGAAATGGAAAGGAAAAATATTAAGATTTAAAATAGTTCAAAAAGGTGATTTACAACAGTATTCTGTTCTCCCAACGTTCATCTGCCGGCGAAAAAAATTAAATTTAAACTATCAGTGTTGATCTTACTCTACTTTTTTGCCAACCGTTAGCGGAGCTGAATACGCCCAATGGCGATTTAATTTTCGCTAGAAACCCACCGCTAATGGGAAATTCCTCTTATTTTCTGTGGATGGCAACTTGATAGTGGTCGTTTTTCCATTTCTGGCCTTAATTTAGCGCCTTTCTTTACTTTGTGTTAATTTAGCGCCTTTCTTTACTTTGTGCCTTTCTTTACTTTGGTTTAACCCTAATCAGCATGGGTTGAGTCTCGCAGACTCATTTTAACTTTATTAGCTAAAAAATAGTCAAAAAATATTTTTTCATGTAAATCAAGCTTTATGGAAACTAATAATAATTATTTATCATCTAGAGTCACCTATACTAAAAGTGTTTTATTTGTACCGAATATAGGCCTAGCCGTCCCATTTTCAAAAAACAAACGTAAAACATGCGATGGGTCTCTTAAACTCAAGAGGCGATGAAGGAAATAAACTTGGTATGGGTCAAGTTCAACATTTTAGTCCTTTTACAGATTATTGGTAGAATGAAAATTCAATGCAAATGTGTATCCATCATTTTATGCATTTTGATTAAATACTCCAATGAGGGGCGGCTGGTCCATGAATGCAACGCATTCGCTGCATACATAAGGAAATCCAAATTTTTCAATATAGAAAATTAACGCGCAAAGCAAAAATATTTGTTCAATTTCATTATCAACTTTTTGAGCACCATAATTCTTCTTTTTATCTGTATCTTTACGTTCTAACACAACTATCAACTTTTAGGCAACTTAATTTTTCGTTTTATTTTCATTCATCACACTACCTCGTCACAAGCAAAACTTGTATGTAGTCGCTGTTTAAATGCAGAAAAAGCCATTTTAATTGAGCATGCAAGTGGAAATATAATTTGTTATCAAAATTTTTGTTCCAATAACAACTTTGCTTCTCTCTCTCTGAATAATTTTCTTTTGGGAACTTTGAATAATTTTCAGTAAAACCAAAAACTCTCAAATAATTTGAAAAATTTGCAATAATCGCAAATATTTACCGAATGACTAATCTCAAAATCTCACGTATCTCAACAAGTCTTCAACAATAATCTCGATAACAAGCAACCCTGGAAAATTTGAAATATTCCCACAAAATATCGTCTATGGAACTCAACATCCTTCAAGCTTTTCAGTATACATATAGCTCAATGCATTAAAAATTTCGAAAAAATCGCTAATTATGTAACAAGATACAGCTCAAACCCCTGTAGAGAAACCCGAAAAATTTCGAAATGATAGAGTAATCTTACATTTCTAGAAATCTCAAATAAATTTAGAATCTTATTATTAATCTTGAAAAAACGAGAAACTACTAAGAATCTCGAAAGTTATAATTTTGTTCTCATACGCCACTCGACGCTATTTAAATGTGGAAATCTAGATAAATCCAACAATCTGAATTTAGAATCTCATCTCTGTAATACGCTGAATCGAACTACTACATTAATCGAATATCTACTACATTACACTCCGTGCCAAACAATCCTCGAATAGGCTAAAACGTTCCTATAAATCATTTAAAATATCAAAAATCTCAACATAAATCGAACAAACTCGGATAAGCAAGAATAATCGCAATATTCTCAAGAAATTTCGAATATTCCAAAAATCTCGAATAACCTTGAAAAATCAAAATATCAGTAACAATGTAACGATCTATAATAAAGTAGTAAGTCAGCAGGTAAATTAAACTTTATTGAAAAAAATGTGTTTATTAGATGAGTTTGCAGAATTTTTTCAAAATTGCGATAAAACGCGATTATGTAAGAAATTTTCAGCTCTCGTACCGCGTACTTACATAATTAAGTTTTTCTACAACTGCGCCTTTCTAAATTGAGTTATCGAAACTCTTAGCTGGAAAAACGAGAGAACACATAAACGGCACTCAGCGGTTACCCGCAGAGGGGGGAAATTGAAATATGAATGGATTATAATAACTGACAATTTGCGTGCTGATTCTAATTCTTTTGAGAAATTATTTTTTTCCCAAAATTTAATAAATAATTCAAAATACATTTTATTCTCGATAAAGATCGGTTATTATCGGATCGATTAAACGAAAAGTTTAAATAAATTGGTTAACCTTAACCGTTTATGATTTCCCTGTCTGTGGTCGAATTCTTTTAAATTAGATACCAAATAAAAGGACAAATAAAAAATCAAATCGTTTCGAAAGATGACTGATCAGTCCGAAAAATTCTTGAAATTTCCGTACTATTGATATGCGAATGTAACAATTTCGAGAACGACTTCGTTCCATCACTATACATTTCATCTAAACTTGACAAATATGGAATGAAAATTTGATAAATTTGCAATAGTTCAACAACAAATCCATTGAATTCCCGAGGAATTTTTGATTCATTTGAACGTCCCCAAAAAATTGGGAAGAATAGCTGTGTACTTCATATTACAATAGTCATTGCAACGTCACATTGGATTAGGTTTAGTGGTTTCGTATTGTTACAGAGAGTGCTGAATATAGGATTTCACATGTTTTAGTAAATTTTGACAAATTGAAAGGTCTAGAGAATTTACTTGCTCGAGATGAAGCTTGCTCAAGAACAAAATAGAGCTGATATTTTATTTCGTCGATTTTTTCGGTGACACGTATTTTCTTCAAAAAAAAGAAACCTAATTAATAGCCGCTGGCACGTGTGGCTTGTGTGACGACAATTTTGGCGATTCAATATTTCTGTGTTTTTTTTTGAGAAAGTAGTTAACTGCATTTTTGTCGATTTTGAGTTATGAATGAAAATATGTAGCTCGACAATTGGCTAAAGTTTCAAAAATAACTTTCAGTTTTCCAATATTTTTCCTCATTTCTCCGGAAAATCTAAATAAGAATGAGTAATTACTACTAAAACCTATTCCAACTTTTTATTTCAAATACGTTTTCTGAAAAATTTACTTTTTGCAGTTAACTAGTTTTTCAAAAAAACCACAGATTTGCTCGACACAAAAAAGTTTCTCGTCAGTAAAAACAATTTGTTCGTGCTTGTTGTTTGTGAGTCGAATTTTTAGTCGACGGCAGCGAACTAGTCTATTTTTCTTCTTCGTCTTAGATAAAAATTGTCCCTTGGGTTTTTTATAGGCCTTACATCCAAGTTCTTGTTTTAAAATTTCCGAATAGACCGGTCACTTATACTCAATTCAGCAGCCATTTTGCTTCACGAACGACACGGGTTCCTATGAATACGACCACGTACACATTTAATATTCCGTGATAAATTAGCTGAGCGGGGGCGGCCAGACTTATAGGGCGGTTTACCAAGGTATTAAGTTTCTTATATCAAATAATTGTTTTTGACACCAATTGTTTTGAAATTTTTAAAAATTTTAACTCGCGAACTATTTCGTAGTTTCTCTTTCCTTGAAAATGACCTGTTGGCTACTCTACTGCTGCTAACTAACTGAGGATTATTTGTGCATATTACGTTCTACATATACTACACCGTATACATATAAAAGGCATTTTTACCTGACGGTATCTTTTCAATATGTTTTCGGTCGTTAAAAATTGTCAACGAACATATGCCGCACCCTGTATAATGTATATACATAGACCCGGATCTAATATCAAATTTGATATACACAAGATCTGAGAAGGCGAATCCGTTCAACATGGCATATTTCAAAACGGAATATTTCAAAATGGAATATGAAAATATGACATATGGTACACTATGGCATATTTTAAAATGGCATATTTCAAATCGGCATATGGTACACTATGGCATAACAAGGTACACGACGGCATATTTTCATATGGCATATGGTATAATAAGGCATTTTCTAAAACTTGGCTATTTCTTAGCCGAGTAGTAATTTGGCAAGTGCAATGGAAATGGAATACTAAACCGGATTTTAGACGAAGTTCTGTAATATAGCCAATTAGGGAGGAACTTAACTATTAATTAACCGAATATCATGAAATTCAACATATACGTTAGAAATGGTCTTCTAAAAAGAATTTTAGATGAATTTCTAGAACATGGCCGGCCAATCATGATGGAACTTGGTTGTTTCTTAAACGATTATGATGAAATTCGACAAGTGTGATGGAAATGGAATCCTAAAATGAGTTTTAGTAGAAGTTCTGGAATATGGTTAATTTTGAAAGAATTTGTCTATTTATTGGCTGATTATGATGAAACTCGGATGGAGTGATGGAAATGGGATTGTTAAATGGTTTCTAGGTAAAGTTCTGAGATATGGCAATTTTTATGCAACTTGGCTATTTTATAACTGATTATGATGAAATTCGACAAATATGATGGAAATAGGATTCTAAAATGAGTTTTAGATAAAGTTCTGGAATATGACCAATTCGAATGAAAATCGGCTATTTCTTAACCGATTAAGATGAAACTCAACAGTGCGATGAAAATGGGATTCTAAAATGGTATTAATCATCAATTTATAAAGTTACTCTATTCTTACTAAAATTGCCCTTTACCTATTGGAATTTTATTTCGCTTAATATAATTTTCCTTCACTTAATGCAATTAAATTTATTCTAGCAACGGAAATAAAAATATTGGTAAAAAAGATATAATCGGGAAGTGCTTATTAATAATTATAATTTTTCATTTTTATTTAAATCTAATTTTAAAAGTAAAAGTATGTATATTGGCCCTTCCGGGTTTTTTTTTTGAACTAATTTTATACCAACATCAAAATTTAGCAACGTAGTTGGATAATAGCGTATTTATTCAAGGATTTTTTATTATTTTAGTAATGAATTTTTTCGAATCACTACTTAGTATGAACTCGTTTATAAGACGAAAATAGAGTTTTAAAATGGTTTTTAGATAAAACCATAGAGAATTTTCTTCTTAATTCTCTGTGATAAAACTCTAGAATGTTGTCAATTAGGATGAAACTTGGCTATTTTTAACCGATTATTATGAAATTCGACAAATGCTATGGAAATGGGATCTTAAGATAATTTGTAGATGAAGTTCTGGAATAAGATAAATTAATCTGGAACTTGGCGATTTTTTAACCGATTTTTTGACCGAAGAAATCCATTCTCTTTATATAATTTTCCTTTACTTAACGGATTTTCCTTTAAACCTTTACCTAACAGAATTATCCTTCAATTAGGTAGCAGAATTATCCTTTATTTACTTAAATTTTCCTTCACTTTCGCGATTATTATGAAATTGGACAAGTGCGATGGAAATGGGATTGCAACCACAAAATGTTGCAATTACAAAATGTTGCAACTACAAAATCTTGCAATTACAAAATCTTGCATAACAAAATAGTGCAATTATTTTGCTGTTTAGTAGATGTCGTTAATAGATTCTATATAATCCGCTCCTACGTGCGGCACGCAGTGCGACATGTTTGCTGATCCCCGCTCCTGCGTCCCCCAAAGCTCAAATCTAAAGCCCCTCGGAGGGCTAAGCGGGGGGGGGGAGCGCAGCGACCTCCCGCGTGCCCGTGAGAGTTACCGTAGCCGTTAGCCTCTACAATTATAAGTTAAGTTAGTCGATGTCAATTTTCTTCAATTTATTTTCCTCAGAATAGAAAAAAAAATGTACGGGAAACTGTTATGCAAGATTTTGTATTGCAATATTTTAAAATTGCAACATTTTGTAATTGCAATTATAGTAATGCAAAATTTTGTATGCGAAGTTTTGTATGCAATATTTTGTAATGCAAGATTACATACCCAATCCAGTTTTTCTATGTCCCTTATTTTCTATGTCCCTTATGAGCTGGGGGGCTATTTGGGAATTCGATTCGAACGTGTTCGACTCTTCGATTTATAAGATTCCTATTTGATTTAAATAAGAAACGAACGAATCTGATTCAATTCAAATAAGAATCCAATAATCGAAGACTCGAATGCGATCGAATCGAATTCCCAAATAGCCCCCCCCGGGCATTTATGTACATTAAGATGGTTCAGATTCAATTAATAAAAAACAAATTTTAATAATTAATTTGCATATACACACACTTTATTTAAAATTATAATTTCACCAGTTAGTTTCTCTTCTTGAGATGTGCTTGAAAAAATATAATAAAAATTAAACTAAATTTAATGGATTAGTGCTATAAATCAATAAAAAGCTATATTATTTGCGACGCCTTTAAGGGAAGACGTTTCCTCTTTAGGTCGTCGATTTATCATGATATATTACAGTTTTTTTTTTCTTTTTCTAAATATTTTATTTGGAAATAATTGTTCACCAGATCTCACATAGTCGATTCGGTTTTTAATAAATATTTGTTCTTTGTCTTATTCATCTATTAACTTATAAAGTTCAACTTGCAATTTTCCAACAACAACTTGCAGCCTCCTATGCCAAGCTTCTAAATTGTTTTGAGTTCGTGGAAAGTTATTCTCAAAAGAGTCAGCAATAACAAAACATCCTCTAATTTATATATAAAAGTAAACAAGTTTTTGTACAACAAGATTTTGGAGAAAAGATTTTAGAGACAGTCTTTTGTAAACAGTCTTTTGAAAAACAGTAATACGTGGCCAACCCTATGCCGTTACGTACCATACGTCGTTTTAAAATATGCCCTTTTGAAATATGCCATTTTGAAATATCCCGTAGTGTACCTTATGCCGTAGTGTACCATATGTCGATTTGAAATATGCCGTTCTGAAATATGCCATAGTGTATCATATGCCGTTTTGAAATATGCCGTATCGACCGGGACCCCTGAGAAGGATGCCTTCTTTCATAAATGGCAGTCCAGAATGGTACTGAAGGTGGCCGATATTTATGTTAATATTCGTGCCATCACTTTCTGTGGCAAGGCTTGAAAAAATTAGATTTAAAAATCCTAAATTTTAAGTATTTTAAGTGAAAATATAATGATAAGTTTAAAGGAACAAAGATATTGATTTTTTTTTTTCAACAAGTCGTTGAACTTCTCATCACGTGTCGCACATGTGCGACAATTTACTTTGCCTTTAAGTCAAGTACTTTTTCGTAATATAAAATATTGTCGAATATTAAACTCAAATCCCCTAAAATGAATTATTTGCTTAGCGTGACATGATTGCACCAAATATATATAAAAAAACAAGAGTGCTTAAAAATACAAGAGTGCTTAAAGCTAGTTATAATTCAAAGCATTTTTTCTAATATAAATTTTCACAAACCTTCTGAAAACCCTCTCTATATTTTTGTTTCTCAGTATGTACTTGTACCAAAATGGAAAAAAAAAATATTTTCTTGTCACCTCCTCAAAAATAGTTAAATCGTTTGTCTTCGGCATAGCATACACACACACACACCCATTCGAAAAAAAAATCTTTAAAATCCTTAACAAAAACAACGTTTTTCAAGTGTAGTATATGGAAATAGCTTTAGGGTACATTTAGAAACAACATATATAATATGAAGATGTATTCTAAAAGTCTGAACACATAACCACACACCCACCACCCAGACTACTCAAACCACTTGCCATAAACAGCCTTGGGTTCGAAATAATATACAAAAAAACGTTATACTCAAGGTGCGTGTGTTGTTTTAAATGTGCGATAATAAAAAAATTTAATAATCTTTTTCACTTTATTTCCACAATTTTCTATCCTCTTTTGTTTTCAAAAAAAAAAAAAAAACAAAATAAAATAAAAATGAAAATCAGATAAACACCAAAAATGAAAGAGGATGGAAAACTGAAGCAGATTTTCATTGTTATGATTTCGCACAAAATTATTTTTTATTTTTTTTTTGCTGATATTGTTGTTGCTAACGAAATTTAAAAAATTGAGTTATAAAAAATATGTGTGTTTAGGTATTTGGATGAGTATGTACATATGTTCAATCTAAAGATTTATCGTTTGCTCGTTTTTATTTACGTTGTGGTGCGTGTTTCATTAAGCTGAAATGATCGAATGTTGGTTGCCAATGAAACTAAAAAAAAAACGGATTTGTCAGATGATCTTTTAACTACACCATCGCTTTCAAATCCCATCATTCTCAAACTCATTAATTCTTATCTATTTTGCTCCAATATAACTTTTAAGTAACAAAACATCTTAACCATATAATATTATACTCTTCGTAAATATTCAAACTTTTTAAACTTTTAACAAAAATAAAAGCATTAAGTAAATTTGGAAACTTTGAAAAATCGCAAATTGTTATTTGGTGAAATATTCGATTATTTCGATGACCATAACCAAAACTATATTTACGAATAATTGTAAATTGGCTATCATCTAAACCACAAGCACCATAAAATAATTAAAATAGATTCTAGTGTATCAAATGAACTGTGGAGAAAAATTGGAAAAACTTTGTTACCATTTTGTCGTTTATTTTTCTTAATTCTAAAATGAGCTTTTTATTGAAAAACTTTGAGATTTTTATAGTTTTTTTTCTCTCTGCGATGAACTTTAAAAATAAATTTCATTTGTGTTTTTTTTTTGTTGTGGTATTGTGTTGTTTTTGTAACAAAAGTAGAAGTTTATCGTTTTATCAAGCAAACAGCATTAGGACGTGGTTTTGATTATTATTGCGTCCAAAATTAACTAATCCTTGACGGCTCCTATCGTATGGTGCTGTGATAGGCCGATATTTAATTCCTAAATTAATAAAATAATGTTTACTAGACAAATGATCGAGTCGTAAAGTGTTGGCAACTGTGATTAAGTAAAATATAATTCGCTTTAACAGAAAAATGAAGTATAGTTTAAGCAAAAATGACTTAACTACTTCACTTGAATAATAAACGCCTCATCTGCTTTGCATATAAGGCGTTTTTATTTCAAATATGTTAGATAGGTCACAATTGTTTAGTTTGTGCTAGTTGAAATTACATTTAAGGCAAGCTTGGTATTCTTTCTTCTTCATCAAATTGACTCAATTGAATTTACCTATCGGTCTACTATATCTATCTATACTACAATATAATAGTAAGGTAATTTTCAAGGAAATCGAATTTTCTGTGAAATGTATGGAAATATTCAAGCAATCCAATTGTGCGTTGGCACAACAATTACAGGTCCCGAAACCTACCCTTTGATGTATCAAGAACCACCTGTAATTGTTGTGCCAACGCACATTTAGATTGCTTGAATATTTCCATACATTTCATAGAAAATTCGATTTTCTTGAAATTTTTTTGCTAAAGTAGCAAGCCTGTTAAATCAGTCTATTTTGAGTTAAGGCATTGCCCCATGCACAGACAGCAAACCGGTATTTCAAAACGTCATATTCAATTTTGACCAAATTGTTTGGTTTTCTTTATCAAAATTATTAAAAACTAGTTCGAATCTATAAGTTCCGCCTTATTTGTAGAAAATTTTATTAAAATAGATTTCATTTCATTCAAAAAACCCCAATTTTATATTTTGACGGACGGATTTTTGCTTGACGGACGGCAAAACATAAAATTGGGACTTTTTGAATGAAATTAAATCAATTTTAATAAAATTTTCTTAGAATAAGGTGGAACTTATAGATTCGAACTATTTTTTAATAATTTTGATATTGAAAACCAAACAATTTGGTGCATGGGGCAATGCCTTCACGTCTACGAAATAAACCAATCAAAATAACATTACACTGATAATTTCCTTAGGGAAGTTATCAGTGTAATGTTATTTTGGACCTATTTTTTTATTCACACCGAGCAGTGTAGTGTACAATTTTTCCCTTGTTTCTCTAATAGAAAACAATCAAAGCAGACAAGGAAAAATAATGAACTGTGACTCGAAATTGACCGATTTAATAGGCTAGCTATTTTAGAAAAACATACTCTGGCTACTAGATGAAAAGAATTTATAGTTTTATTTTACAATAAATACGGTTTCAAAATGACAATTTCATTGAACTATTTACAATCTAGCAGCCTTACTACTAGAATAAAATAAAATTACAAAAAATTGTCTCGTCGAATACCCCTCGAGCATTGATAAATACCTCATAATTTAATTATATTTTCCTCAAGCACGTTGCTTTTCGGTAACAGCCCTCAGCCTACGGCTTCGGGCTGTTACCAAGCAACGTGCTTTCGAAAAATATAATAAAATTATTTCGGGAAATTATCAATGTACTTGGGATATTACTGCTGAAAATCACCTTACTATAGATCAGCAAATTCTGAGCCAAAAAAATCTGAAAATCTGCAATTGTGGTCCAATAGAGGTATCAACTATCGAAATCGGAGCACAATTGCAGATTTTCGATTATTCTGGCTCTGAATTTGTGGGCTATAGTTCAGTTGATTTTCAATAAAATTGGATTTTCTGCGAAATGTGTAGAAATGTGCGGGAGATTCAAATTATCGCTGGCATGACGATTACAGGTTTCAACGCCTATTGATAGAGGTATCAATCATAGAAATCGGAGCACAATTGCAGATTTTCGATTTTTCTTGCTCTGAATTTGTGGGCAGTTCAGTTGATTTTCAATAAAATTTAATTTTCTGCGAAATGTGTAGAAATGTGCGGGAGATTCAAATGACCGTTGGCATGACGGTTACAGGTCTCAACACCTATTGATAGAGGTATCAATCATCGAAATCGGAGCACAATTGCAGACTTTCGATTTTTCTGGCTCTGAATTTGTGGGCTATAGTTCAGTTGATTTTCAATAAAATTGAATTTTCTAGGAAATGTGTATAAATATTCGAGCGATTCAAATGACCGTTGGCATGACGATTACAGGTTTCAACGCCTATTAATAGAGGTATCAACCGAAAATCGGAGCACCGGAAATCGGAGCACAATTGCAGATTTTTGATTTTTCTGGCTCTGAATTTGTGGGCTATAGTTCAGTTGATTTTCAATAAAATTGAATTTTCTGCGAAATGTGTAGAAATGTGCGGGAGATTCAAATGACGGTTGGCATAACGATTAGAGGTCTCAACACCTATTGAAAGAGGTATCAACCATGGAAATCGGAGCACAATTGCAGATTTTCGATTTTTCTGGCTCTGAATTTGTGGGCTATAGTGTAGAAATATTCGAGCGATTCAAATGACCCTTGGCATGACGATTACAGGTCTCAACACCTATTGATAGAGGTATCAACCATGGAAATCGGAGCACAATTGCAGATTTTTGATTTTTGTGGCTCTGAATTTGTGGGCTATAGTTCAGTTGATTTTCAATAAAATTGAATTTTCTACGAAATGTGTAGAAAAATTCGAGCGATTTAAATGACCCTTGGCATGACGATTACTGGTCTCAACACCTATTGATAGAGGTATCAACCATGGAAATCAGAGCACAATTGCAGATTTTTGATTTTTGTGGCTCTGAATTTGTGGGCTATAGTTCAGTTGATTTTCAATAAAATTGAATTTTCTACGAAATGTGTAGAAATATTCGAGCGATTTAAATGACCCTTGGCATGACGATTACTGGTCTCAACACCTATTGATAGAGGTATCAACCATGGAAATCAGAGCACAATTGCAGATTTTTGATTTTTGTGGCTCTGAATTGGTGGGCTATAGTTCAGTTGATTTTCAATAAAATTGAATTTTCTACGAAATGTGTAGAAATATTCGAGCGATTAAAATGACCGTTAGCATGACGATTACAGGTCTCAACACCTATTGATAGAGGTATCAACCATCGAAATCGGAGCACAATTGCAGATTTTTGATTTTTCTGGCTCTGAATTTGTGGGCTATAGTGTAGAAATATTCGAGCGATTCAAATGACCCTTGGCATGACGATTACAGGTCTCAACACCTATTGATAGAGGTATCAACCATGGAAATCGGAGCACAATTGCAGATTTTTGATTTGTGTGGCTCTGAATTTGTGGGCTATAGTTCAGTTGATTTTCAATAAAATTGAATTTTCTACCAAATGTGTAGAAATGTTCGAGCGATTCAAATGACCCTTGGCATGACGATTACAGGTCTCAACACCTATTGATAGAGGTATCAACCATGGAAATCGGAGCACAATTGCAGATTTTTGATTTTTGTGGCTCTGAATTTGTGGGCTATAGTTCAGTTGATTTTCAATAAAATTGAATTTTCTACCAAATGTGTAGAAATGTTCGAGCGATTCAAATGACCCTTGGCATGACGATTACAGGTCTCAACACCTATTGATAGAGGTATCAACCATGGAAATCGGAGCACAATTGCAGATTTTTGATTTTTGTGGCTCTGAATTGGTGGGCTATAGTTCAGTTGATTTTCAATAAAATTGAATTTTCTACCAAATGTGTAGAAATGTTCGAGCGATTCAAATGACCCTTGGCATGACGATTACAGGTCTCAACACCTATTGATAGAGGTATCAACCATGGAAATCGGAGCACAATTGCAGATTTTTGATTTTTGTGGCTCTGAATTGGTGGGCTATAGTTCAGTTGATTTTCAATAAAATTGAATTTTCTACGAAATGTGTAGAAATATTCGAGCGATTTAAATGACCCTTGGCATGACGATTACTGGTCTCAACACCTATTGATAGAGGTATCAACCATGGAAATCAGAGCACAATTGCAGATTTTTGATTTTTCTGGCTCTGAATTTGTGGGCTATAGTTCAGTTGATTTTCAATAAAATTGAATTTTCTACGAAATGTGTAGAAATATTCGAGCGATTAAAATGACCGTTAGCATGACGATTACAGGTCTCAACACCTATTGATAGAGGTATCAACCATCGAAATCGGAGCACAATTGCAGATTTTTGATTTTTCTGGCTCTGAATTTGTGGGCTATAGTTCAGTTGATTTTCAATAAAATTGAATTTTCTACCAAATGTGTAGAAATGTTCGAGCGATTCAAATGACCCTTGGCATGACGATTACAGGTCTCAACACCTATTGATAGAGGTATCAACCATGGAAATCGGAGCACAATTGCAGATTTTTGATTTTTGTGGCTCTGAATTTGTGGGCTATAGTTCAGTTGATTTTCAATAAAATTGAATTTTCTACCAAATGTGTAGAAATGTTCGAGCGATTCAAATGACCCTTGGCATGACGATTACAGGTCTCAACACCTATTGATAGAGGTATCAACCATGGAAATCGGAGCACAATTGCAGATTTTTGATTTTTGTGGCTCTGAATTGGTGGGCTATAGTTCAGTTGATTTTCAATAAAATTGAATTTTCTACCAAATGTGTAGAAATGTTCGAGCGATTCAAATGACCCTTGGCATGACGATTACAGGTCTCAACACCTATTGATAGAGGTATCAACCATGGAAATCGGAGCACAATTGCAGATTTTTGATTTTTGTGGCTCTGAATTGGTGGGCTATAGTTCAGTTGATTTTCAATAAAATTGAATTTTCTACGAAATGTGTAGAAATATTCGAGCGATTTAAATGACCCTTGGCATGACGATTACTGCTCTCAACACCTATTGATAGAGGTATCAACCATGGAAATCAGAGCACAATTGCAGATTTTTGATTTTTGTGGCTCTGAATTTGTGGGCTATAGTTCAGTTGATTTTCAATAAAATTGAATTTTCTACGAAATGTGTAGAAATATTCGAGCGATTCAAATGACCGTTGGCATGACGATTACTGGTCTCAACACCTATTGATAGAGGTATCAACCATCGAAATCGGAGCACAATTGCAGATTTTTGATTTTTGTGGCTCTGAATTTGTGGGCTATAGTTCAGTTGATTTTCAATAAAATTGAATTTTCTACGAAATGTGTAGAAATATTCGAGCGGATTCAAATGACCGTTGGCATGACGATTACTGGTCTCAACACCTATTGATAGAGGTATCAACATCGAAATCGGAGCACAATTGCAGATTTTTGATTTTTCTGGCTCTGAATTTGTGGGGCTATAGTTCAGTTGATTTTCAATAAAATTGAATTTTCTACGAAATGTGTAGAAATATTCGAGCGATTCAAATGACCCTTGGCATGACGATACAGGTCTCAACACCTATTGATAGAGGTATCAACCATCGAAATCGGAGGCACAATTGCAGATTTTGATTTTTGTGGCTCTGAATTTGTGGGCTATAGTTCAGTTGATTTTCAATAAAATTGAATTTTCTACCAAATGTGTAGAAATGTTCGAGCGATTCACAATGACCCTTGGCATGACGATTACAGGTCTCAACACCTATGATAGAGGTATCAACCATGGAAATCGGAGCACAATTGCAAATTTTTGATTTTTGTGGCTCTGAATTTGTGGGCTATAGTTCAGTTGATTTTCAATAAAATTTGAATTTTCTGCGAAATGTGTCTAAATATTCGGGCGATTCAAATGACCGTTGGCATGACGATTACAGGTCTCAACACCTATTGATAGAGGTATCACCATGGAAATCGGAGCACAATTGCAGATTTTTGATTTTTGTGGCTCTGAATTGGTGGGGCTATAGTTCAGTTGATTTTCAATAAAATTGAATTTTCTACGAAATGTGTCAGAAATGTTCGAGCGATTCAAATGACCCTTGCATGACGATTACAGGTCTCAACACCTATTGATAGAGGTATCAACCATGGAAATCGGAGCACAATTGCAGATTTTTGATTTTTGTGGCTCTGAATTGGTGGGCTATAGTTCAGTTGATTTTCAATAAAATTGAATTTTCTACGAAATGTGTAGAAATATTCGAGCGATTCAATGACCGTTGGCATGACGATTAGAGGTCTCAACACCTATTGAAAGAGGTAACAACCATGGAAATCAGAGCACAATTGCAGATTTTCGATTTTTCTGGCTCTGAATTTGTGGGCTATAGTTCAGTTGATTTTCAATAAAATTGAATTTTCTGCGAAATGTGTCTAAATATTCGAGCGATTCAAATGACCGTTGGCATGACGATTTACAGGTCTCAACACCTATTGATAGAGGTATCAATCATCGAAATCGGAGCACAATTGCGATTTTCGTGTTTTCTGGCTTTGAATTTGTGGGCTATAGTTCAGTTGATTTTCAATAAAATTGAATTTTCTACGAATGTGTAGAAATATTCGAGCGATTCAAATGACCCTTGGCATGACGATTAGAGGTCTCACACCTATTGATAGAGGTATCAACCATGGAAATCAGAGCACAATTGCAGATTTTGATTTTTGTGGCTCTGAATTGGTGGCTATAGTTCAGTGATTTTCAATAAAATTGAATTTTCTACGAAATGTGTAGAAATATTCGAGCGATTTAAATGACCCTTGGCATGACGATTACTGGTCTCCAACACCTATTGATAGAGGTATCAACCATGGAAATCAGAGCACAATTGCAGATTTTTGATTTTTCTGGCTCTGAATTTGTGGGCTATAGTTTCAGTTGATTTTCAATAAAATTGAATTTTCTACGAAATGTGTAGAAATATTCGAGCGATTCAAATGGCCGTTGGCATGACGATTACTGGTCTCAACACCTATTGATAGAGGTATCAACCATCGAAATCGGAGCACAATTGCAGATTTTTGATTTTTGTGGCTCTGAATTTGTGGGCTATAGTTCAGTTGATTTTCAATAAAATTGAATTTTCTAGGAAATGTGTAGAAATGTTCGAGCCATTTCAAATGACCGTTGGCATGACGATTACAGGTCTCAACGCCTATTGATAGAGGTATCAACCATCGAAATCGGAGCACAATTGCAGATTTTCGATTTTTCTGGCTCTGAATTTGTGGGCTATAGTTCAGTTGATTTTCAATAAAATTGAATTTTCTGCGAAATGTGTAGAAATGTGCGGAAGATTCAAATGACCGTTGACATGACGATTAGAGGTCTCAACACCTATTGAAAGAGGTAACAACCATGGAAATCAGAGCACAATTGCAGATTTTCGATTTTTCTGGCTCTGAATTTGTGGGCTATAGTTCAGTTGATTTTCAATAAAATTGAATTTTCTGCGAAATGTGTCTAAATATTCGAGCGATTCAAATGACCGTTGGCATGACGATTACAGGTCTCAACACCTATTGATAGAGGTAATCAATCATCGAAATCGGAGCACAATTGCGGATTTTCGTGTTTTCTGGCTTTGAATTTGTGGGCTATAGTTCAGTTGATTTTCAATAAAATTGAATTTTCTACGAAATGTGTAGAAATATTCGAGCGATTTAAATGACCCTTGGCATGACGATTACTGGTCTCAACACCTATTGATAGAGGTATCAACCATGGAAATCAGAGCACAATTGCAGATTTTTGATTTTTGTGGCTCTGAATTGGTGGGCTATAGTTCAGTTGATTTTCAATAAAATTGAATTTTCTACGAAATGTGTAGAAATATTCGAGCGATTCAAATGGCCGTTGGCATGACGATTACAGGTCTCAACGCCTATTGATAGAGGTATCAACCATCGAAATCGGAGCACAATTGCAGATTTTCAATTTTCTGGCTCTGAATTTGTGGGCTATAGTTCAGTTGATTTTCAATAAAATTGAATTTTCTGCGAAATGTGTAGAAATTTGCGGAGATTCAAATGACCGTTGACATGACGATTAGAGGTCTCAACACCTATTGAAAGAGGTAACAACCATGGAAATCAGAGCACAATTGCAGATTTTCGATTTTTCTGGCTCTGAATTTGTGGGCTATAGTTCAGTTGATTTTCAATAAAATTGAATTTTCTGCGAATGTGTCTAAATATTCGAGCGATTCAAATGACCGTTGGCATGACGATTACAGGTCTCAACACCTATTGATAGAGGTATCAATCATCGAATCGGAGCACAATTGCGGATTTTCGTGTTTTCTGGCTTTGAATTTGTGGGCTATAGTTCAGTTGATTTTCAATAAAATTGAATTTTCTACGAAATGTGTAGAAATGTTTCGAGCGATTCAAATGACCCTTGGCATGACGATTACAGGTCTCAACACCTATTGATAGAGGTATCAACCATGGAAATCGGAGCACAATTGCAGATTTTTGATTTTTGTGGCTCTGAATTTGTGGGCTATAGTTCAGTTGATTTTCAATCAAATTGAATTTTCTACGAAATGTGTAGGAAATATTCGAGCGATTTAAATGACCCTTGGCATGACGATTACTGGTCTCAACACCTATTGATAGAGGTATCAACCATGGAAATCAGAGCACAATTGCAGATTTTTGATTTTTCTGGCTCTGAATTTGTGGGCTATAGTTCAGTTGATTTTCAATAAAATTGAATTTTCTACGAAATGTGTAGAAATATTCGAGCGATTCAAATGGCCGTTGGCATGACGATTACTGGTCTCAACACCTATTGATAGAGGTATCAACCATCGAAATAGGAGCACAATTGCAGATTTTTGATTTTTGTGGCTCTGAATTTGTGGGCTATAGTTCAGTTGATTTTCAATAAAATTGAATTTTCTAGGAAATGTGTAGAAATGTTCGAGCCATTCAAATGACCGTTGGCATGACGATTACAGGTCTCAACGCCTATTGATAGAGGTATCAACCATCGAAATCGGAGCACAATTGCAGATTTTCGATTTTTCTGGCTCTGAATTTGTGGGCTATAGTTCAGTTGATTTTCAATAAAATTGAATTTTCTGCGAAATGTGTAGAAATGTGCGGAAGATTCAAATGACCGTTGACATGACGATTAGAGGTCTCAACACCTATTGAAAGAGGTAACAACCATGGAAATCAGAGCACAATTGCAGATTTTCGATTTTTCTGGCTCTGAATTTGTGGGCTATAGTTCAGTTGATTTTCAATAAAATTGAATTTTCTGCGAAATGTGTCTAAATATTCGAGCGATTCAAATGACCGTTGGCATGACGATTACAGGTCTCAACACCTATTGATAGAGGTATCAATCATCGAAATCGGAGCACAATTGCGGATTTTCGTGTTTTCTGGCTTTGAATTTGTGGGCTATAGTTCAGTTGATTTTCAATAAAATTGAATTTTCTACGAAATGTATAGAAATATTCAACGATTCAAATGACCGTTGGCAATGACGATTACTGGTCTCAACACCTATTGAAAGTGGTATAACCATCGAAATCGGAGCACAATTGCAGATTTTTGATTTTTCTGGCTCTGAATTTGTGGGCTATAGTTCAGTTGATTTTCAATAAAATTGAATTTTCTACGAAATGTGTAGAAATATTCGAGCGATTCAAATGACCCTGGCATGACGATTACAGGTCTCAACACCTATTGATAGAGGTATCAACCATGGAAATCGGAGCACAATTGCAGATTTTTGATTTTTGTGGCTCTGAATTTGTGGGCTATAGTTCAGTTGATTTTCAATAAAATTGAATTTTCTACGAAATATGTAGAAATATTCGAGCGATTTAAATGACCCTTGGCATGACGATTACGTGTCTCAACACCTATGGATAGAGGTATCAACCATGGAAATCGGAGCACAATTTGCAGATTTTTGATTTTTCTGGCTCTGAATTTGTGGGCTATAGTTCAGTTGATTTTCAATAAAATTGAATTTTCTACGAAATGTGTAGAAATATTCGAGCGATTCAAATGACCCTTGGCATGACGATTACAGGTCTCAACACCTATTGAAGAGGTATCAACCATGGAAATCGGAGCACAATTGCAGATTTTTGATTTTTGTGGCTCTGAATTTGTGGGCTATAGTTCAGTTGATTTTCAATAAAATTGAATTTTCTACGAAATGTGTAGAAATATTCGAGCGATTTAAATGACCTTGGCATGACGATTACTGGTCTCAACACCTATTGATAGAGGTATCACCATGGAAATCAGAGCACAATTGCAGATTTTTGATTTTTCTGGCTCTGAATTTGTGGGCTATAGTTCAGTTGATTTTCAATAAAATTGAATTTTCTACGAAATGTGTAGAAATATTCGAGCGATTCAAATGGCCGTTGGCATGAGCGATTACTGGTCTCAACACCTATTGATAGTGGTATCAACCATCGAAATCGGAGCACAATTGCAGATTTTTTGATTTTTGTGGTCTGAATTTGTGGGCTATAGTTCAGTTGATTTTCAATAAAATTGAATTTTCTAGGAAATGTGTAGAAATGTTCGAGCCATTCAAATGACCGTTGGCATGACTATTACAGGTCTCAACGCCTATTGATAGAGGTATCAACCATCGAAATCGGAGCACAATTGCAGATTTTCGATTTTTCTGGCGTCTGAATTTGTGGGCTATATTCAGTTGATTTTCAATAAAATTGAATTTTCTGCGAAATGTGTAGAAATGTGCGGAAGATTAAAATGACCGTTGACATGACGATTAGAGGTCTCAACACCTATTGAAAGAGGTAACAACCATGGAAATCAGAGCACAATTGCAGATTTTCGATTTTTCTGGCTCTGAATTTGTGGGCTATAGTTCAGTTGATTTTCAATAAATTGAATTTTCTGCGAAATGTGTCTAATATTCGAGCGATTCAAATGACCGTTGGCATGACGATTACAGGTCTCAACACCTATTGATAGAGGTATCAATCATCGAAATCGGAGCACAATTGCGTATTTTCGTGTTTTCTGGCTTTGAATTTGTGGGCTATAGTTCAGTTGATTTTCAATAAAATTGAATTTTCTACGAAATGTGTAGAAAGTGTTCGAGCGATCAAATGACCCTTGGCATGACGATTACAGGTCTCAACACTATTGATAGAGGTATCAACCATGGAAATCGGAGCACAATTGCAGATTTTTGATTTTTGTGGCTCTGAATTTGTGGGCTATAGTTCAGTTGATTTTCAAATAAAATTGAATTTTCTACGAAATGTGTAGAAATATTCGAGCGATTTAAATGACCCTTGGCATGACGATTACTGGTCTCAACACCTATTGATAGAGGTATCAACCATGGAAATCAGAGCACAATTGCAGATTTTTGATTTTTCTGGCTCTGAATTTGTGGGCTATAGTTCAGTTGATTTTCAATAAAATTGAATTTTCTACGAAATGTGTAGAAAATATTCGAGCGATTTAAATGACCGTTGACATGACGATTTAGAGGTCTCAACACCTATTGAAAGAGGTAACAACCATTGAAATCAGAGCACAATTGCAGATTTTCGATTTTTCTGGCTCTGAATTTGTGGGCTATAGTTCAGTTGATTTTCAATAAAATTGAATTTTCTGCGAAATGTGTCTAAATATTCGAGCGATTCAAATGACCGTTGGCATGACGATTACAGGTCTCAACACCTATTGATAGAGGTATCAATCATCGAAATCGGAGCACAATTGCGGATTTTCGTGTTTCTGGCTTTGAATTTGTGGGCTATAGTTCAGTTGATTTTCAATAAAATTGAATTTTCTACGAAATGTATAGAAATATTCAAACGATTCAAATGACCGTTGGCATAACGATTACTTGTCTCAACACCTATTGAAAGTGGTATCAACCATCGAAATCGGAGCACAATTGCAGATTTTTGATTTTCTGGCTCTGAATTTGTGGGCTATAGTTCAGTTGATTTTCAATAAAATTGAATTTTCTACGAAATGTGTAGAAATATTCGAGCGATTCAAATGACCCTTGGCATGACGATTACAGGTCTCAACACCTATTGAAGAGGTATCAACCATGGAAATCGGAGCACAATTGCAGATTTTTGATTTTTGTGGCTCTGAATTTGTGGGCTATAGTTCAGTTGATTTTCAATAAATTGAATTTTCTGCGAAATGTGTAGAAATGTGCGGGAGATTCAAATGACTGCAGATTTTCGATTTTTCTGGCTCTGAATTTGTGGGCTAGGGTTCAGTTGATTTTCAATAAAATTGAATTTTCTACGAAATGTGTAGAAATTTTCGAGCGATTCAAATGACCGTTGGCATGACGATTACTGGTCTCAACACCTATTGATAGAGGTATCAACCATCGAAATCGGAGCACAATTGCAGATTTTTGATTTTTTCTGGCTCTGAATTTTGTGGGCTATAGTTCAGTTGATTTTCAATAAAATTGAATTTTCTGCGAAATGTGTAGAAATGTACGGGAGATTCAAATGACCGTTGGCATAACGATTAGAGGTCAACACCCTATTGATAGAGGTATCAACCAGGAAATCGGAGCACAATTGCAGATTTTCGATTTTTCTGGCTCTGAATTTGTGGGCTATAGTTCAGTTTGTTTTTCAATAAAATTGAATTTTCTGCGAAATGTGTCTAAATATTCGAGCGATTCAAATGGCCGTTGGCATGACGATTACAGGTCTCAACGCCTATTGATAGAGGTATCAATCATCGAAATCGGAGCACAATTGCAGATTTTCGTGTTTTCTGGCTTTGAATTTGTGGGCTATAGTTCAGTTGATTTTCAATAAAATTGAATTTTCTACGAAATGTATAGAAATATTCAAACGATTCAAATGACCGTTGGCATGACGATTACTGGTCTCAACACCTATTGAAAGTGGTAT
Organism: Tipula helvola; assembly: GCA_963556165.1. Lineage (NCBI taxonomy): Eukaryota > Metazoa > Arthropoda > Insecta > Diptera > Tipulidae > Tipula > Tipula helvola. Next base: position 334,455,409 of record OY744481.1, on the reverse strand, counting down.
CAACCATCGAAATCGGAGCACAATTGCAGATTTTTGATTTTTCTGGCTCTGGAATTTGTGGGCTATAGTTCAGTTGATTTTCAATAAAATTGAATTTTCTACGAAATATGTAGAAATATTCGAGCGATTTAAATGACCCTTGGCATGACGATTACTGGTCTCAACACCTATGGATAGAGGTATCAACCATCGAAATCGGAGCACAATTGCAGATTTTTGATTTTTCTGGCTCTGAATTTATGGGTTATAGTTCAGTTGATTTTCAATAAAATTGAATTTTTCTGCGAAATGTGTAGAAATGTGCGGGAGATTCAAATGACCGTTGACATGACGATTAGAGGTCTCAACACCTATTGAAAGAGGTATCAACCATGGAAATCAGAGCACAATTGCAGATTTTCGATTTTTCTGGCTCTAAATTTGTGGGCTATAGTTCAGTTGATTTTCAATAAAATTGAATTTTCTACGAAATGTATAGAAATATTCAAACGATTCAAATGACCGTTGGCATGACGATTACTGGTCTCAACACCTATTGAAAGTGGTATCAACCATCGAAATCGGAGCACAATTGCAGATTTTTGATTTTTCTGGCTCTGAATTTGTGGGCTATAGTTCAGTTGATTTTCAATAAAATTGAATTTTCTACGAAATATGTAGAAATATTCGAGCGATTTAAATGACCCTTGGCATGACGATTACTGGTCTCAACACCTATGGATAGAGGTATCAACCATCGAAATCGGAGCACAATGCAGATTTTTGATTTTTCTGGCTCTGAATTTATGGGTTATAGTTCAGTTGATTTTCAATAAAATTGAATTTTCTGCGAAATGTGTAGAAATGTGCGGAAGATTAAAATGACCGTTGACATGACGATTAGAGGTCTCAACACCTATTGAAAGAGGTATCAACCATGGAAATCGGAGCACAATTGCAGATTTTCGATTTTTGTGGCTCTGAATTTGTGGGCTATGGTTCAGTTGATTTTCAATAAAATTGAATTTTCTACGAAATGTGTAGAAATATTCGAGCGATTCAAATGACCGTTGCATGACGATTTACTGGTCTCAACACCTATGGATAGAGGTATCAACCATCGAAATCGAGCACAATTGCAGATTTTTTGATTTTTCTGGCTCTGAATTTGTGGGCTATAGTTCAGTTGATTTTCAATAAAATTGAATTTTCTGCGAAATGTGTAGAAATGTGCGGGAGATTCAAATGACCGTTGGCATACGATTAGAGGTCTCAACACCTATTGATAGAGGTATCAACCATGGAAATCGGAGCACAATTGCAGATTTTCGATTTTTCTGGCTCTGAATTTGTGGGCTATAGTCAGTTGTTTTTCAATAAAATTGAATTTTCTGCGAAATGTGTAGAAATGTGCGGAAGATTAAAATGACCGTTGACATGACGATTAGAGGTCTCAACACCTATTGAAAGAGGTATCAACCATGGAAATCGGAGCACAATTGCAGATTTTCGATTGTTCGGCTCTGATTTGTGGGCTATAATTCAGTTGATTTTCATAAAATTGAATTTCTGCGAAATGTGTAGAAATGTGCGGAAGATTAAAATGACCGTTGACATGACGATTACAGGTCTCAACACCTATTGAAAGAGGTATCAACCATGGAAATCGGAGCACAATTGCAGATTTTCGATTTTTCTGGCTCTGAATTTGTGGGCTATAGTTCAGTTGATTTTCAATAAAATTGAATTTTCTGCGAAATGTGTAGAAATGTGCGGGAGATTCAAATGACCATTGATATGACGATTAGAGGTCTCAACACCTATTGATAGAGGTATCCAACCATGGAAATCGGAGCACAATTGCAGATTTTCGATTTTTCTGGCTCTGAATTTGTGGGCTATAGTTAAGTTGTTTTTCAATAAAATTAAATTTTCTGCGAAATGTGTAGAAATGTGCGGAAGATTAAATGACCCTTTACATGACGATTAGGACGTCTCAACACCTATTGAAAGAGGTATCAACCATGGAAATCAGAGCACAATTGCAGATTTTCGATTTTTCTGGCTCTGAATTTGTGGGCTATAGTTCAGTTGATTTTCAATAAAATTGAATTTTCTGCGAAATGTGTAGAAATATTCGAGCGATTTAAATGACCCTTGGCATGACGATTACTGGTCTCAACACCTATGGATAGAGGTATCAACCATCGAAATCGGAGCACAATTGCAGATTTTTGATTTTTCTGGCTCTGAATTTGTGGGCTATAGTTCAGTTGATTTTCAATAAAATTGAATTTTCTGCGAAATGTGTAGAAATGTGCGGGAGATTCAAATGACCGTTGACATGACGATTAGAGGTCTCAACACCTATTGAAAGAGGTATCAACCATGGAAATCAGAGCACAATTGCAGATTTTCGATTTTTCTGGCTCTGAATTTGTGGGCTATAGTTCAGTTGATTTTCAATAAAATTGAATTTTCTGCGAAATGTGTAGAAATGTGCGGAAGATTAAAATGACCGTTGACATGACGATTTGAGGTCTCAACACCTATTGAAAGAGGTATCAACCATGGAAATCGGAGCACAATTGCAGATTTTCGATTTTTCTGGCTCTGAATTTGTGGGCTATGGTTCAGTTGATTTTCAATAAAATTGAATTTTCTGCGAAATGTGTAGAAATGTGCGGAAGATTAAAATGACCGTTGACATGACGATTAGAGGTCTCAACACCTATTGAAAGAGGTATCAACCATGGAAATCAGAGCACAATTGCAGATTTTCGATTTTTCTGGCTCTGAATTTGTGGGCTATAGTTCAGTTGATTTTCAATAAAATTGAATTTTCTGCGAAATGTGTAGAAATGTGCGGAAGATTAAAATGACCCTTTACATGACGATTAGAGGTCTCAACACCTATTGAAAGAGGTATCAACCATGGAAATCGGAGCACAATTGCAGATTTTCGATTTTTCTGGCTCTGAATTTGTGGGCTATAATTCAGTTGATTTTCAATAAAATTGAATTTTCTGCGAAATGTGTAGAAATGTGCGGAAGATTAAAATGACCGTTGACATGACGATTACAGGTCTCAACACCTATTGAAAGAGGTATCAACCATGGAAATCGGAGCACAATTGCAGATTTTCGATTTTTCTGGCTCTGAATTTGTGGGCTATAGTTCAGTTGATTTTCAATAAAATTGAATTTTCTGCGAAATGTGTAGAAATGTGCGGGAGATTCAAATGACCATTGATATGACGATTAGAGGTCTCAACACCTATTGATAGAGGTATCAACCATGGAAATCGGAGCACAATTGCAGATTTTCGATTTTTCTGGCTCTGAATTTGTGGGCTATAGTTCAGTTGTTTTTCAATAAAATTAAATTTTCTGCGAAATGTGTAGAAATGTGCGGAAGATTAAAATGACCCTTTACATGACGATTAGACGTCTCAACACCTATTGAAAGAGGTATCAACCATGGAAATCAGAGCACAATTGCAGATTTTCGATTTTTCTGGCTCTGAATTTGTGGGCTATAGTTCAGTTGATTTTCAATAAAATTGAATTTTCTGCGAAATGTGTAGAAATATTCGAGCGATTTAAATGACCCTTGGCATGACGATTACTGGTCTCAACACCTATGGATAGAGGTATCAACCATCGAAATCGGAGCACAATTGCAGATTTTTGATTTTTCTGGCTCTGAATTTGTGGGCTATAGTTCAGTTGATTTTCAATAAAATTGAATTTTCTGCGAAATGTGTAGAAATGTGCGGGAGATTCAAATGACCGTTGACATGACGATTAGAGGTCTCAACACCTATTGAAAGAGGTATCAACCATGGAAATCAGAGCACAATTGCAGATTTTCGATTTTTCTGGCTCTGAATTTGTGGGCTATAGTTCAGTTGATTTTCAATAAAATTGAATTTTCTGCGAAATGTGTAGAAATGTGCGGAAGATTAAAATGACCGTTGACATGACGATTTGAGGTCTCAACACCTATTGAAAGAGGTATCAACCATGGAAATCGGAGCACAATTGCAGATTTTCGATTTTTCTGGCTCTGAATTTGTGGGCTATGGTTCAGTTGATTTTCAATAAAATTGAATTTTCTGCGAAATGTGTAGAAATGTGCGGAAGATTAAAATGACCGTTGACATGACGATTAGAGGTCTCAACACCTATTGAAAGAGGTATCAACCATGGAAATCAGAGCACAATTGCAGATTTTCGATTTTTCTGGCTCTGAATTTGTGGGCTATAGTTCAGTTGATTTTCAATAAAATTGAATTTTCTGCGAAATGTGTAGAAATATTCGAGCGATTTAAATGACCCTTGGCATGACGATTACTGGTCTCAACACCTATGGATAGAGGTATCAACCATCGAAATCGGAGCACAATTGCAGATTTTTGATTTTTCTGGCTCTGAATTTGTGGGCTATAGTTCAGTTGATTTTCAATAAAATTGAATTTTCTGCGAAATGTGTAGAAATGTGCGGGAGATTCAAATGACCGTTGACATGACGATTAGAGGTCTCAACACCTATTGAAAGAGGTATCAACCATGGAAATCAGAGCACAATTGCAGATTTTCGATTTTTCTGGCTCTGAATTTGTGGGCTATAGTTCAGTTGATTTTCAATAAAATTGAATTTTCTGCGAAATGTGTAGAAATGTGCGGAAGATTAAAATGACCGTTGACATGACGATTTGAGGTCTCAACACCTATTGAAAGAGGTATCAACCATGGAAATCGGAGCACAATTGCAGATTTTCGATTTTTCTGGCTCTGAATTTGTGGGCTATGGTTCAGTTGATTTTCAATAAAATTGAATTTTCTGCGAAATGTGTAGAAATGTGCGGAAGATTAAAATGACCGTTGACATGACGATTAGAGGTCTCAACACCTATTGAAAGAGGTATCAACCATGGAAATCAGAGCACAATTGCAGATTTTCGATTTTTCTGGCTCTGAATTTGTGGGCTATAGTTCAGTTGATTTTCAATAAAATTGAATTTTCTGCGAAATGTGTAGAAATATTCGAGCGATTTAAATGACCCTTGGCATGACGATTACTGGTCTCAACACCTATTGAAAGAGGTATCAACCATGGAAATCGGAGCACAATTGCAGATTTTCGATTTTTCTGGCTCTGAATTTGTGGGCTATAGTTCAGTTGTTTTTCAATAAAATTGAATTTTCTGCGAAATGTGTAGAAATGTGCGGAAGATTAAAATGACCCTTTACATGACGATTAGAGGTCTCAACACCTATTGAAAGAGGTATCAACCATGGAAATCGGAGCACAATTGCAGATTTTTGATTTTTCTGGCTCTGAATTTGTGGGCTATAGTTCAGTTGATTTTCAATAAAATTGAATTTTCTGCGAAATGTGTAGAAATGTGCGGGAGATTCAAATGACCGTTGACATGACGATTAGAGGTCTCAACACCTATTGAAAGAGGTATCAACCATGGAAATCAGAGCACAATTGCAGATTTTCGATTTTTCTGGCTCTGAATTTTGTGGGCTATGGTTCAGTTGATTTTCAATAAAATTGAATTTTCTGCGAAATGTGTAGAAATGTGCGAGAGATTCAAATGACCGTTGGCATAACGATTAGAGGTCTCAACACCTATTGATAGAGGTATCAACCATGGAAATCGGAGCACAATTGCAGATTTTCGATTTTTCTGGCTCTGAATTTGTGGGCTATAGTTCAGTTGTTTTTCAATAAAATTGAATTTTCTGCGAAATGTGTAGAAATGTGCGGAAGATTAAAATGACCCTTTACATGACGATTAGAGGTCTCAACACCTATTGAAAGAGGTATCAACCATGGAAATCAGAGCACAATTGCAGATTTTCGATTTTTCTGGCTCTGAATTTGTGGGCTATAGTTCAGTTGATTTTCAATAAAATTGAATTTTCTGCGAAATGTGTAGAAATGTGCGGAAGATTAAAATGACCGTTGACATGACGATTAGAGGTCTCAACACTATTGAAAGAGGTATCAACCATGGAAATCGGAGCACAATTGCAGATTTTGATTTTTCTGGCTCTGAATTTGTGGGCTATGGTTCAGTTGATTTTCAATAAAATTGAATTTTCTACGAAATGTGTAGAAATATTCGAGAGATTCAAATGACCGTTGGCATGACGATTACTGGTCTCAACACCTATTGATAGAGGTATCAACCATCGAAATCGGAGCACAATTGCAGATTTTTGATTTTTCTGGCTCTGAATTTGTGGGCTATAGTTCAGTTGATTTTCAATAAAATTGAATTTTCTGCGAAATGTGTAGAAATGTGCGGGAGATTCAAATGACCGTTGGCATAACGATTAGAGGTCTCAACACCTATTGATAGAGGTATCAACCATGGAAATCGGAGCACAATTGCAGATTTTCGATTTTTCTGGCTCTGAATTTGTGGGCTATAGTTCAGTTGTTTTTCAATAAAATTGAATTTTCTGCGAAATGTGTAGAAATATTCGAGCGATTCAAATGACCGTTGCCATGACGATTACTGGTCTCAACACCTATTGATAGAGGTATCAACCATCGAAATCGGAGCACAATTGCAGATTTTTGATTTTTCTGGCTCTGAATTTGTGGGCTATAGTTCAGTTGATTTTCAATAAAATTGAATTTTCTACGAAATGTGTAGAAATATTCGAGCGATTCAAATGACCCTTGGCATGACGATTACAGGTCTCAACACCTATTGATAGAGGTATCAACCATGGAAATCGGAGCACAATTGCAGATTTTTGATTGTTGTGGCTCTGAATTTGTGGGCTATAGTTCAGTTGATTTTCAATAAAATTGAATTTTCTACGAAATGTGTAGAAATATTCGAGCGATTTAAATGACCCTTGGCATGACGATTACTGGTCTCAACACCTATGGATAGAGGTATCAACCATCGAAATCGGAGCACAATTGCAGATTTTTGATTTTTCTGGCTCTGAATTTGTGGGTTATAGTTCAGTTGATTTTCAATAAAATTGAATTTTCTGCGAAATGTGTAGAAATGTGCGGGAGATTCAAATGACCGTTGACATGACGATTAGAGGTCTCAACACCTATTGAAAGAGGTATCAACCATGGAAATCAGAGCACAATTGCAGATTTTCGATTTTTCTGGCTCTGAATTTGTGGGCTATAGTTCAGTTGATTTTCAATAAAATTGAATTTTCTGCGAAATGTGTAGAAATGTGCGGAAGATTAAAATGACCGTTGACATGACGATTAGAGGTCTCAACACCTATTGAAAGAGGTATCAACCATGGAAATCGGAGCACAATTGCAGATTTTCGATTTTTCTGGCTCTGAATTTGTGGGCTATGGTTCAGTTGATTTTCAATAAAATTGAATTTTCTACGAAATGTGTAGAAATATTCGAGCGATTCAAATGACCGTTGGCATGACGATTACTGGTCTCAACACCTATTGATAGAGGTATCAACCATGGAAATCGGAGCACAATTGCAGATTTTTGATTTTTCTGGCTCCGAATTTGTGGGCTATAGTTCAGTTGATTTTCAATAAAATTGAATTTTCTACGAAATGTGTAGAAATATTCGAGCGATTTAAATGACCCTTGGCATGACGATTACTGGTCTCAACACCTATTGATAGAGGTATCAACCATAGAAATCAGAGCACAATTGCAGATTTTTGATTTTTCTGGCTCTGATTTGTGGGCTATAGTTCAGTTGATTTTCAATAAAATTGAATTTTCTACGAAATGTGTAGAAATAGTCGAGCGATTCAAATGACCGTTGGCATGACGATTACTGGTCTCAACACCTATTGATAGAGGTATCAACCATGGAAATCGGAGCACAATTGCAGATTTTTGATTTTCTGGCTCTGAATTTGTGGGCTATAGTTCAGTTGATTTTCAATAAAATTGAATTTTCTACGAAATGTGTAGAAATGTTCGAGCGATTCAAATGACCGTTGGCATGACGATTACAGGTCTCAACACCTATTGATAGAGGTATCAACCATGGAAATCGGAGCACAATTGCAGATTTTTGATTTTTGTGGCTCTGAATTTGTGGGCTATAGTTCAGTTGATTTTCAATAAAATTGAATTTTCTACGAAATGTGTAGAAATATTCGAGCGATTTAAATGACCCTTGGCATGACGATTACTGGTCTCAACACCTATTGATAGAGGTATCAACCATGGAAATCAGAGCACAATTGCAGATTTTTGATTTTTCTGGCTCTGAATTAGTGGGCTATAGTTCAGTTGATTTTCAATAAAATTGAATTTTCTACGAAATGTGTAGAAATATTCGAGCGATTCAAATGACCCTTGGCATGACGATTACTGGTCTCAACACCTATTGATAGAGGTATCAACCATGGAAATCAGAGCACAATTGCAGATTTTTGATTTTTCTGGCTCTGAATTAGTGGGCTATAGTTCAGTTGATTTTCAATAAAATTGAATTTTCTACGAAATGTGTAGAAATATTCGAGCGATTCAAATGACCGTTGGCATGACGATTACTGGTCTCAACACCTATTGATAGAGGTATCAACATGGAAATCAGAGCACAATTGCAGATTTTGATTTTTCTGGCTCTGAATTAGTGAGCTATAGTTCAGTTGATTTTCAATAAAATTGAATTTTCTACGAAATGTGTAGAAATATTCGAGCGATTCAAATGACCGTTGGCATGACGATTACTGGTCTCAACACCTATTGATAGAGGTATCAACCATCGAAATCGGAGCACAATTGCAGATTTTTGATTTTTCTTGCTCTGAATTTGTGGGCTATATATAGTTCAGTTGATTTTCAATAAAATTGAATTTTCTGCGAAATGTGTAGAAATCTGCGGAGATTCAAATGACCGTTGGCATAACGATTAGAGGTCTCAACACCTATTGATAGAGGTATCAACCATGGAAATCGGAGCACAATTGCAGATTTTCGATTTTTCTGGCTCTGAATTTGTGGGCTATAGTTCAGTTGTTTTTCAATAAAATTGAATTTTCTGCGAAATGTGTCTAAATATTCGAGCGATTCAAATGGCCGTTGGCATGACGATTACAGGTCTCAACGCCTATTGATAGAGGTATCAATCATCGAAATCGGAGCACAATTGCAGATTTTCGTGTTTTCTGGCTTTGAATTTGTGGGCTATAGTTCAGTTGATTTTCAATAAAATTGAATTTTCTGCGAAATGTGTAGAAATGTGCGGAAGATTCAAATGACCGTTGGCATAACGATTAGAGGTCTCAACACCTATTGATAGAGGTATCAACCATGGAAATCGGAGCACAATTGCAGATTTTCGATTTTTCTGGCTCTGAATTTGTGGGCTATAGTTCAGTTGTTTTTCAATAAAATTGAATTTTCTGCGAAATGTGTCTAAATATTCGAGCGATTCAAATGGCCGTTGGCATGACGATTACAGGTCTCAACGCCTATTGATAGAGGTATCAATCATCGAAATCGGAGCACAATTGCAGATTTTCGTTTTTTCTGGCTTTGAATTTGTGGGCTATAGTTCAGTTGATTTTCAATAAAATTGAATTTTCTACGAAATGTGTAGAAATATTCGAGCGATTGAAATGACCGTTGCCATGACGATTACTGGTCTCAACACCTATTGATAGAGGTATCAACCATCGAAATCGGAGCACAATTGCAGATTTTTGATTTTTCTGGCTCTGAATTTGTGGGCTATAGTTCAGTTGATTTTCAATAAAATTGAATTTTCTACGAAATGTGTAGAAATATTCGAGTGATTTAAATGACCCTTGGCATGACGATTACTGGTCTCAACACCTATGGATAGAGGTATCAACCATCGAAATCGGAGCACAATTGCAGATTTTTGATTTTTCTGGCTCTGAATTTGTGGGTTATAGTTCAGTTGATTTTCAATAAAATTGAATTTTCTGCGAAATGTGTAGAAATGTGCGGAAGATTAAAATGACCGTTGACATGACGATTAGAGGTCTCAACACCTATTGAAAGAGGTATCAACCATGGAAATCGGAGCACAATTGCAGATTTTCGATTTTTTTGGCTCTGAATTTGTGGGCTATAGTTCAGTTGATTTTCAATAAAATTGAATTTTCTGCGAAATGTGTAGAAATGTGCGGGAGATTCAAATGACCGTTGACATGACGATTAGAGGTCTCAACACCTATTGAAAGAGGTATCAACCATGGAAATCAGAGCACAATTGCAGATTTTCGATTTTTGTGGCTCTGAATTTGTGGGCTATAGTTCAGTTGATTTTCAATAAAATTGAATTTTCTGCGAAATGTGTAGAAATGTGCGGAAGATTAAAATGACCGTTGACATGACGATTAGAGGTCTCAACACCTATTGAAAGAGGTATCAACCATGGAAATCGGAGCACAATTGCAGATTTTCGATTTTTTTGGCTCTGAATTTGTGGGCTATAGTTCAGTTGATTTTCAATAAAATTGAATTTTCTACGAAATGTGTAGAAATATTCGAGCGATTCAAATGACCGTTGGCATGACGATTACTGGTCTCAACACCTATTGATAGAGGTATCAACCATGGAAATCGGAGCACAATTGCAGATTTTTGATTTTTTTGGCTCTGAATTTGTGGGCTATAGTTCAGTTGATTTTCAATAAAATTGAATTTTCTACGAAATGTGTAGAAATATTCGAGCGATTCAAATGACCGTTGGCATGACGATTACTGGTCTCAACACCTATTGATAGAGGCATCAACCATCGAAATCGGAGCACAATTGCAGATTTTTGATTTTTCTGGCTCTGAATTTGTGGGCTATAGTTCAGTTGATTTTCAATAAAATTGAATTTTTTACGAAATGTGTAGAAATATTCGAGCGATTCAAATGACCGTTGGCATGACGATTACTGGTCTCAACACCTATTGATAGAGGTATCAACCATCGAAATCGGAGGAGCACAATTGCAGATTTTTGATTTTTCTGGCTTGAATTTGTGGGCTATAGTTCAGTTGATTTTCAATAAAATTGAATTTTCTACGAAATGTGTAGAAATATTCGAGCGATTCAAATGACCGTTGGCATGACGATTACTGGTCTCAACACCTATTGATAGAGGCATCAACCATCGAAATCGGAGCACAATTGCAGATTTTTGATTTTTCTGGCTCTGAATTTGTGGGCTATAGTTCAGTTGATTTTCAATAAAATTGAATTTTCTGCGAAATGTGTAGAAATGTGCGGAAGATTAAAATGACCGTTGACATGACGATTAGAGGTCTCAACACCTATTGAAAGAGGTATCAACCATGGAAATCGGAGCACAATTGCAGATTTTCGATTTTTTTGGCTCTGAATTTGTGGGCTATAGTTCAGTTGATTTTCAATAAAATTGAATTTTCTACGAAATGTGTAGAAATATTCGAGCGATTCAAATGACCGTTGGCATGACGATTACTGGTCTCAACACCTATTGATAGAGGTATCAACCATGGAAATCGGAGCACAATTGCAGATTTTTGATTTTTTTGGCTCTGAATTTGTGGGCTATAGTTCAGTTGATTTTCAATAAAATTGAATTTTCTACGAAATGTGTAGAAATATTCGAGCGATTCAAATGACCGTTGGCATGACGATTACTGGTCTCAACACCTATTGATAGAGGCATCAACCATCGAAATCGGAGCACAATTGCAGATTTTTGATTTTTCTGGCTCTGAATTTGTGGGCTATAGTTCAGTTGATTTTCAATAAAATTGAATTTTCTACGAAATGTGTAGAAATATTCGAGCGATTCAAATGACCGTTGGCTTGACGATTACAGGTTTCAACGCCTATTAATGGAGGTATCAACCATGGAAATAGGAGCACAATTGCAGATTTTTGATTTTTCTAGCTCTGAATTTGTGGGCTATAGTTCAGTTGATTTTCAATAAAATTGAATTTTCTACGAAATGTGTAGAAATATTCGAGCGATTTAAATGACCGTTGGCATGACGATTACTGGTCTCAACACCTATTGATAGAGGTATCAACCATCGAAATCGGAGCACAATTGCAGATTTTTGATTTTTCTGGCTCTGAATTTGTGGGCTATATATAGTTCAGTTGATTTTCAATAAAATTGAATTTTCTGCGAAATGTGTAGAAATCTGCGGGAGATTCAAATGACCGTTGGCATAACGATTAGAGGTCTCAACACCTATTGATAGAGGTATCAACCATGGAAATCGGAGCACAATTGCAGATTTTCGATTTTTCTGGCTCTGAATTTGTGGGCTATAGTTCAGTTGTTTTTCAATAAAATTGAATTTTCTGCGAAATGTGTCTAAATATTCGAGCGATTCAAATGGCCGTTGGCATGACGATTACAGGTCTCAACGCCTATTGATAGAGGTATCAATCATCGAAATCGGAGCACAATTGCAGATTTTCGTGTTTTCTGGCTTTGAATTTGTGGGCTATAGTTCAGTTGATTTTCAATAAAATTGAATTTTCTGCGAAATGTGTAGAAATGTGCGGAAGATTAAAATGACCGTTGACATGACGATTAGAGGTCTCAACACCTATTGAAAGAGGTATCAACCATGGAAATCAGAGCACAATTGCAGATTTTCGTGTTTTCTGGCTTTGAATTTGTGGGCTATTAGTTGATTTTCAATAAAATTGAATTTTCTACGAAATGTGTAGAAATATTCGAGTGATTTAAATGACCCTTGGCATGACGATTACTGGTCTCAACACCTATGGATAGAGGTATCAACCATCGAAATCGGAGCACAATTGCAGATTTTTGATTTTTCTGGCTCTGAATTTGTGGGTTATAGTTCAGTTGATTTTCAATAAAATTGAATTTTCTGCGAAATGTGTAGAAATGTGCGGGAGATTCAAATGACCGTTGACATGACGATTAGAGGTCTCAACACCTATTGAAAGAGGTATCAACCATGGAAATCAGAGCACAATTGCAGATTTTCGATTTTTGTGGCTCTGAATTTGTGGGCTATAGTTCAGTTGATTTTCAATAAAATTGAATTTTCTGCGAAATGTGTAGAAATGTGCGGAAGATTAAAATGACCGTTGACATGACGATTAGAGGTCTCAACACCTATTGAAAGAGGTATCAACCATGGAAATCGGAGCACAATTGCAGATTTTCGATTTTTTTGGCTCTGAATTTGTGGGCTATAGTTCAGTTGATTTTCAATAAAATTGAATTTTCTACGAAATGTGTAGAAATATTCGAGCGATTCAAATGACCGTTGGCATGACGATTACTGGTCTCAACACCTATTCAACCATGGAAATCGGAGCACAATTGCAGATTTTTGATTTTTTTGGCTCTGAATTTGTGGGCTATAGTTCAGTTGATTTTCAATAAAATTGAATTTTCTACGAAATGTGTAGAAATATTCGAGCGATTCAAATGACCGTTGGCATGACGATTACTGGTCTCAACACCTATTGATAGAGGCATCAACCATCGAAATCGGAGCACAATTGCAGATTTTGATTTTTCTGGCTCTGAATTTGTGGGCTATAGTTCAGTTGATTTTCAATAAAATTGAATTTTTACGAAATGTGTAGAAATATTCGAGCGATTCAAATGACCGTTGGCATGACGATTACTGGTCTCAACACCTATTGATAGAGGTATCAACCATCGAAATCGGAGGAGCACAATTGCAGATTTTTGATTTTTCTGGCTCTGAATTTGTGGGCTATAGTTCAGTTGATTTTCAATAAAATTGAATTTTCTACGAAATGTGTAGAAATATTCGAGCGATTCAAATGACCGTTGGCATGACGATTACTGGTCTCAACACCTATTGATAGAGGCATCAACCATCGAAATCGGAGCACAATTGCAGATTTTTGATTTTTCTGGCTCTGAATTTGTGGGCTATAGTTCAGTTGATTTTCAATAAAATTGAATTTTCTACGAAATGTGTAGAAATATTCGAGCGATTCAAATGACCGTTGGCTTGACGATTACAGGTTTCAACGCCTATTAATGGAGGTATCAACCATGGAAATAGGAGCACAAATGCAGATTTTTGATTTTTCTAGCTCTGAATTTGTGGGCTATAGTTCAGTTGATTTTCAATAAAATTGAATTTTCTACGAAATGTGTAGAAATATTCGAGCGATTTAAATGACCGTTGGCATGACGATTACTGGTCTCAACACCTATTGATAGAGGTATCAACCATGGAAATCAGAGCACAATTGCAGATTTTTGATTTTTGTGGCTCTGAATTTGTGGGCTATAGTTCAGTTGATTTTCAATAAAATTGAATTTTCTACGAAATGTGTAGAAATATTCGAGCGATTCAAATGACCGTTGGCATGACGATTACTGGTCTCAACACCTATTGATAGAGCTATCAACCATCGACATCGAAGCACAATTGCAGATTTTTGATTTTTCTGGCTCTGAATTTGTGGGCTATAGTTCAGTTGATTTTCAATAAAATTGAATTTTTTACGAAATGTGTAGAAATATTCGAGCGATTCAAATGACCGTTGGCATGACGATTACTGGTCTCAACACCTATTGATAGAGGTATCAACCATCGAAATCGGAGGAGCACAATTGCAGATTTTTGATTTTTCTGGCTCTGAATTTGTGGGCTATAGTTCAGTTGATTTTCAATAAAATTGAATTTTCTACGAAATGTGTAGAAATATTCGAGCGATTCAAATGACCGTTGGCATGACGATTACTGGTCTCAACACCTATTGATAGAGGCATCAACCATCGAAATCGGAGCACAATTGCAGATTTTTGATTTTTCTGGCTCTGAATTTGTGGGCTATAGTTCAGTTGATTTTCAATAAAATTGAATTTTCTGCGAAATGTGTAGAAATATTCGAGCGATTCAAATGACCGTTGGCTTGACGATTACAGGTTTCAACGCCTATTAATAGAGGTATCAACCATGGAAATAGGAGCACAATTGCAGATTTTTGATTTTTCTAGCTCTGAATTTGTGGGCTATAGTTCAGTTGATTTTCAATAAAATTGAATTTTCTACGAAATGTGTAGAAATATTCGAGCGATTTAAATGACCGTTGGCATGACGATTACTGGTCTCAACACCTATTGATAGAGGTATCAACCATGGAAATCAGAGCACAATTGCAGATTTTTGATTTTTGTGGCTCTGAATTTGTGGGCTATAGTTCAGTTGATTTTCAATAAAATCGAATTTTCTGCGAAATGTGTAGAAATGTTCGGGAGATTCAAATGACCGTTGGCATAACGATTAGAGGTCTCAACACCTATTAATAGAGGTATCAATCATCGAAATCGGAGCACAATTGCAGATTTTCGATTTTTCTGGCTCTGAATTTGTGGGCTATAGTTCAGTTGATTTTCAATAAAATTGAATTTTCTGCGAAATGTGTAGAAGTGTGCGGGAGATTCAAATGACCGTTGGCATGACGATTACTGGTCTCAACACCTATTGATAGAGGTATCAACCATCGAAATCGGAGCACAATTGCAGATTTTTGATTTTTGTGGCTCTGAATTTGTGGGCTATAGTTCAGTTGATTTTCAATAAAATTGAATTTTCTGCGAAATGTGTAGAAATGTGCGGAAGATTAAAATGACCGTTGACATGACGATTAGAGGTCTCAACACCTATTGAAAGAGGTATCAACCATGGAAATCGGAGCACAATTGCAGATTTTCGTGTTTTCTGGCTTTGAATTTGTGGGCTATTAGTTGATTTTCAATAAAATTGAATTTTCTACGAAATGTGTAGAAATATTCGAGTGATTTAAATGACCCTTGGCATGACGATTACTGGTCTCAACACCTATGGATAGAGGTATCAACCATGGAAATCAGAGCACAATTGCAGATTTTTGATTTTTGTGGCTCTGAATTTGTGGGCTATAGTTCAGTTGATTTTCAATAAAATTGAATTTTCTGCGAAATGTGTAGAAATGTGCGGGAGATTCAAATGACCGTTGACATGACGATTAGAGGTCTCAACACCTATTGAAAGAGGTATCAACCATGGAAATCGGAGCACAATTGCAGATTTTCGATTTTTGTGGCTCTGAATTTGTGGGCTATAGTTCAGTTGATTTTCAATAAAATTGAATTTTCTACGAAATGTGTAGAAATATTCGAGCGATTCAAATGACCGTTGGCATGACGATTACTGGTCTCAACACCTATTCAACCATGGAAATCGGAGCACAATTGCAGATTTTTGATTTTTTTGGCTCTGAATTTGTGGGCTATAGTTCAGTTGATTTTCAATAAAATTGAATTTTCTACGAAATGTGTAGAAATATTCGAGCGATTCAAATGACCGTTGGCATGACGATTACTGGTCTCAACACCTATTGATAGAGGCATCAACCATCGAAATCGAAGCACAATTGCAGATTTTTGATTTTTCTGGCTCTGAATTTGTGGGCTATAGTTCAGTTGATTTTCAATAAAATTGAATTTTTTACGAAATGTGTAGAAATATTCGAGCGATTCAAATGACCGTTGGCATGACGATTACTGGTCTCAACACCTATTGATAGAGGTATCAACCATCGAAATCGGAGGAGCACAATTGCAGATTTTTGATTTTTCTGGCTCTGAATTTGTGGGCTATAGTTCAGTTGATTTTCAATAAAATTGAATTTTCTACGAAATGTGTAGAAATATTCGAGCGATTCAAATGACCGTTGGCATGACGATTACTGGTCTCAACACCTATTGATAGAGGCATCAACCATCGAAATCGGAGCACAATTGCAGATTTTTGATTTTTCTGGCTCTGAATTTGTGGGCTATAGTTCAGTTGATTTTCAATAAAATTGAATTTTCTACGAAATGTGTAGAAATATTCGAGCGATTCAAATGACCGTTGGCTTGACGATTACAGGTTTCAACGCCTATTAATGGAGGTATCAACCATGGAAATAGGAGCACAATTGCAGATTTTTGATTTTTCTAGCTCTGAATTTGTGGGCTATAGTTCAGTTGATTTTCAATAAAATTGAATTTTCTACGAAATGTGTAGAAATATTCGAGCGATTTAAATGACCGTTGGCATGACGATTACTGGTCTCAACACCTATTGATAGAGGTATCAACCATCGAAATCGGAGCACAATTGCAGATTTTTGATTTTTCTGGCTCTGAATTTGTGGGCTATATATAGTTCAGTTGATTTTCAATAAAATTGAATTTTCTGCGAAATGTGTAGAAATCTGCGGGAGATTCAAATGACCGTTGGCATGACGATTACTGGTCTCAACACCTATTGATAGAGGCATCAACCATCGAAATCGGAGCACAATTGCAGATTTTTGATTTTTCTGGCTCTGAAGTTGTGGGCTATAGTTCAGTTGATTTTCAATAAAATTGAATTTTCTACGAAATGTGTAGAAATATTCGAGCGATTCAAATGACCGTTGGCTTGACGATTACAGGTTTCAACGCCTATTAATGGAGGTATCAACCATGGAAATAGGAGCACAATTGCAGATTTTTGATTTTTCTAGCTCTGAATTTGTGGGCTATAGTTCAGTTGATTTTCAATAAAATTGAATTTTCTACGAAATGTGTAGAAATATTCGAGCGATTTAAATGACCGTTGGCATGACGATTACTGGTCTCAACACCTATTGATAGAGGTATCAACCATGGAAATCAGAGCACAATTGCAGATTTTTGATTTTTGTGGCTCTGAATTTGTGGGCTATAGTTCAGTTGATTTTCAATAAAATTGAATTTTCTACGAAATGTGTAGAAATATTCGAGCGATTCAAATGACCGTTGGCATGACGATTACTGGTCTCAACACCTATTGATAGAGCTATCAACCATCGACATCGAAGCACAATTGCAGATTTTTGATTTTTCTGGCTCTGAATTTGTGGGCTATAGTTCAGTTGATTTTCAATAAAATTGAATTTTTTACGAAATGTGTAGAAATATTCGAGCGATTCAAATGACCGTTGGCATGACGATTACTGGTCTCAACACCTATTGATAGAGGTATCAACCATCGAAATCGGAGGAGCACAATTGCAGATTTTTGATTTTTCTGGCTCTGAATTTGTGGGCTATAGTTCAGTTGATTTTCAATAAAATTGAATTTTCTACGAAATGTGTAGAAATATTCGAGCGATTCAAATGACCGTTGGCATGACGATTACTGGTCTCAACACCTATTGATAGAGGCATCAACCATCGAAATCGGAGCACAATTGCAGATTTTTGATTTTTCTGGCTCTGAATTTGTGGGCTATAGTTCAGTTGATTTTCAATAAAATTGAATTTTCTACGAAATGTGTAGAAATATTCGAGCGATTCAAATGACCGTTGGCTTGACGATTACAGGTTTCAACGCCTATTAATAGAGGTATCAACCATGGAAATAGGAGCACAATTGCAGATTTTTGATTTTTCTAGCTCTGAATTTGTGGGCTATAGTTCAGTTGATTTTCAATAAAATTGAATTTTCTACGAAATGTGTAGAAATATTCGAGCGATTTAAATGACCGTTGGCATGACGATTACTGGTCTCAACACCTATTGATAGAGGTATCAACCATGGAAATCAGAGCACAATTGCAGATTTTTGATTTTTGTGGCTCTGAATTTGTGGGCTATAGTTCAGTTGATTTTCAATAAAATTGAATTTTCTGCGAAATGTGTAGAAATGTTCGGGAGATTCAAATGACCGTTGGCATAACGATTAGAGGTCTCAACACCTATTAATAGAGGTATCAATCATCGAAATCGGAGCACAATTGCAGATTTTCGATTTTTCTGGCTCTGAATTTGTGGGCTATAGTTCAGTTGATTTTCAATAAAATTGAATTTTCTGCGAAATGTGTAGAAGTGTGCGGGAGATTCAAATGACCGTTGGCATGACGATTACTGGTCTCAACACCTATTGATAGAGGTATCAACCATCGAAATCGGAGCACAATTGCAGATTTTTGATTTTTCTGGCTCTGAATTTGTGGGCTATAGTTCAGTTGATTTTCAATAAAATTGAATTTTCTGCGAAATGTGCGGGAGATTCAAATGACCGTTGGCATAATGATTAGAGGTCTCAACACCTATTGAAAGAGGTATCAACCATGGAAATCGGAGCACAATTGCAGATTTTGGATTTTTCTGGCTCTGAATTTGTGGGCTATAGTTCAGTTGATTTTCAATAAAATTGAATTTTCTGCTAAATGTGTCTAAATATTCGAGCGATTCAAATGACCGTTGGCATGACGATTACAGGTCTCAACACCTATTGATAGAGGTGTCAACCATGGAAATCGGAGCACAATTGCAGATTTTCGATTTTTCTGGCTTTGAATTTGTGGGCTATAGTTCAGTTGATTTTCAATAAAATTGAATTTTCTGCAAAATGTGTAGAAATGTGCGGGAGATTCAAATGACCGTTGGCATGACGATTACAGGTCTCAACACCTATTGAAAGAGTTATCTATCATCGAAATCGGAGCACAATTGCAGATTTTCGATTTTTCTGGCTCTGAATTTGTGGGCTATAGTTCAGTTGATTTTCAATAAAATTGAATTTTCTAGGAAATGTGTAGAAATATTCGAGCGATTCAAATGACCGTTGGCATGACGATTACAGGTTTCAAAGCCTATTAATAGAGGTATCAACCATCGAAATCGGAGCACAATTGCAGATTTTCGATTTTTCTGGCTTTGAATTTGTGGGCTATAGTTCAGTTGATTTTTAATAAAATTGAATTTTCTGCGAAATGTGTCTAAATATTCGAGCGATTCAAATGACCGTTGGCATGACGATTACAGGTCTCAACACCTATTGATAGAGGTATGAATCATCGAAATCGGAGCACAATTGCAGATTTTCGATTTTTCTGGCTTTGAATTTGTGGGCTATAGTTCAGTTGATTTTCAATAAAATTGAATTTTCTGCAAAATGTGTAGAAATGTGCGGGAGATTCAAATGACCGTTGGCATGACGATTACAGGTTTCAAAGCCTATTAATAGAGGTATCAACCATGGAAATCAGAGCACAATTGCAGATTTTCGATTTTTCTGGCTCTGAATTTGTGGGCTATAGTTCAGTTGATTTTCAATAAAATTGAATTTTCTGCGAAATGTGTAGAAATGTGCGGGAGATTCAAATGACCGTTGGCATAACGATTAGAGGTCTCAACACCTATTGATAGAGGTATCAACCATGGAAATCGGAGCACAATTGCAGATTTTCGATTTTTCTGGCTCTGAATTTGTGGGCTATAGTTCAGTTGTTTTTCAATAAAATTGAATTTTCTGCGAAATGTGTCTAAATATTCGAGCGATTCAAATGGCCGTTGGCATGACGATTACAGGTCTCAACGCCTATTGATAGAGGTATCAATCATCGAAATCGGAGCACAATTGCAGATTTTCGTGTTTTCTGGCTTTGAATTTGTGGGCTATAGTTCAGTTGATTTTCAATAAAATTGAATTTTCTACGAAATGTGTAGAAATATTCGAGCGATTGAAATGACCGTTGCCATGACGATTACTGGTCTCAACACCTATTGATAGAGGTATCAACCATCGAAATCGGAGCACAATTGCAGATTTTTGATTTTTCTGGCTCTGAATTTGTGGGCTATAGTTCAGTTGATTTTCAATAAAATTGAATTTTCTACGAAATGTGTAGAAATATTCGAGTGATTTAAATGACCGTTGGCATGACGATTACTGGTCTCAACACCTATGGATAGAGGTATCAACCATCGAAATCGGAGCACAATTGCAGATTTTTGATTTTTCTGGCTCTGAATTTGTGGGTTATAGTTCAGTTGATTTTCAATAAAATTGAATTTTCTGCGAAATGTGTAGAAATGTGCGGGAGATTCAAATGACCGTTGACATGACGATTAGAGGTCTCAACACCTATTGAAAGAGGTATCAACCATGGAAATCAGAGCACAATTGCAGATTTTCGATTTTTGTGGCTCTGAATTTGTGGGCTATAGTTCAGTTGATTTTCAATAAAATTGAATTTTCTGCGAAATGTGTAGAAATGTGCGGAAGATTAAAATGACCGTTGAAATGACGATTAGAGGTCTCAACACCTATTGAAAGAGGTATCAACCATGGAAATCGGAGCACAATTGCAGATTTTCGATTTTTCTGGCTCTGAATTTGTGGGCTATAGTTCAGTTGATTTTCAATAAAATTGAATTTTCTACGAAATGTGTAGAAATATTCGAGCGATTCAAATGACCGTTGGCATGACGATTACTGGTCTCAACACCTATTGATAGAGGTATCAACCATGGAAATAGGAGCACAATTGCAGATTTTTGATTTTTCTAGCTCTGAATTTGTGGGCTATAGTTCAGTTGATTTTCAATAAAATTGAATTTTCTACGAAATGTGTAGAAATATTCGAGCGATTTAAATGACCGTTGGCATGACGATTACTGGTCTCAACACCTATTGATAGAGGTATCAACCATGGAAATCAGAGCACAATTGCAGATTTTTGATTTTTGTGGCTCTGGAATTTGTGGGCTATAGTTCAGTTGATTTCAATAAAATTGAAATTTCTACGAAATGTGTAGAAATATTCGAGCGATTCAAATGACCGTTGGCATGACGATTACAGGTCTCAACACCTATTGATAGAGCTATCAACCATCGACATCGAAGCACAATTGCAGATTTTTGATTTTTCTGGCTCTGAATTTGTGGGCTATAGTTCAGTTGATTTTCAATAAAATTGAATTTTTTACGAAATGTGTAGAAATATTCGAGCGATTCAAATGACCGTTGGCATGACGATTACTGGTCTCAACACCTATTGATAGAGGTATCAACCATCGAAATCGGAGGAGCACAATTGCAGATTTTTGATTTTTCTGGCTCTGATTTGTGGGCTATAGTTCAGTTGATTTTCAATAAAATTGAATTTTCTACGAAATGTGTAGAAATATTCGAGCGATTCAAATGACCGTTGGCATGACGATTACTGGTCTCAACACCTATTGATAGAGGTATCAACCATCGAAATCGGAGGAGCACAATTGCAGATTTTTGATTTTTCTGGCTCTGAATTTGTGGGCTATAGTTCAGTTGATTTTCAATAAAATTGAATTTTTCTACGAAATGTGTAGAAATATTCGAGCGATTCAAATGACCGTTGGCATGACGATTACAGGTCTCAACACCTATTGATAGAGGCATCAACCATCGAAATCGGAGCACAATTGCAGATTTTTGATTTTTCTGGCTCTGAATTTGTGGGCTATAGTTCAGTTGATTTTCAATAAAATTGAATTTTCTACGAAATGTGTAGAAATATTCGAGCGATACAAATGACCGTTGGCTTGACGATTACAGGTGTCAACGCCTATTAATAGAGGTATCAACCATGGAAATAGGAGCACAATTGCAGATTTTTGATTTTTCTAGCTCTGAATTTGTGGGCTATAGTTCAGTTGATTTTCAATAAAATTGAATTTTCTACGAAATGTGTAGAAATATTCGAGCGATTTAAATGACCGTTGGCATGACGATTACTGGTCTCAACACCTATTGATAGAGGTATCAACCATGGAAATCAGAGCACAATTGCAGATTTTTGATTTTTGTGGCTCTGAATTTGTGGGCTATAGTTCAGTTGATTTTCAATAAAATTGAATTTTCTGCGAAATGTGTAGAAATGTTCGGGAGATTCAAATGACCGTTGGCATAACGATTAGAGGTCTCAACACCTATTAATAGAGGTATCAATCATCGAAATCGGAGCACAATTGCAGATTTTCGATTTTTCTGGCTCTGAATTTGTGGGCTATAGTTCAGTTGATTTTCAATAAAATTGAATTTTCTGCGAAATGTGTAGAAATGTGCGGGAGATTCAAATGACCGTTGGCATGACGTTTACTGGTCTCAACACCTATTGATAGAGGTATCAACCATCGAAATCGGAGCACAATTGCAGATTTTTGATTTTTCTGGCTCTGAATTTGTGGGCTATAGTTCAGTTGATTTTCAATAAAATTGAATTTTCTGCGAAATGTGCGGGAGATTCAAATGACCGTTGGCATAATGATTAGAGGTCTCAACACCTATTGAAAGAGGTATCAACCATGGAAATCGGAGCACAATTGCAGATTTTCGATTTTTCTGGCTCTGAATTTGTGGGCTATAGTTCAGTTGATTTTGAATAAAATTGAATTTTCTGCTAAATGTGTCTAAATATTCGAGCGATTCAAATGACCGTTGGCATGACGATTACAGGTCTCAACACCTATTGATAGAGGTGTCAACCATGGAAATCGGAGCACAATTGCAGATTTTCGATTTTTCTGGCTTTGAATTTGTGGGCTATAGTTCAGTTGATTTTCAATAAAATTGAATTTTCTGCAAAATGTGTAGAAATGTGCGGGAGATTCAAATGACCGTTGGCATAACGATTAGAGGTCCCAACACCTATTGAAAGAGTTATCTATCATCGAAATCTGAGCACAATTGCAGATTTTCGATTTTTCTGGCTCTGAATTTGTGGGCTATAGTTCAGTTGATTTTCAATAAAATTGAATTTTCTGCAAAATGTGTAGAAATGTGCGGGAGATTCAAATGACCGTTGGCATGACGATTACAGGTCTCAACACCTATTGAAAGAGTTATCTATCATCGAAATCGGAGCACAATTGCAGATTTTCGATTTTTCTGGCTCTGAATTTGTGGGCTATAGTTCAGTTGATTTTCAATAAAATTGAATTTTCTAGGAAATGTGTAGAAATATTCGAGCGATTCAAATGACCGTTGGCATGACGATTACAGGTTTCAAAGCCTATTAATAGAGGTATCAACCATCGAAATCGGAGCACAATTGCAGATTTTCGATTTTTCTGGCTTTGAATTTGTGGGCTATAGTTCAGTTGATTTTTAATAAAATTGAATTTTCTGCTAAATGTGTCTAAATATTCGAGCGATTCAAATGACCGTTGGCATGACGATTACAGGTCTCAACACCTATTGATAGAGGTATGAATCATCGAAATCGGAGCACAATTGCAGATTTTCGATTTTTCTGGCTTTGAATTTGTGGGCTATAGTTCAGTTGATTTTCAATAAAATTGAATTTTCTGCGAAATGTGTAGAAATGTGCGGGAGATTCAAATGACCGTTGGCATGACGATTAGAGGTCTCAACACCTATTGAAAGAGGTATCAACCATCGAAATCGGAGCACAATTGCAGATTTTCGATTTTTCTGGCTCTGAATTTGTGGGCTATAGTTCAGTTGATTTCAATAAAATTGAATTTTCTGCGAAATGTGTCTAAATATTCAAGCGATTCAAATGACCGTTGGCATGACGATTACAGGTCTCAACACCTATTGATAGAGGTATCAATCATCGAAATCGGAGCACAATTGCAGATTTTCGATTTTTCTGGCTTTGAATTTGTGGGCTATAGTTCAGTTGATTTTCAATAAAATTGAATTTTCTACGAAATGAGTGGAAATATTCGAGCGATTCAAATGACCGTTGGCATGACGATTACTGGTCTCAACACCTATTGAAAGAGGTAACAACCATCGAAATCGGAGCACAATTGCAGATTTTCGATTTTTCTGGCTCTGAATTTGTGGGCTATAGTTCAGTTGATTTTCAATAAAATTGAATTTTCTAGGAAATGTGTAGAAATATTCGAGCCATTCAAATGACCGTTAGAATGACGATTAGAGGTCTCAACACCTATTGAAAGAGGTATCAACCATCGAAATCGGAGCACAATTGCAGATTTTTGATTTTTCTTGCTCTGAATTTGTATGCTATAGTTCAGTTGATTTTCAATAAAATTGAATTTTCTAGGAAATGTGTAGAAATATTCGAGCGATTCAAATAACCGTTGGCATGACGATTACAGGTGTCAACGCCTATGGATAGAGGTATCAACCATTGAAATCGGAGCACAATTGCAGATTTTCGATTTTTCTGGCTCTGAATTTGTGGGCTATAGTTCAGTTGATTTTCAATAAAATTGAATTTTCTAGGAAATGTGTAGAAATATTCGAGCCATTCAAATGACCGTTGGCATGACGATTACAGGTGTCAACGCCTATGGATAGAGGTATCAACTATCGAAAATCGGAGCACAATTGCAGATTTTAGATTTTTCTGGCTCTGAATTTGTGGGCTATAGTTCAGTTGATTTTCAATAAATTGAATTTTCTAGGAAATGTGTAGAAATATTCGAGCCATTCAAATGACCGTTGGCATGACGATTACAGGTCTCAACACCTATTGATAGAGGTATCAACCATCGAAATCGGAGCACAATTGCAGATTTTTGATTTTTCTGGCTCTGAATTTGTGGGCTATAGTTCAGTTGATTTTCAATAAAATTGAATTTTCTAGGAAATGTGTAGAAATATTCGAGCCATTAAAATGACCGTTGGCATGACGATTACAGATCTCAACACCTATTGAAAGAGGTATCAACCATCGAAATCGGAGCACAATTGCAGATTTCCGATTTTTCTGGCTCTGAATTTGTGGGCTATAGTTCAGTTGATTTTCAATAAAATTGAATTTTCTGCGAAATGTGTAGAAATATTCTAGCCATTCAATGACCGTTGGCATGACGATTACAGGTCTCAACGCCTATTGATAGAGGTATCAACCATCGAAATCGGAGCACAATTGCAGATTTTTGATTTTTCTGGCTCTGAATTTGTGGGCTATAGTTCAGTTGATTTTCAATAAAATTGAATTTTCTAGGAGATGTGTAGAAATATTCGAGCCATTCAAATGACCGTTGGCATGACGATTACAGATCTCAACACCTATTGAAAGAGGTATCAACCATCGAAATCGGAGCACAATTGCAGATTCCGATTTTTTTGGCTCTGAATTTGTGAGCTATAGTTCAGTTGATTTTCAATAAAATTGAATTTTCTGCGAAATGTGTAGAAATATTCTAGCCATTCAAATGACCGTTGGCATGACGATTACAGGTCTCAACACCTATTGAAAGAGGTATCAACTATAAAAATCGGAGCACAATTGCAGATTTTCGATTTTTCTGGCTCTGAATTTGTGGGCTATAGTTCAGTTGATTTTCAATAAAATTGAATTTTCTAGGAAATGTGTAGAAATATTCAAGCCATTCAAATGACCGTTGGCATGACGATTAGAGGTCTCAACACCTATTGAAAGAGGTATCAACCATCGAAATCGGAGCACAATTGCAGATTTTGGATTTTTCTGGCTCTGAATTTGTGGGCTATAGTTCAGTTGATTTTCAATAAAATTGAATTTTCTAGGAAATGTGTAGAAATATTCGAGCCATTCAAATGACCGTTGGCATGACGATTAGAGGTCTCAACACCTATTGAAAGAGGTATGAACCATCGAAATCGGAGCACAATTGCAGATTTTGGATTTTTCTGGCTCTGAATTTGTGGGCTATAGTTCAGTTGATTTTCAATAAAATTGAATTTTCTAGGAAATGTGTAGAAATATTCAAGCCATTCAAATGACCGTTGGCATGACGATTAGAGGTCTCAACACCTATTGAAAGAGGTATCAACCATCGAAATCGGAGCACAATTGCAGATTTGGATTTTTCTGGCTCTGAATTTGTGGGCTATAGTTCAGTTGATTTTCAATAAAATTGAATTTTCTAGGAAATGTGTAGAAATATTCAAGCCATTCAAATGACCGTTGGAATGACGATTAGAGGTCTCAACACCTATTGAAAGAGGTAACAACCATCGAAATCGGAGCACAATTGCAGATTTTTGATTTTTCTGGCTCTGAATTTGTGGGCTATAGTTCAGTTGATTTTCAATAAAATTGAATTTTCTAGGAAATGTGTAGAAATATTCGAGCCATTCAAATGACCGTTGGCATGACGATTAGAGGTCTCAACACCTATTGAAAGAGGTATGAACCATCGAAATCGGAGCACAATTGCAGATTTTGGATTTTTCTGGCTCTGAATTTGTGGGCTATAGTTCAGTTGATTTTCAATAAAATTGAATTTTCTAAGAAATGTGTAGAAATATTCGAGCCATTCAAAATGACCGTTGGCATGACGATTACAGGTCTCAACACCTATTGAAAGAGGGTAACAACCATCGAAATCGGAGCACAATTGCAGATTTTTGATTTTTCTGGCTCTGAATTTGTGGGCTATAGTTCAGTTGATTTTCAATAAAATTGAATTTTCTGCGAAATGTGTAGAAATGTGCGGGAGATTCAAATGACCGTTGGCATGACGATTACAGGTCTCAACGCCTATTGATAGAGGTATCAACCATCGAAATCGGAGCACAATTGCAGAATTTTGATTTTTCTGGCTCTGAATTTGTGGGCTATAGTTCAGTTGATTTTCAATAAAATTGAATTTTCTGCGAAATGTGTAGAAATATTCTAGCCATTCAAATGACCGTTGGCATGACGATTACAGGTCTCAACGCCTATTGATAGAGGTATCAACCATCGAAATCGGAGCACAATTGCAGATTTTTGATTTTTCTGGCTCTGAATTTGTGGGCTATAGTTCAGTTGATTTTCAATAAAATTGAATTTTCTAGGAGATGTGTAGAAATATTCGAGCCATTCAAATGACCGTTGGCATGACGATTACAGATCTCAACACCTATTGAAAGAGGTATCAACCATCGAAATCGGAGCACAATTGCAGATTTCCGATTTTTTTGGCTCTGAATTTGTGAGCTATAGTTCAGTTGATTTTCAATAAAATTGAATTTTCTGCGAAATGTGTAGAAATATTCTAGCCATTCAAATGACCGTTGGCATGACGATTACAGGTCTCAACACCTATTGAAAGAGGTATCAACTATAAAAATCGGAGCACAATTGCAGATTTTCGATTTTTCTGGCTCTGAATTTGTGGGCTATAGTTCAGTTGATTTTCAATAAAATTGAATTTTCTAGGAAATGTGTAGAAATATTCAAGCCATTCAAATGACCGTTGGCATGACGATTAGAGGTCTCAACACCTATTGAAAGAGGTATCAACCATCGAAATCGGAGCACAATTGCAGATTTTGGATTTTTCTGGCTCTGAAGTTGTGGGCTATAGTTCAGTTGATTTTCAATAAAATTGAATTTTCTAGGAAATGTGTAGAAATATTCGAGCCATTCAAATGACCGTTGGCATGACGATTAGAGGTCTCAACACCTATTGAAAGAGGTATGAACCATCGAAATCGGAGCACAATTGCAGATTTTGGATTTTTCTGGCTCTGAATTTGTGGGCTATAGTTCAGTTGATTTTCAATAAAATTGAATTTTCTAGGAAATGTGTAGAAATATTCAAGCCATTCAAATGACCGTTGGCATGACGATTAGAGGTCTCAACACCTATTGAAAGAGGTACAACCATCGAAATCGGAGCACAATTGCAGATTTTGGATTTTTCTGGCTCTGAATTTGTGGGCTATAGTTCAGTTGATTTTCAATAAAATTGAATTTTCTAGGAAATGTGTAGAAATATTCAAGCCATTCAAATGACCGTTGGCATGACGATTAGAGGTCTCAACACCTATTGAAAGAGGTAACAACCATCGAAATCGGAGCACAATTGCAGATTTTTGATTTTTCTGGCTCTGAATTTGTGGGCTATAGTTCAGTTGATTTTCAATAAAATTGAATTTCTAGAGGAATGTGTAGAAATATTCGAGCCATTCAAATGACCGTTGGCATGACGATTAGAGGTCTCAACACCTATTGAAAGAGGTATGAACCATCGAAATCGGAGCACAATTGCAGATTTTGGATTTTTCTGGCTCTGAATTTGTGGGCTATAGTTCAGTTGATTTTCAATAAAATTGAATTTTCTAAGAAATGTGTAGAAATATTCGAGCCATTCAAATGACCGTTGGCATGACGATTACAGGTCTCAACACCTATTGAAAGAGGTAACAACCATCGAAATCGGAGCACAATTGCAGATTTCCGATTTTTCTGGCTCTGAATTTGTGGGCTATAGTTCAGTTGATTTTCAATAAAATTGAATTTTCTAGGAAATGTGTAGAAATATTCGAGCCATTCAAATGACCGTTGGCATGACGATTACAGGTCTCAACGCTATTGATAGAGGTATGAACCATCGAAATCGGAGCACAATTGCAGATTTTCGATGTATCTGGCTCTGAATTTGTGGGCTATAGTTCAGTTGATTTTCAATAAAATTGAATTTTCTGCGGAATGTGTAGATATGTGCGGGAGATTCAAATGACCGTTGGAATGACGATTACAGGTCTCATCGCCTATTGATAGAGGTATCACCTATCGAAATCGGAGCACAATTGCAGAATTTTGATTTTTCTGGCTCTGAATTTGTGGGCTATAGTTCAGTTGATTTTCAATAAAATTGAATTTTCTAGGAAATGTGTAGAAATATTCGAGCCATTCAAATGACCGTTGGCATGACGATTAGAGGTCTCAACACCTATTGAAAGAGGTATCAACCATCGAAATCGGAGCACAATTGCAGAATTTTGATTTTTCTGGCTCTGAATTTGTGGGCTATAGTTTCAGTTGATTTTCAATAAAATTCAATTTTCTAAGAAATGTGTAGAAATATTCGAGCCATTCAAATGACCGTTGGCATGACGATTACAGGTCTCAACACCTATTGAAAGAGGTAACAACCATCGAAATCGGAGCACAATTGCAGATTTTTGATTTTTCTGGCTCTGAATTTGTGGGCTATAGTTCAGTTGATTTTCAATAAAATTGAATTTTCTGCGAAATGTGTAGAAATGTGCGGGAGATTCAAATGACCGTTGGCATGACGATTACAGGTCTCAACGCCTATTGATAGAGGTATCAACCATCGAAATCGGAGCACAATTGCAGATTTCCGATTTTTCTGGCTCTGAATTTGTGGGCTATAGTTCAGCTGATTTTCAATAAAATTGAATTTTCTAGGAAATGTGTAGAAATATTCGAGCCATTCAAATGACCGTTGGCATGACGATTACAGGTCTCAACACCTATTGATAGAGGTATGAAACCATCGAAATCGGAGCACAATTGCAGATTTTCGATGTATCTGGCTCTGAATTTGTGGGCTATAGTTCAGTTGATTTTCAATAAAATTGAATTTTCTGCGGAATGTGTAGATATGTGCGGGAGATTCAAATGACCGTTGGAATGACGATTACAGGTCTCATCGCCTATTGATAGAGGTATCACCTATCGAAATCGGAGCACAATTGCAGAATTTTGATTTTTCTGGCTCTGAATTTGTGGGCTATAGTTCAGTTGATTTTCAATAAAATTGAATTTTCTAGGAAATGTGTAGAAATATTCGAGCCATTCAAATGACCGTTGGCATGACGATTACAGGTCTCAACGCCTATTGAAAGAGGTATCTACCATCGAAATCGGAGCACAATTGCAGATTTTCGATTTTTCTGGCTCTGAATTTGTGGGCTATAGTTCAGTTGATTTTCAATAAAATTGAATTTTCTAGGAAATGTGTAGAAATATTCGAGCCATTCAAATGACCGTTGGCATGACGATTAGAGGTCTCAACACCTATTGAAAGAGGTATCAACCATCGAAATCGGAGCACAATTGCAGATTTTTGATTTTCTGGCTCTGAATTTGTGGGCTATAGTTCAGTTGATTTTCAATAAAATTGAATTTTCTGCGAAATGTGCGGGAGATTCAAATGACCGTTGGCATAATGATTAGAGGTCTCAACACCTATTGAAAGAGTATCAACCATGGAAATCGGAGCACAATTGCAGATTTTGGATTTTTCTGGCTCTGAATTTGTGGGCTATAGTTCAGTTGATTTTCAATAAAATTGAATTTTCTGCTAAATGTGTCTAAATATTCGAGCGATTCAAATGACCGTTGGCATGACGATTACAGGTCTCAACACCTATTGATAGAGGTGTCAACCATGGAAATCGGAGCACAATTGCAGATTTTCGATTTTTCTGGCTTTGAATTTGTGGGCTATAGTTCAGTTGATTTTCAATAAAATTGAATTTTCTGCAAAATGTGTAGAAATGTGCGGGAGATTCAAATGACCGTTAGCATGACGATTACAGGTCTCAACACCTATTGAAAGAGTATCTATCATCGAAATCGGAGCACAATTGCAGATTTTCGATTTTTCTGGCTCTGAATTTGTGGGCTATAGTTCAGTTGATTTCAATAAAATTGAATTTTCTAGGAAATGTGTAGAAATATTCGAGCGATTCAAATGACCGTTGGCATGACGATTACAGGTTTCAAAGCCTATAATAGAGGTATCAACCATCGAAATCGGAGCACAATTGCAGATTTTCGATTTTTCTGGCTTTGAATTTGTGGGCTATAGTTCAGTTGATTTTCAATAAAATTGAATTTTCTGCGAAATGTGTAGAAATGTGCGGGAGATTCAAATGACCGTTGGCATAACGATTAGAGGTCTCAACACCTATTGTAGAGGTATCAACCATGGAAATCGGAGCACAATTGCAGATTTTCGATTTTTCTGCTCTGAATTTGTGGGCTATAGTTCAGTTGTTTTTCAATAAAATTGAATTTTCTGCGAAATGTGTCTAATATTCGAGCGATTCAAATGGCCGTTGGCATGACGATTACAGGTCTCAACGCCTATTGATAGAGGTATCAATCATCGAAATCGGAGCACAATTGCAGATTTTCGTGTTTTCTGGCTTTGAATTTGTGGGCTATAGTTCAGTTGATTTTCAATAAAATTGAATTTTCTACGAAATGTGTAGAAATATTCGAGCGATTTAAATGACCGTTGCCATGACGATTACTGGTCTCAACACCTATTGATAGAGGTATCAACCATCGAAATCGGAGCACAATTGCAGATTTTTGATTTTTCTGGCTCTGAATTTGTGGGCTATAGTTCAGTTGATTTTCAATAAAATTGAATTTTCTACGAAATGTGTAGAAATATTCGAGTGATTAAATGACCGTTGGCATGACGATTACTGGTCTCAACACCTATGGATAGAGGTATCAACCATCGAAATCGGAGCACAATTGCAGATTTTTGAATTTTTCTGGCTCTGAATTTGTGGGTTATAGTTCAGTTGATTTTCAATAAAATTGAATTTTCTGCGAAATGTGTAGAAATGTGCGGGAGATTCAAATGACCGTTGACATGACGATTAGAGGTCTCAACACCTATTGAAAGAGGTATCAACCATGGAAATCAGAGCACAATTGCAGATTTTCGATTTTTGTGGCTCTGAATTTGTGGGCTATAGTTCAGTTGATTTTCAATAAAATTGAATTTTCTGCGAAATGTGTAGAAATGTGCGGAAGATTAAAATGACCGTTTGAAATGACGATTAGAGGTCTCAACACCTATTGAAAGAGGTATCAACCATGGAAATCGGAGCACAATTGCAGATTTTCGATTTTTCTGGCTCTGAATTTGTGGGCTATAGTTCAGTTGATTTTCAATAAAATTGAATTTTCTACGAAATGTGTAGAAATATGCGAGCGATTCAAATGACCGTTGGCATGACGATTACTGGTCTCAACACCTATTGATAGAGGTATCAACCATG
The DNA here is from genome assembly GCA_963556165.1 of Tipula helvola. NCBI lineage: Eukaryota > Metazoa > Arthropoda > Insecta > Diptera > Tipulidae > Tipula > Tipula helvola. The sequence goes on along the minus strand of OY744481.1, from coordinate 334,422,872 downwards.
GAAATAGGAGCACAATTGCAGATTTTTGATTTTTCTAGCTCTGAATTTGTGGGCTATAGTTCAGTTGATTTTCAATAAAATTGAATTTTCTACGAAATGTGTAGAAATATTCGAGCGATTTAAATGACCGTTGGCATGACGATTACTGGTCTCAACACCTATTGATAGAGGTATCAACCATGGAAATCAGAGCACAATTGCAGATTTTTGATTTTTGTGGCTCTGAATTTGTGGGCTATAGTTCAGTTGATTTTCAATAAAATTGAATTTTCTACGAAATGTGTAGAAATATTCGAGCGATTCAAATGACCGTTGGCATGACGATTACAGGTCTCAACACCTATTGATAGAGCTATCAACCATCGACATCGAAGCACAATTGCAGATTTTTGATTTTTCTGGCTCTGAATTTGTGGGCTATAGTTCAGTTGATTTTCAATAAAATTGAATTTTTTACGAAATGTGTAGAAATATTCGAGCGATTCAATTGACCGTTGGCATGACGATTACTGGTCTCAACACCTATTGATAGAGGTATCAACCATCGAAATCGGAGGAGCACAATTGCAGATTTTTGATTTTTCTGGCTCTGAATTTGTGGGCTATAGTTCAGTTGATTTTCAATAAAATGAATTTTCTACGAAATGTGTAGAAATATTCGAGCGATTCAAATGACCGTTGGCATGACGATTACTGGTCTCAACACCTATTGATAGAGGCATCAACCATCGAAATCGGAGCACAATTGCAGATTTTTGATTTTTCTGGCTCTGAATTTGTGGGCTATAGTTCAGTTGATTTTCAATAAAATTGAATTTTCTACGAAATGTGTAGAAATATTCGAGCGATTCAAATGACCGTTGGCTTGACGATTACAGGTTTCAACGCCTATTAATAGA